>NEWO01000147.1:33412-81641 GCA_003013225.1 Phalaenopsis aphrodite | reverse complement strand
ACAAAAGATAAGGAGTAGAATTACAGGAAAGGAACAAAAAAAACTCACAGAGAAGTAGAACAGTAACAGCAATCCAAATCATCATCTGAACAGGTCGACCATATTGGATTTGGTATTGAGACCTCTGAAGCTGTCTTTGAAAAGCTCCAAACCAATAATGGTGATTTTTATGGTAAGACTCATCTGTACAATCACTAAGACAACTCTTGCTCCTCTCATAGCATTCATTCATGCCCTAAATAAATCAAATCATTATCATCACAAATCTACAAGAAAAAAAAAAATAGAATAAAACTTGTTTTAGAGAAAAGAAGAAATCAATTACCCGACTCAAATGATGATTCCGCAGTGGCAAGGATTCTTCCATATCAACTTTATTCAAATGTTTCCACTTCCTGAAACCATTCCTATACCATCTTTTAGGGTTAGAAGATGACTCAGCAGCTTTCAGCTCAAAGAGACGTAAGAACTTCGGAGGAAAGTTAGACTGCTCGTCTGATAGTCTCAAAGAAGATTCCTCTGTCGAAGCAGAATCCACCACCAATAAACCTACTTCAGCGCTCCCGTTAGCAATCCTGCCGTTATCTTCCTCCCTTAGTTTACATTGATAAAAAAGATTCTTCAAACCAGCAGAAGTTTCTCCATCCATCGGGCTCCTTACTTCCTGTTCAACGTCTGATTGGATCAGTGATGCCTCGTCTCCTTCAGAACGCGGAGGAGACAGGAAAAGGGCAAGCTCATCCCTTTCCCCTTCATCCAGCCTTGTCCACGTCAACTCAGTCTCCCCCTCTTCAGCCACATTTGATTCCTTCAAAGCCTTCTCCACCATCTCAATCCGATAAGAAATCGCCTCAACAAAAGCGTTATGTCGATTTACAGTAGCTTTGCGAGCTAAGACCGCCTCATCGTCTCGCCTCACCGCTCTTTCCAACTCCTCGAGCTTCGCAAATCAGAGACCACCCTCGCTCAATAAATAAATAAATAAATAGGAAGAAAAGGGGTAAAAATTAAGCAACAACCAACCTGCCATTTCGTGGTCCCTAGGGCTATATGAACTTCCCTCCGCAGCTCGATTCCCTTCTCCTCGTGCATCCATCGCCGGTAAACCGATTCCAATCTACAGAATTGAAACAAACAAAGTAATTCCCCTTAACGAAACAAAACAAAACTACAAGCCAAGAGAAATCCGATACCTGTCAGCCGATTCCTGGACCTCCTCCGCAGCATAAAAGAAAGGGTCCTTCTCCCACTGATCGAACGCCGATGCCATCGACGACAAACAAGATTAACCAAAAAACAAAAAAAAAAAGAAACCCTAGGCCTAGAAATCCAGTAGTAGCAGGATCGGAGATGATAGAAGCTTCGTCGGAGCACGACCTCGATGGCGAATAGATGGTGGAGATCGTACTCGCTGCTCGCCGGAGGATAACGGCCGCCACCTATGGGAATCGCTGGGAAAGAGTTGCAGGTGGCGGGCCGTTTCGAGAGTGGCGAGTAAGCGTGTTGCAAGCTCCATAGGAGGATAAAATGCACGCCACATGTTGAATTTTTTTTTTGCATAAGAGTATTATTTTATTTTACCTGTCACAAAAATTCTTATGTTTTTACATTTCTAACCTCTAAACCTTCATATTTAATTCCAATTTGGGTGGCGTGCATGTAAAATGTGAAATTTTGGAGGAGTTATGATGTAAATACATAAGAATTGAAATATTTTTTACATAAAGTTTAGATACCAAGGTATTATACATATAAACATCAAATTTTTGGCATTACACATGCAAAATAATTAGGAATTGTGTGGTATGTATGTAAATTTCTCTATTTTATATTAAAATATTGGCATCATTTGTGAGTAGGAAGTTATGTGGACAATTTTAATTTATATAATCAAACATATAATAAAGATCATAAAAGTACCTTTGTTTTATTAATTGAATGGGCATAGAGGCCTAAGGGGCTCCAATGATGGAGGAAACGACGTAATTCACAAAAAAGAATGCGAAGTTTGAAGTCGCCCACTGAGTCAGCAGGGAGCTCGACGAAATTGAAGCTAGGCCTAGCAAAAACATGTTGAATTTTGATTTGTCTGTGAATTAACACGCCCAAGAAAAGGGTTAAGAATGAGGACGAGAAACTGGAAATAGATGAATGATTCAGTAGGAGATCACTCTTATACAATGTTATGAGATCACTCTTACACATGAGGATGTTGAGAAATATTTGTTTTATATTTATTGTCTTATTCGGATATGGGGCATTATAATTTTCATATAATGGCTTGCATTGATGATTGTTCCTCCTGAGTGCTTTAACAAGTAGGCGAGGTCAATGAAGCTAACTTCACAGCTCAGTATTGAGTTCACTCATCTACCTCAATCGGACATATCTCTTTTAACAAATTGACCTTGTCATCTTGGCTGACTGGTACTAATAGCATGGGTGAATTATTTTGTCAGCTCCGACGGATCGAACTACTTGATCAAGTTCGGCAATTTGACCAACTCTCATATGACTTTGGCCAAAGAATTTTTGGTCAGAAAACACATAAATAGCCTCGTTAAATTCTCCAATGCATTGATGTGAAGAGAGCTCAGAAGTTAACGAATTGAAGGCTAAGTATTCTTCTCATATGAACCAATCGATAGTAGGTGCCAATATCGTCCTTCATAAACAAATATATTATAATTCACGTTGATAAGGTTTGTTTTGAAACGATACTTCTTATTTATTTATTTTTAATTAATTTATTGTAATGAATCATTAAATTCGATAAAAAATTATTTTCTTGAGAAATTATTTACGTTTATATAATCAAATGTAGTTCTCTTTTATAATTTTTTGATCTTTAATAACATTATAACTGAGATGCCAATTTCAACTACTTTTTGAATTATCACTCAAATATCAAAATCATGAGAAAAACCAAACGAGTATCTTTTATTTTTATTATATTCTCAATGATTTAGGGCCCATTTTGGGCAGCTTATTTAGTGCGGTGGCATTTTGAAAATGCATCTGAGTTATTTGGATAAACTACGTTTTTGCAGCTTATGCATTTTAAAAACGCTGAAAAACAACGTTTTCAGACCGTATCTATCTAGGTGTTGTGACAACTTTCTGACAGTAGTCTTGACTTTTCCAAAAAAATAAAAATTTTCAATAGCCACCGCATCTAGCTTATCAACATATTATTTTTAATCAGTTTATTAACAGATTATTCAATAAGCTGCAGCTGCCCCAAACAGAACCATAATCGTGGTATGTGTAAATACATAAGTCCAGTAGTTCAAATATCATCTGCGTGCTAGATTTTGTTAAAAAGAAAAAAATTTTGGGCACGCGCTATGTATGAAATTATCCCTACACTTATTTGTGAAGCATGTTGTTAGCTAACAAATCACATGGTCACATGAAATATTATGTCTATAAACTTTATACTATACAAGGAAATAGGCAATAAAAGGCGCACATGGCGCAGATACTGATAGATGAAAGCTATCTGAAAGCAAATCTACAGATCCAAGAGACAGACATGCTGCAAATAATATATTTGTAGGTTATGAAGCTTACCTGATTAGTATAAGAAGGCATGGAGAGAGAGAGATTTATGAATTCAGTACAAACAGCACAGAAGGAGACAGCTGAAGCATCGAACTCAATTTTTGGCGCATAAATAGAATACAGAAATAGGCTTTTATAGATCGAAGACAGCATTAATGAAAGCTAAGGTAGAATAAAGTTCGTCACTGTGTGCGCATTCTACTGTTCTCTGCAGCTCTTACTTGGAGAAAATAAGGGTGTGCCTGCAAAATAATTAAATAAATATCTCAGCTATTTTTCCGGTACTACATTATAAAATATACACAAAATATATTAAAATAAAGATTTTATCTTGTATCATCAAGTGATTTTTTTATTATTTTCTCCCTAATTGCACATCCTACCTATCACTTTATTATAATGCTAACCTAAACTAATATATTTTTTTTATTGCATGTTTAGTAAACAAATCGGCTTGTGAGCTGCATTGAATTTGGAGACTAGCTAGAGTTTGATCTCAAACTTGACTAATTAACAAAGCTCAAGCTCGGGCAAAAAGTGACTCGAGATTGACTCTACTTTTCTACACCCCGCAAGTTATGCCCCTAGGTTTTATTTGGATATTTTTGACCATCTTGCTCTATAATTTAGATTCATATTAATCGCACATTTATATTATGATTATACATGAATGTTCTATGTTTGATTAAAGTAAACAAAAAATATTAATGACCTTGAATTGAGTAAATTATCTCTACTGTGCTTAATACTTCAACACTTAAGGTGTGTTTCGGGCGGCGGTTCAGTTACACTGTGGCGTCGCACCGCAATTTTTTTTTATTTGGAAATATTGCATTTTGTCTACGTTTTCAAAAAAGCTGCAACTGAAATCTGTGTTTCCCGCCTGATATGGCTAACTGCGATGGCTTTTAAAAAGCTGTGATCTCACTTTCTCAAAAAATTTTCTTTTTGTGATAGCCACTGCAGCTTTTTGAACAGAAGCTCAAAGCTGCTTCTTCAAACAGTTACAGCTGCCCCAAACAAAGCTTTAAACTGCATTTGGGACAGCTTTTCAACCGAATTGTTGAATCACGTCCCCTCTTACAGCGTTTGAATGGCATGTCTTGGAGGTCGCGGTTTAAAATCGCGGCCAAAATTCCTTTGGCATGAGGATCGAACTCCCTCTCCCACATTGCTCGTTCAAAACCGCATTCCGCGAGAAATATTTATGAAGTTAAAAGATATCTCTCCTCAACCAATGTCTCGTGCTTATGCATACCACTCAATTATCATTTATTTTATTGGAAAATGTGCTCATGTGTACAACCAGTTAGATTCTTTATGATAAATAAATATTTAGTATCTTTTATTAGAAAAAATCTAAAAATGTAAAATTAAAATGGAAGAAAGAAAAAAAAAATCATAAATCTGATTGAAAAAAATACTTTTAATTTTATTTTAAATGTTTTAATTTTATTTTTTGAATTTACATATCTAACACCTAAACATGCATATTTACATGCATGACACTAAAATCTCTAACATCACAAAGTGAAATATGAGTAGAGTGTTCTTGTAGATAATTATCTACAAACAATATTTTTAAAACTGAATTTTTTAAATAGAACAAATGCTTCTGAAAAAATCATCTTTTAAACAACTGATTTTCTACAACAACTTTCGAACTGAGATTTCATTAAGTTAAAGCCGAAACAAATTCATCCTTAAACTATTGGCAAAGACTCATTCATATTAATGTGATCTAATTTGTGGTGAAATCTATGCTTCGTATTTGACAAGAATAATTTTATAATCTATTATTGTGTTACCACTTGTTAAACTTGAGCTATTTGTTCATGCACTCATTAAGCTTAATCATTTATTCAATACCGTTACTCAATTGTGATAAATTTTATTAAATCAACTTAATGTACAAAAAGTTTTTAAAGTTTCATAGTTTTGTAATATTGATTGCTTCCATTCTGTAAAGTTATTACAATAACTTTCCTGGAATTTAAATTGAGAAGAAACCACCCTCTTGATATGCCTTGACCCTACAATTTTATATTGGTGATGTATTGTTTTATATTTCTCTTTGCCCTCCAATCTTCGAAATTCACCGCTTTCAATCTATTACGCCTGTAACAGGCCCGGTCAAAAACCTCCCAACCGGCCCGCTCCCTCAACAGACGGGCTGGTCCTCTTTTCAAGTAGCAGCCAAGAGATCAATAGCCACGACAGAGGAAGAAAAGGAACAGGTGGGGTCCATCAGGGCCATAATCACATACTCAAGGAGGAGAAATTAAGGGGAGTTTGGAAGGAAAGTTCTCAAATGTTGTGTGAGGATCTATTTAAGGTGGGTTGCTGTGTTTTTCTACTTTTGTGGTGTTCCTAGCGACGTCTAGGGTTATGGGAGAGCTCGAATAATAGATCACCCTTGTATCGTGCTTGTTTTTATTTGTGTTTCATAAGAGCAACCCTTATTTGAAGTGTTTCCAGCTATCTATTGTTGTTTCGTCGTTGTGTTGATTTTGGTTATGGAGCGTAGATCTTGGCAGAATGGCAGCAAAGAAAGTGAATGTGCTAGAAGAAGAGATAGGGTAGGGGAATTTGCAAGTGAGGGAAAGACGTTAGCATGATTTAAGTGGATGGAAACAAGGTATCTAATGCACGCATGAGAGGGATTTAAAGATTGATTGTTGGAACATTTCCGAGTCATTTGGGAAGGTGATCTACAAAAGCAATTCTATGCTCTAACTTAGGAGAGGACGATTACGAAATATCGGGAGAAGTTGGAGCTCTTGTCAGAGAGATTGAGAGGGATTTATGCAGCAGGACCGAAATAAAACTCCTTGAAATGTTGGAGCTCTTGACCGTGAGGATTTTGGGAAATAATGGAGCTCGCTCAAATGATGGAGGATAAGAAATATGTAAAAAAGACCAGTAAAGACGACAACACTAGAGAATTCTACAAGAGCACGTTGATAGACACGACACAGAGGACCTAGACAGTGTCATTTCAGAAATAGACGTCGAAAAAGAAGAATAGAAGAACACATCTTAAAGGTAATTTCAAGTGTCTCGCAGATGCAGGAGTGCAGGATAAAAGAGCAAAAGGATTGTGTAAACATTGTGATGAGAAATATGCCCCAGGCCACCATTGCAACGAGCACGATCTTCAAATTCTTTTAGTTCAGAAGGAGGTATAAAGAGTGAGGAATCAGAGGAGGACACAGTGGAGGACTGGAGAAGCATTTGCATTTGGATGTGACGGTGGTGTCTCTCAATTCGATGGTGGGATTTACCATGAACCACATCATGAAAGTAAGGGGGTGGATCGGGGAACAACCGATTGTGGTTTATGTGGTGCACCTAAATACAGACTTGGAGACATTGAGGGAGCACCACTAGCATGCCAACTTGAAGAACTGTTCATTTGCACAGTTACAGGTAGAATACCTAAGACATGTGGTGATCAAAACAGGGGTGGCGTTGGATTAGTCCAAGATCAAGGCTATGGTTGATTAGCCCCTACCAAGGAGTTTGAAGGAGTTAAGAGTATTCTTGGGTCTCACAGGCTGCTATCGAAAGTTCGTGAGAGGATATAACACAGTAGCATGACCACTTATGTAGTAGTCGAAGAAAGACAATTTTAAATGAGGGGACGCGACGACACAGGCATTTGAATATCTGAAGAGGGTCATGACCAGTGTCCCAATATTAATACTTTCAGATTTCAGTAAATCATTTGTGGTAGAGATGGATGCATCCTTCAAACAGGTTCTTATGGCCAAAGTGAGGCTAAAGTCAGTATAAGAATAGAAATTGATGGTGATTGTCTTGCCAGTCAACAGTGGTGACCCTATCTTAAGACGACATTTTCTGGTCAGAATAGATTAGAAGAGTTCAAAGTATCTTTTGGAGCAGCGGATGGTGACTGAGGAGCATCAGAGATGGCTAGCCAAGCTACTGGGGTATGATTTTGAGATTCAATATCGGTCAGGATTGGGGAACAAGGCAGGTGGAGGAACCTCATTTGACGGCCCTATTGGTATCCTTGATTTTAGATTGAGAAGCCTTGAGATAGGAAACCGAATGGATGAGGAGCTGAGGAAAATAACGACCACGTTACTACAGGATCCAAATAGTCAGTCAGGATATGCATTGAGGGGGGTAGTAGTCGCTCCATCAGGAGCGATTCATGCTACCCAAGACGTCGGAGTATATTCTCAGATTATTATAAGAGTTTCATGGTAGTGCGCGATCTGGGGACACTCAGGGTTGCAAAATACCTACAATCGTTTGACGGTAGAACTTTATTGGGCAGAGATGCGCAGAGACGTGGTGGACATGGTGGCAAAATGCGATATGTGTCAGTTGCATAAGTACTTGACCGCGACACCAGGAGAGTTACTACAAAAATTAACATTGCCGGTAAAGGTTTGCGAAGAGGTGACAATGGATTTCATCGAGGGGTTGCCACGATCAGAAGGGTTAGCGGTTATCATAGTGGCCGCGAATCGCCTAAATATGCGCACTTCATTCCCTCACGACATCCTACATTGTGGTTTCATTCGCAGTGGTGTTTATCCGAGAAGCAATTCATTTGTACGGGGTGTTGGAATTGATTGTATCGAATAGGGACAAAGTGTTCGTCCGCCACTTTTGGAAAGAGCAATTCAAGTTGCAAGTGACAACCCTTAAAAGAAGCACCATGTATCATCCCCAAACCAATGGCAGACAGGCGGTCAACAGAAGTGTGGAGACATACTTGCGTTATTTTGTATCTGATAAACCAAAGCTATGGGCTAAGTCCATAAGACTTCGTACCACGTCACAGCACAGATCTTCACTTTCAAGATATTGCATGGGAGGGATCTATCTCACTTGATACATTATGGACATATTACCACACTGATATCCAGCGTCGATCAATACTTGGAGGAGAAGGACAGAATAATAGCAGAGCTCAAGGGACATTTATTGAGAACTCAACAAATCATAAAGAGGAAAGCAGTCGAAACACAGAAGAGAGGTGTAATTTGATGTAGGAGACATGATCTATTTGAAGCTGAGACTCTACCAATAGTAGACATTGGCCAAAAGAAGCGAGAAAATTTCACCGAGATACATACGTCCTTATGAGGTGATGACATGCATCGAGGCAGTGGCCTACTGTTTGAGATTACAATCATCATTCGCACTACACCCGCCTTCCATGTATCACAGTTGAAACGTTCGATTGGAGAACATACATCTTTGTCTACAATACCGCAGACGCTAAAGAAAGACTTGGAGATGATTCTGGAGAGGCCAGAGATCGAAGGAGTGCACTGTGGAGTAGGGAGGGAAAAGGAGGTATTGGTTAAGTGAAAATAATTGCCAAACTATGAAGCAACGTGGGAGCCTTACAAGGTGATCCACAAGCAATTTCCATTCATCCACCTTGAGAACAAGGTACTTCTTTGGGATGGGAGTATTGTTACGCCCTAACAGGACCAGTCCAGGAGGGACCAGTCAAAAGCCTTCCAATCAGCCTACTCCCTCAATAGATGTGTCGGTCCTCTTCGCAAGAAGCAGCTAAGCAACCAATTGCCGCGGAAAGAAAGGAGCAGGCGAGGTCCGCTAGGGTCATAATCACATACTCAAGGAGGAGAAATTAAAGGAAGTTTGGAGGGAAAATTTTCAAATGTTGTGTGAGAATTCTATTAAGGAAAGAGCCTACGGTTTGTTTTCTTTTATGCATATTTTGTTGGTTGTTGTATTTTTCTTCTTCTTCTGACTTTCCTAGCGATGTCTTGGGTTGAGTGAGCCGATCTACCTCTCCAAAAGTAGATCACCCTTGTATCATGCTTGTTTTTATTTGTGTTTCGTAAGAGTGGCCCTTATTTGAATTGTTTCCATCTATTTATTGTTGTTTCATCATTGTTATTTACTAATTTGGTTCAAGAGCATATTTTGTTCAGTAAACAAGGCAATGCTTTCGTTGGAGTTGCCATGAGATGTTCGAAAATTTTATATTAACTATAGAATATTCTATAAAATTCGTGGGGGGTAACCTCTAGCAATGTTTCTTCACAAACCAAGCAGCATCATGAATTAAGACTACAGAGTTGTAAGATAGCACAATAATTTTAGAGTTTAGTTCTACAACAAATGTAACAAAATAAGAAAAGTAAATTGTAGTTGTAAGAAAAATTACCATTGCTTCTCGTGCCGTTAGCCTATCCTGGTGATCATATCGCAAAAGCTTGTCAAGAAAATCTATCGCCTGCATCAATGTCAAAACTTTGGGTACAATTTTCAATGGAGGTACTCCATAGTAAACTTTTTCCTCAGCAAAAAAAGGAGAGGAAGATTTACATGCATGCCACTCAATTCCTATGTATTTACATATCTAATTTCAATTTTTACATAAATGTCATCTTAGCTATGGACGGAAAGATGCATTTCACTTTTTAAAAGTTCAAATAATGATATTTTTGTTGTAATATGAAAATTTTGGGTGCTATAAATGTAAAAAGTTAAGTTTAGGTGTTAGATATGTAAATATGTAGGAATTGGGTGATATGCATGTAATATGTAAAGGCGATATGCATGTAATATGTAAAGGCCATAAAAAAATAAAATAAAATAAATAAAAATCAATAACGGGGAGTAGAACCTCTGGGGACACCAGATGCTGGTTTTCCGCATTGATAAATTTAGACCACGGTTTCCTGCTGTGCCTACAGCCAATACAAAAGCATGAAGAAAACAGTAATGCAAACACAAATTAATCAACCTTCGCAAAATAATGCTTAGCAAAGTCTATGCTCTCATTGTCACCTAAACAGAGAAAAAGGCTTAAAATATAACCCCTAGAATGCTTAGCAAAGTCTATGCTCTCATTGTCACCTAAACAGAGAAATAGGCTTAAAATATAACCCCTAGAAATTTGTAATTCTTAATCAATACCTTCCAACCATTGCTTCAAGTTGAGGATCAAGTTCTAATCGATATTTGTTCAAGTAAGCATTTAATTCATCTGTTCCAAGTACCTGCAAGAAAAGAAGGAAAAAAATTGAACTTTAAGCTATACATACTGGATCAAGCTAGCAGGCTAAAGCCTTGAATTATAAGAGAAGCTTATGTAACCATAACGTAAACCCAAGCAAACAGTCCTTTACATCACAAGCAAAGGTTATTTAGGCTTTATAAATAGTGACAATAAGTTCATCACAAACAATTACTATGATATTTCGTCTGAGGTGGAGGAGCACACTGTTATGAAAACAGGATGTTATACAAATATCAATTCAGGGGGGTGGTTAATGAGGTGGCGCTTAGGCTGTGTGTAACAAATTAATAATATTATTTTGCCAATGACAGGCACCTTTTATTAGGATCTCACCAATAGTAACTTTACTTCAGAAATCAGAAGAAAAAGAATGTCGATAAAAAAGGGTGGATTGATCAACTAAAAACTTCTTAAAAAAAAATGGATGAGGTGGAAGAGGAGCAGATCAAGCTAACCATAACAAACTATTGCTGATGAGAAACCTAATTTGTTTTTGAGGCATTTACATACACACCACACAATTCTTATGTATTTACATATCTGACACCTAAACATAAATATCTACATATATAGTACTCAAATCTTTAATATCAAATAAAAAATACCACTATCACATACTTTTAAAAAGTAAAATGCACCTTTTTATGCATAGACTTATCACACCAAATTGTTATAAATGTAAATATGAAAGTTTAAGTGTTCGATATTTAAATATAAAAGAAATGTGTAGTATGTATGTAAATATAAAGAGTTGGAAGAGATTTGATTTGGAGATGGGAGAGGGCTTGGGTTGTGCTTTGAGTGGTATAACCATAACAAGATTGGAGATCACTTTTGGCTGGGGTTGGGAGAGGATCTGGCTGTAAGTTGTATGCTATAGAAGATGAGAGCGACAACTTAAGAACCATTTCAACACTGATTGATACCTTGGCAATTTTGACAAGCTGATCTTGGTTGTCATGCCCATAGAAAAATGGTTCCTTGCGAAATATCTGCAACAAAAAAAGGGAAATTGGCAATGTTACCCCCTTGAGATAGATAAATCATTTATAAGAGCAAGAATAAAAAAAATTATTCACGGTTATTATTAAAAAAATTTAACTAAGNATTGGCAATGTTACCCCCTTGAGATAGATAAATCATTTATAAGAGCAAGAATAAAAAAAATTATTCACGGTTATTATTAAAAAAATTTAACTAAGAAGGTACCATTCGACATTGGCAATGTTACCCCCTTGAGATAGATAAATCATTTATAAGAGCAAGAATAAAAAAATTATTCACGGTTATTATTAAAAAAATTTAACTAAGAAGGTACCATTCCGGCAAACATGCAGCCAAGGCTCCACATGTCAAGAGAATAGTCATAATCTTGTAGATCAACGAGCAGTTCAGGGCCCTTAAAATATCTGTACAGAAAGATAATATGCCAACAATCATCAGCACAAGCTTAACATCTTCATAAACAAAATTATTTCATCACACATGCAGGAAAAAAATATTTACTGCCCCACTGAATAAGGTATAAACCAACAAGCAACCAGCTTTACTCTTGAATTTCAATTTACTCATAATCAAAATAAACATTAATTATATGCCCAACTATTTCTAAGATTAACCAATCAACTATCCAGTTTAATGTAAGCACCATGTCAACTATTAATCTTTCCAAAGCATGAACTGCATCAGCATCTCCTGAACTCTAATCAAGAAAAACAAGCATAGTCCATAAAGATTTCTTCACCTTGAAGCCACGCGAACGTTGTACTCCTTTCCAGGATGATAGAATTCCGCAAGACCCCAGTCTATCAAGCGTAGCTTACGGAGCTCATGATCAATCATGACATTGTGAGGCTTAACATCACGGTGCATAATTCCTTGTGAATGGCAGTAATCTAAGGCCTGCAGCCAAAAATTTTACACTATGAAATACAAAATAAAGTAGATTTATTTAAAAATTCGTTGAATTTCAAACAAAAAAGCCTTTAACAAATGTAGAATTATAATTTAAACTTTTCTCATAGATTTTGCAACCAATAGATCCTTAAGAAGAGAAGCATGTCTGGTGAAAGTTAGGGCCTCTAACCGTGACAGTGAAAGTTCAAACAAATGAAGAGAGATGCCACATCTTTTTTTATCACTACATAGTTAGTACAAGCAAGCAATAAGATATTACTCGTCTACTTCTTTTTTATGGCATGCCTTCATACATTTATTATTATGCAAAAATACTCTGTTAAAGATGAATATTTAAATTGTTTTCAAATTTTTACAAATTATAAATTAATTGATATATCAAAAAAGCTAGAAACTCCATAATACCATAAAAACATTGATATTCCATTTTACTTAATTGTCACATATTTTTATTTCTACCAAATAAGGATGGTTTCCTTGAAAATAATTGAAACTCACCAAAAAAAAGCTCAAACATGTAGTTAAACTAGTTTTCAGCTGATTTAAGTTAAATTAGGCTCAATGTAGATGATTTTGAACGTCTCAACAAAAATATTACTGCATAAGTTTCCCATGTGCATGTGCAAGTAGCATACAAAATTGTACTCCACATGGCCTAGCCAGCTCGTTCATTCTATTTTAGCCTTTAAAACCAATAAAAAAGCAAGAACTAGGCAATAAGTTGCTGCTACTTAGAAAGCCATTTTCCTTTAAAAAAAACCCAAGTGATATGCCCAAGACAATGTAACAGAATACTAATATACGGACTCTGTTAAGTTTCTCAGCTTAACCACTTAATAATGCAGCTTTTGCTACTCCAACCCTCATTCCTCTATTTCTCTTACAAAGCAATAACGAAGATTCCCTTATTGGCTTGCTAATTTATTGACATGGCTACTTACCAATCATAAAGTTGATAAAAGCTTTTTTTAGTCTACTCACGCACCCAA
The DNA here is from genome assembly GCA_003013225.1 of Phalaenopsis aphrodite. NCBI lineage: Eukaryota > Viridiplantae > Streptophyta > Magnoliopsida > Asparagales > Orchidaceae > Phalaenopsis > Phalaenopsis aphrodite. The sequence goes on along the minus strand of NEWO01000147.1, from coordinate 68,132 downwards.
AATGGCGTCATCTAAGGCATAGTTTCAAATCAAATTTAAACTTCACGATCACTCACCAGCTTCTAAAGGCATTCTGTAAGATTCATTTCCGGGTTTACAGTTTCCTTTTTTTCCTTTCAAATAACAATCCCCTTTCTCCTAATCCTCCTAATCCTGTTGGTGACTGTTTTTTGCTTAATCTGTGATTATGACCCTAACATAGTGATTTAGGTATGCACACCAAATAACTGTTTTCTCTGTGTCGCGGACATGTTACTGCGCGGTCCAATCTTCTTCCCCCTAATCTTTCCTTTTCCCTCATAATGTTTCTTTCCTTTTCTATGAAATCCCTTATTATAAATCCTTGTCTATTATATTACTTGCTTTTTATTTTATTTCCTGATCAAAAGCCTTACCTAATGTAAGTCCTAATCCTTCTTATATAGAGGATGTCTTTCCTTAAGAAGAGAGATTTTTTATAATTGTTGATTTCAGTTACTGCCTTGAAGCATTCTTCCCCTCCGGGTGCTATGCTCGGCGGCGAGAAGGTGATTCGATTGTAACTCGTTGGCGACGATACATTTTATCTTTCCACAACCCTCTGGCCCTCTTCCTGCTCCTGGTCGCCTCGTCCTACCACTTACCAACTTGTTGAACTCACTTCCAAAACGTGCATAAGCCCTCCCAACCAATCCAGACCTAACTGCAACCCTCCCAGGCCTTCCCCATTCCTACTCTAGTCGTTTCCAGCCTTCCCAATGCTACAGCAACCCGTCCCGAGCAGCCCAGTGGTTGTCGCTACCCCTCTATCAGATCTATCCGCTACCGTAACCCTTATTGGTGTTTGTTTGCATCTTTATGTTTGTCTTGTTGTTTTGTTATCATTATTTCATGTTTTCAAGCATCATGTCTATAATCCTTTCAATTTCAACAATAATATTTGTTTTTCGTTTCGGTTTGGGTTTCCTCCGGTATCACTACATTTGCAATGGATGAAGATAGACTTTTTTGAGATAAATTGGAAAGTTTTGAAAGCCAGTTGCTCTTATATGACAAAAAAAATGCAACCAAGTAAGTTCTCAAATATTAATAGTTATTAGTGAAATCTATTTCTAAATTTGCATTGAATGAAATTTATTTTTAATTATGCATCTTATTAAAGTTAATCATCATTAATATTTTACATGTGAATGTTGGAAAATGGTTGGTTCTAGTGCTCCAAATTTACAAAAATTATATATTTCTATGCTTAGTCAAACATCTTCTTCATCTGGATGTAAAAGAAAATGGAATATTTTTAGCAAATCATACAAAACGAAGAAATCATTTAAAACAACAAAGACTAAATGATTTAGCATACGTTCGATATAATCTTAATTTGAATAATACGTATGATTGCTAATATATATATATATATATAGATATACATATATATATTTTGTTATATTAGTTTTAAGTATAAATATAATTTATGATATTAATGTATAGAATGATCTCCAAAAAGAGAAATTATGATTTATTGGATTAAGGGATCATTGAAGCTATAGATTTTTAGACTATTGAAGATGAATGTACTCATGAACTTAATTATGATGATCTAGCAAATGAAATTTATAAAGATAATGCATTTCTCATTACTCAAGGGCCGAATAAAGAAAATAATAGACAAAACAAAAGTATGCTTTTTTAATTATATTTAATTTGTTCCTTTTGATGAAAAAAATTATTTTATAAATTTGATTTATAGATGCAGAAGAATTTGTTAATAGTACAGATAAAGTAACCGAACATGCGGATTTAGATGCTTTTATAGGGACAAACTTTAGGGAAGCGGCTTTTGAGGATGAAATTTTTGGAGATGCAACATTCGAGGAAGCACCATAAATATGCTTGATAACGAATTTGTTTTTTGTTATTTTTTCCATGTTTTTTGAGACATAACTTGGGAGTTTGATTTCTATTTTATTCTTTTAGTGCTTCTTGAGAGACATTTTTTGGAGTGTAATACTTGATTTCTTCTTTTCATGCAGAAATAGTGTATCATGCATATTGATTTATTGTTCATATTAGTTTATAAGCACTTTTATTCATACTGATTGAAAGATATTTAATATTACTTTTTTATCTTTTAGTCACTTACAAATCTTTTTGATTGATGCTAACATTTTTATTTTTATTTTTATTTTTATTTTTATTTTAGAGAAACAATAGCTTAAATTAGTAGAATAAAATAATTCAATGAATTAACATTGCTATCTGTTACCAAAAAAAATGTTAGGCATTTAAATGAATTATTTAAGTTTATAAATGATTTATATTTCATGCTATATTTTTTATACTGCACGCTACAACATTAAGAATTTTATCTTTCAGGTTTTATCATTTAATATTTTTTTAATATTTATGACGTCGTCCGTTTCAACCTCCGGTTCAACTATTGAACCTTGAACCTCCTCTTCTACTGGTTCAACTTCTGGTCTGATTTTCTCAAACTTGTTTAACAGAATGAAATAAATGCTTAATTGGTTTTAAAAATGGACCCAAAAATTCACAAATAAACTCTTAGAAGGAAAAAAATTCTCTTTATAAGGTAGTTTTCGCAAGAAAAATTTTGACAAGACAACACATATAAGTAGTTATGGATGCGTATCTCAAAGTACAAATAATCAAATAAAGAAAAAAAAAGACGAAATAAGATGGTGGGACATAAAGGTTAGGAAGCCATTACTCTTAAAATAAATGGGTTGTTAAAAGAGAAAAAATAGAATGTTATAATTGATCTAAGTTAATTGAGAGATAACAAGAGTACATGTAGATCATATATAAGGAGACCCATTAGTGGAGCAAGTAGGTAGAAAAAGTCATCAAATAAAGAAATTATGCTTCTTTAAAAATTAGAAAAATATAGAATACTATAGTTGATCCAGATGAATTGAGATATAAGGAAAATTGTATTAAGAATAGCAATTTTAAGATTATCTATTAGTATATATTATATAAGGAGAGTCGATGGTGGAGTGAAGAGGTATAAGAAATCATCAAATCAAGAAATTAAGCTTCTTTAAAAGGATAGAAAAAAAAAATATAATACTATTATTAATTCAAATGAATTGAGAGATAGCAAGGGTACTTGTATTAAGAATAGCAATTTTAGGATTATCCATTAGTAGATAATATATAAGATTTAATGGTGGAGTGAGGAGGTTAAAATGGTCATCAAATCAAGAAATTATGCTTCTTTTAAAGAACAAGAAAAAAAACTTCTAGGCTTGTGATAATTACAAAGAAGCTAGAAATCATATTAACGCAATAAGCAAAATAAATCATACAATTTTTTTATGATTTACGTAAAAAGCTTAGAATTAATGAAATAGAAAAATAAATTTTATAAACTAGCTAATATAAAAGTAGGGCTTTTAAAGACTTTGATCCAATGTTGATAAAGGCGGAGAAAGGCACTCTCATAGGATCTGGAAGGATGGAAGGATGGAAGGTCACAAATTCTTACACACCTCCCAGGTGGGCAGTTATTATTAAGTAAATATGTTTCCTAAAACATAACACAATGATGTGAGACCTCAAGTAATGATGCAATTACATTGCCTTGATTAGGGAAATGGTCACAAACACTTCAATAATTAAAGATTATTTAGCACATGCTCCTCATAATTAAACTATTATGTATGCAATATAATTTATCTTCAACAGCCTCGTTCTACTTGGATGAGCAATTATTGCGGCATCTAGTGCCTCAGCATAAACAACCATATGTTCACTTGACAATTTTAAAATTATTAATTTGATAAGTTAAATATATTCAAAGTGACGATAAAAAATCTTAGTTGAAGTTGAAGATATCAAAGAAAGGTGAAATGTTCTTTGAATGATTATTAAAGTAGAATTTTAAAAAAAAATCATGAAGAATATTATAGATTAATTTACAAAAGTGAATCAAGTTAGCTATTAAGAAAATGTGTATGGATAAAATTTTGTGACTGGATGAGATCCCAACAAGAATTGGATAAATTTTGGAGATACTAGAGTAACTATCTAATAAATATTTTTTTATGGAATTTAAAGGCTAGGAGAAGTCGGATAATTAGAGAAGTAGCATTTATTACTTACTATTTAATAAAAAAATGTTCATGATTTTGGTAATGATGGAGGTAGCAAACATAAGAGGCATACAATAAAGTCATGGGAGACAGTAAGAAAATACAGGCATACCACAAAAATGAAAAATCAACATGGTTTAAGATTTACTCTGAAACATTTTTTGTGCATAGGAAATAATGAAAAAAATACAAAGGGCAAGGAAATGATATATAAATTATGTTTACTCAGAGAAAATGTAAGATTGCATACCATAAAAATTATTATGGTGAAAGTTATACAAGAAATATGTTACAGTAAAATTATTAAGACATATCATAAAGCATTGATTATGATTACAATAAGTAATTATAGCTTGATCAAAGAGTTTTCTGCCACAATAAGGATATCTCAAGCATCAAATCAAATTTCTTTGTAATGTTATGAAGATACATACAAAAGATATCAAATTGACACATTGTTGTGACTGCTAATACATGGGATCTTTTCTAAACTAAGTGGAAAGTATAAAGAAAAACATAAATTAAAATTTGAAAGACTTATGGCTTAAGGTTAATAAAATAACCTGGTATATGAGTGCAATTTTAGTGGGAGTAAATTAATAATGATTACTCAATATCCTTAGGAAGCAAGTGATGTACATATTTGTAAGTTTAATTATCTTGAAGTTACTATCTATAATAATGATGGTACAACTTGTCTTGAAGCTTCTATGATTCTATCTATAGTAATGATGGTACAACTTGTCGACTTAAGACTGAGTAACACAACTGGAGGCGTCTTGTGCAAAAACTAAGCAACATGAGAATATCTTCAAAATACAAAAGCAAATGCTATAAAACTGAAAATTACTGTGATTTAAGAACTAAATTTAAAAAGCCATTAATAAAGCAAAGCAACAGCCATATCGCCATATCGACTCTGATGAAAAGGAAAATACTAACATACATATGTGGTAAAAACAGAAATGATATTGGGCATGTGGGAGAAATGCCTAGGGATAAGAAAAAAATAAGAAAAGTAAAATTACATGATTAGAGCATATGGCAAATGAAGAAAATTTAAAGTAAACCATATACATAAGATATGCATGGAAGGATTAGGAAAAGAATAAAATAACACAATCTAGATAATTAGAAATTGTACAAAAGGTTTTTCACAAAATAGGGCTAGCATCTATTCTAGCACTCAAAAGGGAAGCATGATGTATTGATGTTATACATAAGAATAACCACTAAAAGATAACGGTAGTGATGACAGTGATGTTGAAGTCTTGTATCTCAATTTCCTGTGCTTAACCCAATATTGAAATTTCATTAGCGGGTAGCACAAAAAATATAAGATGATAGTAAGTTTCTCTGATTATAAAAAAGAGTTTGTGCTTAAATGTATGCTGAGGTATTTGAACAAGAACATATCGTTTAAAAAAAAAATCATAAAAGTAGATATCCATACCTCATGAATAAATAACTGTGTTTTAAATCAAACTCAAAACTATTTCATATGCTCAGATTTAAATAAAAATTAACAAGAGTCTGACTATAAATAATAAGCCTAAAGCACCTTAAATATAACCAAAGTTAAATTTTTATAACAAAGAAAACCTTGAAAAACATGTAAAAAATTGTCCAGATTGAAAAGTTAATCTTATTATTGTAAGAGTAACATCTTACATTTTTTAAATAAGTTAAGGAAATATTTCAAATGCAGTGTAATTGTGCCAGCAACATTTCAAGTTAGTAATCACGACAAACAAGTAATCATGACCCCATAAAGATGTCAAAAAACTTCCCAAAGCCTCTAATAACAAAATATAATCTCCCCATCCGTGACCAACTTTTAATGAAACTATGTCAAACTTCGCCAAAATTGAAGACAAAAATCAGTCAGAAAAACTATGTTGGAAGCTTTAACGTGGCATCAGCACTTTGAGCAACACCAACTTAGGAGTTTGTCCTTTAATTTCAATGTTCAACCAAGGATCTATTCACAAATTTGTCCTTCTAAAAGAGCAATGAAGTTCCAAAGTGCTTGTTCTACTTCAAAAACTTAAACCAACTTCAGAACCTGAAGCATATAACAATAAATTATGTTGTGGTGGTTCTCAAAATAAATCTTTAACTTACAAAAAGTAAATATCACAAAGTTAAATCAGCTGCTTTTAAAAGATATTCTTATTATGATAACACAACAAAAGCATGATCCTTATATAAAAGAGCAACACAGAATATGACATAAGCAAGTAAAAGTAGAAAAACTTTTAAGAAGATTAAGGAAAAACCTTAAGAAGCTCATAAATGTAGTAGCGAATGTCATAATCTGTGAGCGTGGGGTATAAGATCTTAAAATCTGTACTGTTCACATATTCAAATACCAAGCTGGGGGTTTTAGAATGCTGGTCTCTGACAATATCAAGAAGCTTCACTATATTAGGACCCCCACAAAGGTTCTGAAGTATCTTAATCTCCCTCTTTATCTGAAAAACAAAAGTTAATTCAGTTAGGTGAAATAAAAAGAAATAAGAAGACAACTCATATGAATGCTCATTGATTAAAAAGATCTATGCAGTGAATGACTAACTAAAGAATCAAGTTTTTTTAAGTTTTCAAAAAAGCAATAATTGGTTGTTAGGTGCGCAACAAATTTTTATGTGTGTGTGTTTTCGTTGGAGGTGAGTGATTCTGCGTTGATATGGATAATCAATAGTTAATAATCAACTGAGGAATAGATCTTTCTTTCATGCTAAATCATCATAAGCATTACTCAATGCAAGCTTGAATGCATTATCCCAAACAGACACGGTCAACAAAATTCAATGAAAACTTATAAATTGTATTGATGTCAAATAGTAAACTCAAAATGCCAAAAAAGGTATGAATATGAATGATAAAAGAGTATTATTAATTTCCAACATAGACACTGATAGTGTTCAGGAAGATAAAACTGCTTATAAAAGAATGTCAAGGTTCAGAAATTTCACAGCCTGGACGGCAACAACTCATATTTACCCGTGCTGAAGCCTATAAATCTGGTATTTTGCATTATGATTGATTCTTGATTAGATCTAATTCTAAGAAAAAAATATCCTCGAAGGTAAAAGGATAGACCAAAAATACCAATAAAAGAGAGACATAAGTTCCTAATGCCCATGCAAATTTAAAAGCAATGTTTTTCAACTTCTAAATCCTCTTAATGGGCGAAATGTGCTTATTACATATCAATGAAATTGCAAGCATCAACAATCATCCAATTCCCAACTTTACAACCAAGGAGCTAACATAAATCTACTATAACACTTAAAGGCGCTGAAAAAAAAAATAAAAGAAGATGAAGAAAGCAAATTATATGGTAGATTATAAAGATTGATGATAAATAAGATGTGCACTCGTAAAGGAATCTGTACCTTCTTTTTCTTAACAGGTTTCAGAATTTTGATGATGCATCTCTCATTATTTGAAACATTAACACCTTCAAAGACCTCACTGTACTTCCCTCTTCCAACTTTCCGAACAACCTCATAATCATCTTGATCACTGAACGAAAGAGAAGTATGGTTAGGACAAACCGGAGCCATCAAGCATCTGTTATATCTAAGAATGAGGAGCTCAATTTAAAAACATATCACAAATCCAGTGCATAATCGCAAAATAACTATTCAATTAGATTATTTGAGAACAATAACATTCATTGGGTCTCTTTGTATCATTGTCAGTGAAACTGAGTTCCAGTGCTTCTTTGTTGAAATGGATGACATAAATGTGAGAGGATTGAAGTGACTTTCAAGTATTTCTTATAAAGACAAATTCTATTGATCAAGCAAGGTTTCGAGGAACCCTGTTCAGAACCTCATAATGAAAAAAAACTGCTGAAGACCCACTAAGAAAACTATGTATGACTTAATTTTTACAGTTAAAAAAAAAATCATACACTGGATAACCAATCTAAACATCATACACCGAGATGCCATTTTCCACCCCACCAAAATTCCTATACCCTGCTACTACAAGCCAAAACTTCCACAGCTTACATGTTAACCAGCTTCTAAACTGCAAATAGGAAATCAAATGCTCCTCTCAGGTTTTGTTAGTTTCCTTCAACATCCCACAGTAAATAAGAACCCACAGGATTGAATCAAATACGAATCAGTTAAGAAAAACTATTCAGATCAACCCTTTGTAGCACAAGAAACTCGCAATATGACTCTGATTTACTGATGATCGCGATTAAGAGAACAATACAGCAAATACCAGAACAGCCGGTCCCTCAAAATCCCATCAAAGAAAAATATGACAAAAGAAAACAAGACAGCTGCATCAAGCATACACAGAAACCCTAGAACTCACAGTTCCAATCCACCGCAGACAAAACAAGAATAAACCTGAAAAAAAAGAAAGCAGTTAGGTATATGAAAGGGCTCTTACCCCCACTGCACAGTTAGTGCCTCGTAGTCCCAATACTCCTTGGGGCGGATCACGTTGACGTCTGCGTAAACTCGAGCTTTAGACATGGCTGCCGCACCCCGATCTTCCGGTTCTCCCCGCCGGTAGAGAGGGAGATGATCTGCGATCGGCGATATTTCCAACTCTTATTATATATCCATTAAGGATTTTAGCCTTTTTGAAGTGAGCAGTTTAGAGTACTATTTCGGATAAATACCGCCCAACTTCTATGTATTTACACATTTAATATTTAAGTTTTATTTTTCATATTTATGATGTTCAAATCTATAATATTTGTCCGTGGAAAACTATGCCAGCACTGATCTTGAGGAGAAATAACGTTATGGAGAAAAACACGATAAGATGGGTGGCGATATCATATGACACTTGTTAGTTGATGAAGAGCAATCATTTGAATCAGATGTCATGCTCCGTCTTTCTCTACAAATTGGCAAGGCAAGCATGTGATGGAAGATTCTAGAGAAAACCAGACTGTAGAGAGGGATTCAAGGGATTCTAGAAAATTCACCTAATTCTATAAAATATGAGAGAAAAAAGTTCCAATGAGAACTCGAGAATAACTTAGAAAGTTCTAGGGTTATGTATGTATACATGAAAAGTAGAGAACTTTCTAGAAACTCGGCTACTCTCATGTAATCTAGAAGTTTCTCTTGAGCTTGGAGTATGTTATACATAGGAGTTCATCCTCTCATTTGTAACCATCCAAGAAAGGAACCCAAGCTTTCAAGCATTTAAATGTTGTAATTGTTCTTTCTTAGTAAAGTGTTCCTTTCTTCAATACTCTTCATACTCTTCTTCTTAGAGTGTTTTGTGTTTACAGGTCAAGTGTTGTGAGAGTTAGATTGATTTAGTGCCAATGAAGAGCGCTAAATGCGCATGAGTGACTTGAGATAAGTTAGTTGATATCAAAACTTTTGTTTGAAGGTATGACGAAGAGCGTTAAAGAGTACATAATGGAGTCTGAAGCCACTAATGTTGAATCGGGGTCGTTAGGAGCAACAAGATCTAGTTGCATGCAAACCACATGGGAGGGTCCAAGAAGATCATTCATGAGTTTCATTTGTGCATTGCTCAGGTAGAGGAAGCGATGAATGACATGAAGGCCCAGATAGAGGATATTGGCCAAAAGATTGATGGACTCGAGGAGGAGGACATCACACTCCATTCAATGGTTAAAGGCATGATGCTCCAATTGGAGGAATCATGAAGGGATCAAATGGATTAAGATGCTGAAGGATTTGACGGGGGAGATCAAAAAGGTACGAAGAGCTCATGAAGACGAGATGAACGACATACATTAGATTAGAAGAAATGCGTAGAGACATCTAGCCATGCATGAGAACTATAGCGACGCCCACCAACCATCACGCCTTCGAAGCTAAGAGGATTGAAGTTCCAAAACCAAAGAGTTTTGGAGGAGCTCGCAGTATGAAGGAAGTTGACAATTTCTTATGGGGACTTAAGCAATAATTTGGACCGATGGGAATTATAGATGAAGAGGCAAGAATATAATTCACAATTCTTTATCTCCCAGATATCGCAATGCTATGGTGAAGAAGAAGGCGTAAAGATATTGAGAAAGGTATAGGCACCATATCCACCTTTAACGACTTCATAAGAGATAAATAGACAGTTTTATCCTGATATTGCGGAGGAAGAGACTAGAGCCTGATTGCGAAGGCTCAAGCAACTGAGTTCAATTCGGGAATACATTAGGGAGTTCACAAGCTTGTTCTTGAAATTCCTAACATGTCCGACAAGAATTCTTTTTTCAACTTCATGGATGAACTCCAACATTGGGCAAAGACAGAGCTTAGGAGGTGTGGAGTGCAAGATCTTGCCACTGTCATCATGGTCGCCGAAAGCCTAGTTGATTACTCAAGAGTGTCCACAAAGCCAAAGGATAAGAAGAGTACCTATGTCAGAGAGGGGGAGACAAGGACCAACATAAGGAAGGGACCCACAATGAGTCAACTTCATCCAAATCAAAAGACAAATGGAAGCCTAAAAATGACAAAAATAAACCACACAACGAGTGCTTTCTTTGTGATGGACCGCATTGCGCAAGAGATTGCCCTCAAAAGAAGGCTTTGAACTCTCTTCTCGCAAGTCATCAAGAGAAAGAAAGTGATAATACGATGACATGAGTAGGGGCTATGCAACTGCTGAATGGGATGCAAGCTCTAACAAAACCCCAAGCGGAGGGGTTACTCTTTATGGAGATGGTAATATACGGGAAGACCACTTGAGCGACACTAGTGCTTCCCATAACTTCATCTCTTCCGAGGAAGCAAATAAATTGGTTTTACAGATGACTGAAGGAGGAGGCTCCATCAATGTGGTCAATTCAGTATTAAGGCCAATCCATGGAATAGTCATGGGAGTAAAGTCCAATTTTGGAGTGTGGTAAGGTGCCTTAGACTTCTATGTTATTCTAATGGATGATTTTAAAGTTGTTATGAGGATGAGCTTCTTGAATCAAGCAAGTGCATTCCCACTGCCCTTTGTCAATAGCATGTGCATCAAGAAAGGGAATCAAGTTTGATTAGTATCGATAACAATGGCTAACAAGCAGGAAGTCAAAGTGTTATCGGTCATCCAATTCAAAGAGGGCATTTCAAAAGACAAGGGGAGTTACTTGGTTGTTCTTCACGACTTTGATAAAGAAGTGAAGCCCCAATAAGGCTTGCCAAGAGAAGTGGTAGAGGGTCTTAAAGAACCACCACCAAGGAGGGGGAAAAACTATCTGATTAGGCTGGAGCTAAGGACTAAGCCGCCAGCCATGAAGTCTCATTGCATGGCACCCCTCCCCCATACCACCAATGAAAAACCTAAGTTTACCAAGAGCAAACAAAGGAAGTTGGTCCAAGTGCCAAGAGGAAGCTGTTATGAGGGCATTGCGAGCTTAAGTGGGGGAGAGTGTCACGCTCTGTCATCCTCTAAAAATGGCAAAGCAAGCATGAGTTGAAAGATTTTAAAGAAGACTAGATTGTAGAGAGCAATTCAAGGGATTCCACCCAATTCTAGAGAATAAGAGAAGGACAGGCTCCAAGGAGAACTCAAGAATAACCTAGAAAATTCTAGGGCTATGTATGTATATATGAATAGAATTCTCTAAAAACTCGGCTATTCTCATGTAATCTAGAAGTTTTCCTTCAGCTTGGTGGAGGCTATAAATAGGAGTTCTTTCCCTCATTTGTAATCATCCAAAAAAAGGCCTAAAAAAATATTTCAAGCTTCCAAGCATTCAAGTGTTGTAATCCTTCTTTCTTAATGAAGTGTTTCTTTCTCCAATATTTATCCCTACTCTTCTTCTAGAGTGTTTTGTGTTTTACAAAATCAAGTGTTGTGGGGGTTAGGCTGATTTAGTGTCAAGAAAGAGCGCTAAAGCCGCACGGGTGACTTGAGATTAGTTAGTTCGTGACACGGAGCTCACAATATCAAAGCTGATTAAGCCATTGAAGGTGAGTGAATAATCGTACTTCGAAGTTCAAACCATTCTATTATATGGGAGAGAGAGGAATCCAAGGCAACAACCACAATGGAGGTGACACGAGAGAAGACTCAACTTCCCATCATTTTCAATCAATATTGTGAGGCCAATCATCAAGAGTTGATATAAGGAAAGGTTTATTTCTGCAACGATAATAATTATCCCACAAGCACCTTGGAGACTCATCAGCAGGGATCAAAGGTCGATAACCAGGCTAGATCAATTGACCGACCACGTCAATTGAGCCTAGCTAACCAAGCCACCTTTGTAGACCCGCAACTAATCCAGTCCAATCAACCAGCTATACCAATCGAGCTTAGCTAACCAAGTGATAGACTCATACACATAAAATACTTGAAATATCCTATAGAGACAAACATATAATATCATCATATTGTACCAACTCTAATATGAATAGAGGAATCATTTTAAGCATTACTAAAACCTTTTATCATTTACTTCTCTCTCTCTCTCTCTCTCTCTCTCTCTCTCTCTCATAATTCAACAATATCATTTTAGTTTTGAAAAATTTAAATACCCATATTCAAGCATAAGATGATATGTATGTAAAGATTGAGGTTTAAATGTTAGATATGTAAATATAAAGGAATTGAGTGTTAAATATTACTTAAACGTATGTTGTAATAAGTTATTATTTTTATTTTATTTTAAATCTTCTTACAAACATGCGATAGAAGAAATTAGATATTCAAAACTTTAACACTGTCGTCAATTTAAATAATAAAAATATATAATATTTTTTTATTTAACAACAAATTAAAAAAAAATGCCTGCACTTATCATACAACTTAAATTTTATGAAATTAATGGTTAATTAAGAAAAAAATAATTACTGAATATTTGCATGTTTGAGTGACCGAAATAAAATTGAATAAATTTACACACTAATACCTAAACTCTCATTATTTTTTACACCATTTTTGGCTTCAATACTGATAATTTGTGTGTAATTACTAAAAATTTGGGTGTTATGAAAGTAAAGAGGAAAATTTAGGATCCATTTAGGGCAACTTATTTGGTGCGGTGACATTTTAAAAACACACCTGGAGTATTTGGGTGAACTGCGTTTTGACAGCTTATGTGTTTTGAAAACGCTGAAAGTAGTGTTTTCATACCGCACCTATCTAGGGGTGGTGGGAGCTTTCTAGCAGCGGTATAAATTTTTCAAGAAAATAAATTTTTTTAATAGCCACCACACTTAACTTATCAACAAATTATTTTTAATCAACTTCTCAGCACATCATTCAATAAGCTATAACTTTCCAAACAGACCCTTAGCTATTATATATGAAAATACATAAAAATTAAGAGATATTTTCATACTATTTATAAAAAAAACAAATATAAAAATTTACATTATTTTCATATCCTAAAAATAAATATTTTGGCAACTATTAAGAGAGATTTTCAAAAAACTAAATCTGATGGTGAAAATTATTGTTTCTTAACTTGAAAGTAAAATCGCTACGAAGCTTCACAATAGGGAAAAATTTTGCGTACGTAACGCTGCGTATATAATGAAAGTTACATGGACGTTATATCAATATTATATTCGCGTTATATCGCTCGTAAATTCCATGTAAACTCTATATAACCTCCATTATGTAGAGTCAGCCAATAAAATAGTCTTTATTTTTTATAATTCTTTTTGGATATGACTTTTGCTTTCATACTCTGCAAAATTGGATGCAATTATCTCCACTAAAAAGTAATGGATTGTGACAGGAAATATTAGTTTTGTTGGCTTTTGTAATCAATCATATTTACATGCATATCCCCAAATATTTTCCATCACACCGAAAGTATAACTATCACTATCTCCTTAAAAAGTAAAATATGATACCCAAACATTATATATGTAAATATCAAATTTCAAATATTACATATGTAAATAAATAAGAATTGTTATTTATATTAATTGAGATGAGTATGGAAAACACTATATGCACGCACGTGTGTGTAACAACCCAAACTCTCATCCATCGAGATATTGCCTGTTTTAGATTAATGACAAATATTTTTGTCCCTTGATATAATTTCCCAAGTAGCACACAACATACAAGTGAGCCCATACTAGCACGCTTAACTTTGGAAGTTCTATCGAAACTCCAACCGTGATACCTAAAGGCGCCTCAGTTTACTAGAGTTTAACTTCATTCTACTTGAGGAGTTCACAATCTCCTCACACAAGTAACTAATGTCCTCGGTTTTCTTAACCCAAATCATCCACTAGACATATCATCACGATGGTAAAATACTCGAATGTCACTTGTAACAACCCGAACTCTCACCCATCGAGATATTATCCAATTTGGCCTAATGACATCACAATTTTATCCTATAAGTATAAGCTGCCAGAAGACCACCGATCCTGATGGTGCTCAAATGCGAGCACGCATAACTTGGATTTTCAACTGTTACAACAAAAGACATCTCGATGTTTAAAAGTTCAGCCTCAACTTAAGGGGTTTCAAAGAGAGAAAGAGAGAGAGAGACACGCTTAAATCAATGGATTGTTGAATTGGAGCCCAGCTTTCCTCCGCTCTAGCACAATTTCTAACAGGCCATAACCCTAACTAAGTTGGCCTTTGGGCTCACATACCCAGAATTTCTGTTAAGTACAGAGAACTTACCACCATTATACAAAAAAAAAATATTACATCCAAACTCCGGACTCCAGTGGAAGTGTGCCACGTGACAAGTGGGCCCCACCCGTCAGTTTATTACAGTGGGCCCCACTTGCCATGTAGCAAGTTCTCAATGGACTCCTGACACAACCAGACGTAATATTTTCTCCATTATGGAAAACCCGCCCAATCAGTTTATTACAGTGGGCCCCACTTGCCATGTAGCAAGTTCTCACTGGACTCTTGACACAACCGGACTCCTGACACAACCGGACGTAATATTTTCTCCATTATGGAACATAAAAAATGACAGATTGATGAGTTAAAAGCTGCAACAATGGAAAAAATATATTTCAAAAAATATTACACAGAACAAAACATAGCAGAAAGAAATGCACAACTTATAGTCTGCTTTCCTTGGCTACATTTCCTTCTACTTCCTAACTTCCCAACCCCACAACCAAACACGTACCTTTTTATTGGAGCGAACCAAGCTGTTCCACTGCAGCAGAATCACCACCTTTTCTCTCATAGAGTCTGTATAACAAACTTGATTTTGACATTTGGGGCTCCCTCTCTAAGGCTGATATCACATCCTTCACAGAGATGCTGCAGGGAACTTTAACATTTGGCATCCCAGATTGAATTCTGGGAGCTTTTCGTCTGATTCCTAAAACATGGGAAGATAGACATAGGAATAAATTATTTTTTGGGGACATTTACAAACATACCAACCCAATTCCTACGTATTAACATATCAAAAATTTAAACTTTATTTTTAACATTTACACTCCACAAATATTTCATATCACATAAAAAATGCCATTGTTTAACTTTCAAAAAGTGAAATACACCTTTTCATGTGTAGGTAAGGTGGCATAAATGTAAAAAATTAAGTTTAGGTGTTAAATATGTAAATACATAAGAATTGAGAGGTATATATGTAAATCTTCCTAATTGTTTTTTAGCACCAAAATATTTCATATTGCATCAAAAATACTATTATTTTAACTTCTAAAAAGTGAAATACACCCTTTCATGTATGTAAATCCTTTTAATTATTTTTTGGGTCATTTACATACATACCACCAATTCCTATGTATTTACGTATGTAACACCGAAACTTTAACCTTTTTTACATTTATACCACCAAAATCTTTCATATTACATTAAAAATACCATTATTTTAACTTCTAAAAAGTGAATACACATTTTAATGTATGTCAGATGGCATGCATGTAAAAGTTGAAGTTTGGGGTTAGACATGTAAATACATAGAAATTAAGTGGTATGTACGCATATCTTATTTTTTCCGATGATCAATATGATTAACTTACCAGGCTGAGGTGCTGGGGAACCATGCGTTTCGGATTCTTGCAGTTCATGCCTTTTGAAGTTTGGAGTAGATTTATCGCTAATAGTTTTCGTAGACTGCGATGAAGATGTTCCATCCAATCCTCCGCGCTTTTGTCGAGCTTGTTCGGCCATTAGCTGCCACTTGGACAACATATCGCCTACACCAACGGCAGCTCGAGCAGCGACATTCGCGGCGTTAGTTCGCATTTTGTCGTCTTCTTCTTTATTGGCCTGTAAGAAAATAATATCAAGATCAACAAAGAGAATGATGAAATGATTAGGTGCGGATTATGAAGTGAGAATAATTTCTAATGATGATGAGGTCGGTGAAGGGTGGGATATATTCTCCATTTTTTTTAGGTTTGATCCAAAGATGCCACCACCTTGGTTGCCTTTAGACGACCGTCTTCTTTTTCCTTCTCCTTCTCTTTGTCCTTCTCCGTTTCACTTCCAGTCTTTATATCGGCCTGCCATTGCACGACATGAAGAATTAAAATTTCAAGCATTTTTGTTTAGGTTCAGAAACATGTTAAAATATTTAACAAAATAGACTTTCAATTTTACATATACCACTCAGCTCCAATGCATTTACATATATAACACCTAAGCTTCAATTTTTACACACACACCGCCTTACCAATTTAACTTTTTGAAACTTAAAATGGTGCTATGAAAGGTTTTGGTTTTATAAATGTCAAAAAGTGAAGCTTAGGTGTTAGATATGTAATTACATAAGAATTGGGTGGTATGTATGTGAATGCCACTACCATTTTTGGTCCAATCTAATATAAAATGAGAAATGTGGAATGATTTGATACAGCAGTAAAGATAAACCTACCACTACTAAATTTTTTTCACCAATACTAAACATCTCTTTAAGATCATATTAGCATAAACTAACTAGTCCATATAGGTTACTAAAAAGGCTAATAACATAACACAGCATAATAATGCCCTAGTTTTCCTAGTTAATTATTTATGGTACTTCATTTTCTAAAATTTAAATTATTTTAAAAAGACTTTATGATAAAATGTAAAGGGAAAGTGTCTGGTACTTTAACTACATCTAATAGAATCATCCCAGATCAAGATGATCCAAGAAGAAGCACGTGTGATGGTTTGACCCACATGACTCTAGCAGGTAAGCCAACCCGCTTTCTACCAGCACTTACAGGAACCTGCCTACAACAACTTAGCCTCCCTTTGCCACATCAGCATCCACGCCTCGATGCATTCAAGGGTCCTTCATATCATTTTTTATCTCCTTATAAATCCGAAGGGATCTACCATTAGCACCGTCAAATAATGGCTTGCAAAGTTGTAGCTCATCGGAAAATACTAAATGATATTAATTTAATTCTACCTACCTACTTTTGCCAATTTTCATCCATTTCGTCACGATGTGGTTTCACGTAACTCACTATAAAAAAGTCTAAAAAGAAGGTTGAGCTCAGTCATTTGGTCTAGTCAACCTACGCCATTGCTACGTGTGCAAACAAGTCCTGCAAAACTAAGTTCATGGGTTAATGACTTGATACAACAAGATCACAACGAAAATAAACCAGACATCCATTTTATTGAAAGAATCAATCCATCCAGTGCCATCTTAGAGGGACGCATGGCATCACACAAAGGTGCTACATCGACCAAGCGGTTCATCTACATTGATATTGTAATACGAGGTTGGATCAAATTTAGATCAGCAGATTGACGAATAACTGTTTTAGCAAGCCTTACTTGCATAAAAACAACCAGATTGTCTATTACCCATTCGTGTTGAAAGGTATAGTCATGAGAAAAGAATGTGGAAAGAGAAAGTGTAAATTTGCATATTAAATTTATAGTAATGTTGCTGTAAAGTATGGCAATAGTAGACAACATCATTTAATTTCAATTAGAGATAAAAAATACGCATATACATCTGAATGGTGTTGTGATTGCTATTGAGCTTCTGAAAATGAAAAAAAAAAAGAAAAAGAAAATTTATATTAAAAAAGTTAAATGGAAAAAATACTCACATCATTGGCTTTTCGGAGCTTTTCCGCCTCCTCCGCCTGTTTTTTTTCCCAGTTGTCCTTTATTTTTTTGTTTATCGACAAGATTTGTCGTCCAACATCTGACGTAACAACAAACCGGTGTCTTGCCTTTTCACTATCAACCCTCTTGAAACATTTAAACTATGTCACACAAAGGGAGACATAACGGTAAAAAGGACAAACAGAACAAATAAGATCGACCTGCTTTGCCAGCTTGATCAGGTAACTTAACAATCCACGTAAGCGCTCTTCTACGCACTAATGAAAAAGTGTGAGTTAAGATTAGGCACAAAAATACTGAATCAGACACCAAACATTCTACAACTCGGTTCCTATGGTGTCTCACCAATGACAAGCACCGCTCCACATCACTGCCGATACTCTTTATACCATATTTAGATGCTGCAAGGGAATCAAAATATCAGCTTAATGTTTTGTTAATTGATAAAACAATGGGAAATTCACATACGTACCACACATTTATAACGCATTGGTGTCATAAACTTATGCATGAAAAGGTGTATTTCACTTTTAAGAAAATATTAACAGTGGTATATTTGATTTAATGTTAAGCATTTGATTGACATGCATGTAAATATGAATATTTAAGTGTTAGATATGTAAATACATAAGAATTATGTGGTATGTTTGTAAATGCCCCTAAAAGAATTTTACTTGTGGGAAAAAATAATAATCTTGTTTGAAGTAACTGATTTCTGCTAGCTTTTTCTGAAGAGAACCCCTCTGGAGAATTAATCTTTCTTCTTCCTCTTGCACAACTTTTCGACTGGCTTCGGAAGCCCGACTCTCCTCTTTAGGAGCACATAACAGCTGCTCCTCTTCCTCCTACCGTAAAGCAGAAGATAAAAAATATAAATTTGACACCCAGTGCTACCAAATGCATACAAGGCAATAAGGACACAAGTGGATTTAGTAAAAACACCATACTATGAGATTAATATAGAGAAAACAAAGAAATGCAAGATAAAGTAAAGGGAAACTTACATAACTAGACAATTCTCATGTATTTACGAGTCTCACACCTAAACTTTCATATTTACATACATAGCACTTGGTGTTTTAAACCTATGCGTGAAAAGGTGCAATTCACTTTTATAAAGTGGTAATAGTACTATATTTGATGTGATGTTAAAGATTAGTGCAATGTGTGTAAATACAGAAGTTTGGGCGTGAGGTGATGAAAATATATTAAAATTATGTGCTGTGTATGTAAATGCCCCTGTAGCAAATGAAGCAAAGCAACATACCCTAAGATTAACGCCGCTGACAGCTGTAACATCATTCAGTTGATCGATGCTCTGATCATGGAATGCCCCAGAAGTCTTCTGCTTTTTGCTTCAAGACAGAAAAAAAAAATGATTAAAATTGTGTAAATCAAAACAAATCAAAGAAATTATAATGCTAACCTTGATGGAGGTGAAGTGCCTGGAGCTTCCAATGGCTTTTTGTGCCCTGCAGAACCTTTTTTCTGGGCAGTTTTGGAAAGCGTTGCAGATGAAATCTGAGGTGGAAAATATTAGCACAATGCCATCGAAAGAAGCATTTAAAGCATAGAAATGTGGAGATTTTGCATCCGACATCAAACAAAATACAATCATTTGACAATATAAAAGAATTAAGATCATCAATCTGTTGACAATCTGCATCGAGAACTTTACAGAAAACCACTACTATAGAGCAGGCAATAGTACAGTCTCCCAATCATCAAATTTCAGTGCATAAATCCTTCCTTCCATATCATTTCAGTATAGAACAACATAGTTTAGTAATTCTAGTATAATTAAATCTTTTTAAACTTCTTACAACCATATTATCTTCTATATATTTTTTTCCTTCCTACCACCAAATTTGAAATTCACTATCTCGTTTGTGCTTGCTTTACTTCTAGTGCATGAAAAATCATCTAAATAAATAGCCCAACCAACCTTTTCGTAACATAATAATTTTGGATACTTGCCATTGTGGACCTTTCACAAAAACTCAGTTTAATATAATCAACTTGGCCTTGTTGCCTTTATTTCTATAAAATACCCTTCAGCCAGAATGGATTTTTGCTTTCATGAAATACTTCAGAGAAATCTGTTTTAACCATCCTATTTAGTACTGTGCTTTATATCGTATACATTCCCAAGTTGTACTTTAGCAGTACAATACATAAAACTATCGTAGTAGTAGATGCCATTAATACTCCAATATTATTGTTTGATCTCTTTCATCTTTAAAACAAATAAAAAAAATGGAGGCATTGATACAACCATCGCCGGATTGTAGACCACGTCTTGCACGCTTTTCTCCAATATTCATTAACATCTGTTTTGGTTACATTCCTATCCAGGCAGAAGTATACTATCGACAAAGAAAATGTTGCATAGCAAATTTCTTGAAATTCCCCAATCCAAGACATTTACAATTAGCTTAAATCATATTTAACATCAAAATTCTTTCCTCACAAGCCTCGTACATGGTTTCCATCAATCTCAAAGGCACATGAATAAGTCATTGCGGCCAATGAAAAGAACAAATCACAACTTGAAGGATGTTTTGTCATTCAATTGTGATCTAAAAAAAGCGATTTAATATAAATTGCTAAACTAATTTGGAGGTTGAGATTGTATTTATCTTTCTACAGCATAATTGAATCAGCTATCAACGCCAGCAGAAATAAGTAAGAAAATACAGCAGCCTAAACAAAGCTAGTAAAAAACAACTTTACATCACAGTTATTCATGACTAATTATTCACGTTTTGACAAAATGACTAGAAAATATGCATAATGGGGATAGAATACGCTATGATAAACTTGTCTAAACAAGTCTAGAATTATTTTATTAGATGCTAACCTGTGTCGTTCCATCACTGGTTGGTGCTGGTCCCAAAGCATGATTTCCAGCCGTAGATGTAGGCGTTGAAAACCCCATTCTAGACGTCAACTGCTCATTTTGTTCAATTTCATTTATACCAAATGAAGAGCCTTCTGGACCTGTTAGTTGAGGCCTTCCAAGAGGATCAGAAGCCTGATCAATTACTTCTGGCTTCACAAGGCTCATTGGTTTGTTTGGATAAGCTTGCAATGTATGACTGGCTAAAGACCCACCAGGAACTCTCTTAGACTCGTTGCCAATACTTTCATACTTTGGCATATTTGCCAAACCCATGAGCTGACTAGACCCAAGTTGGGTTGCAGTAATGCCTTGGGCATGCAGTGCTTGTTTTGTTTGTGAAACCTGGCCCTGTAGCCTTTGGGTAGTTGCCTGGGCACCAATTGAAAGCCTAGGATAAGGATGAGAATGAAAATTAGATGGTATGTTTCCATACATCGAGGAGGATGGTTTGTTAACTGCTTGCAATGAGGTCGTTGCACTTTCCTTTTCTTGGTTCCCTGCACTCAAACCAGCAGAGCGAGTTTGACCAAAATGTGTCGCCTTTCCATCTGACTTATTATCTACTTGGGACTTCTGGATACTATTGTCGAGTGTTGGAAAACTTGACTCAGTTTGCCTTTGAATTGTTGAAGCTGGAACATTGGGGGAAGATTTCTGTCCCTTCTGGTTCTGGGAAGATGGCATGCATGAAATGGTGAAGATGGCTAATTAACAATGAAATGGAAGTTTTCAGGGGAATGATTGTACCTGTAGAGAATATAGGTTTGGGTTTGTTGGTGGATTTCGACTTGCTTGGGCTTGAAGCTGAATAAGATAAAATATAAAGTTGGCGGTATACAATCATAATCATTGTTAAAACTGTTGAAATTTAGAATAAAATGAAATATTTTTTATTGATATGAAAGGGGATATAAATAACCATTACATTAATCTTAGAATATGAAAGACAATAAAAAATAAATAACAAGAAATGAAATATATAACACATAATATCTCCAATTAATAAATTCATAATAATTATTTAGAAATAAAAGAAACAACGTAAAATAGAAAAACTTAAAATAGAAAAGGAAATAAATTCAATCTAAGAAAATAAATCTAAAATAGAAAATGATATGAAGTTATATTAGGAAATAAATATAATGCTCATAACTTTAACAGAAATAAATTATTTTTTAATATAACTTCTAACACTCCCCCTTAAATTACATATAGTTAAAAACCATGTTCGACTTGGATTTGAAAACTTCAAATGATAGGCAAGAAAGATCCCGTGAACTTGAACTTGAAGTCTTCATCCAATATTATGGTTATTTTTTACTGCAATTCCTGCAGTGTAGGTAAGCGAAAAACTTCTACAGGTAATGTTGTAGAGGAGTTTGCAAGGAAATAGACAATCTGCATGAAAAGTTGATTGTAGTTGTCTTTGACTGCAGTTCCAATAGTGTTTGTAGGTAGGCAAAAAATTTGTATAGGTAATGTTGCAGGGGAGAATACAGGAAAATAGGTAACCTGCAGGAAAAGTTGACTTCTAGTTGACTGCAGTTGACTTTGACAGTAGTGCCTATAAGTAGTCGGAAAGCTCCTACAAGTATGTTGTAGAGGAGTTTGCAAAGAAGTAGACAACTTCCAAAAATGGCTGCAGGGTATGACCTATCACCAAGCAGAAAATGGGAAAGAAAAAAAAACCCCGTAGAAGAACCTACTAGAGGAAAAGGCACCAGAAGAGGGTGAGTTGCTGCAGAAAAAATTTCAGAGGGTCTAATATAGGAAAAACTCAAGAGGAATGTCTACTGCAGAAAAAGGCTTCGAAGGAGGACCAGTTGCAGGAAGAATTTCAATGCATGAAAAGCTCCGGAGGCCTGCAAGTAAAAAGGAGGAACGCCTAAAGAGAAAGCTACAAGATATGACCAGAATGCCATTTGTGTTGTTGCTTATGGTAAGTTTGATGATTCTGGAGCCTCGCAAAATGCCTTAACATCATTAAATAAGATAAAATTCCATCTACACAAGTGGGCACGAACAACAATATCCATACCCCGGACAGTTGTTCTGTCAAGCCAGTCTCCACAATCCTCCAATGCCTTAATTCTCCAAACACCTGTGGTTCCAATGAACCCAAAAAAGTTGAAGAAACCCCTACTCCACTTCAAAATGGAAGCACATATTTATACATTAAAATTGAGTTAACAATTCTCATCAATATTTGCAAAGCCCCATCATGCCTGAACTAGAATTGGATTTCCATTGAAGTTGTCCAGAACTTGGATCAAGATCCTATCGTTTGGCCAATCAAGTAGACAGACATCAGAAATCAATTGCTCATATCTTCTAATATTTGCAATGTATCGTTCATTATGTCCCTCATTAATGGCTTCTTGGCACCTGGATCTTTCCCCTTTCTTCCGCCACATCTCATGAGTGGATTGCCACTAAAAAGGCCGGTCAGACATTGAAACCAAAAGTGTTGGAAGCGATTGAGATGGATACAAAGAGCCATGCTTCTGATGTTCGTAGAAGAGCATTGGATGGCAAGCTTGTGGAGAAAAACAAATTGAAGGTAAAGAAGAAAGTGAGTTATGTTCTAGTTAAGAAGGATAAGAAGATTTACAGGGACGAGCGTGATGTTGCTCTCTTCCTTCTTGTAAAGGAATTTAAGCGCCGACAAGAAGGAAATTCGAATGCAGCGGAAAGACTGCAGGAAGATGCATCTCCACTAAAGAAGCCTGAAGAAATTTGCAGCCTGCAGAAAGTTTTCCAGCCAGCAGAGAGGATTTTCGGCTGCTAGGGACCTGCAAGAAGAGAGTTATGATGGCCAATTCCTGCAGGAAGGAGTTCTGGCAGCTAGTGCCAGTAGGGCGAGGAAATTTTCGACGAAAATATTAAAAAGAGGAGACGAAGGAAGGGTTTGCAGCACAACAAAAGTTGTCGAATGCAGAATATAGGAAGTTTCCAGCTGCAGGAGACTCTAAGATTTGTTGTAAAACTCTAATACCATGTTAAAATTAAGAATAAAGCGAAATAATTTTTATTGATATGAAAGGGGATATAAATAAACCTTACATGACTCATAGAATAGGAAAGATAATAGAAAATAAATAACAGGAAAAGAAAGTTATAACACAATATCTTCAATTAATCAATTTATATTAACTATTTGAACATAAAAGAAACAAAATAAAAAAGAAAAGTCTAAAATCGGAAAGGAAATAAATCTAAAATAGGTAAGAAAATAAGATTATATTACGAAATAAATCTAATTCTCATAACTTCTAACAGGAATAAATTATTTCTTAATATGACTTCCAACCAAAACCCCCATAAATTTGGCAAGAGACTTCTCATTTCTCATATTTCTAAGAAGATAATCATAACAATAACAAATAAATAAATATTTGTACAATTATGATCAATAAGTAGTGTTACTCACCTGCATTTGCAGTTTCTGAGCCGCCTGTCTAAGCATCTGGTCACCAACAATATTCCTAATAACCCTTAAGAAATCATCCTTGCTAACTTCATTATTCTACAAAATAAAACCTCACAGTTTATTCAAACAGTAAAGTTATCATACATCAGAAGTTCCGGCTCAGTGAAAACATCACACACTGAAAACAAAATGGAAGTTCTCAAGGAAGGTTAAAGAAGCAGTCCAAATATCAGTAGATTTATTTCACTTATCTAAATTCGCATACAAAAAAAAAAAATCAAACTTCTATATGATTTTTAACAAAAAAAAAAAAAGAACTATCGCGTATAAAACCACACCCCCTGCACAATATCACACACACAAATCCAAAAGGTAATCAGTTAGCAATTATCATGTTGATTCAAGAAAAAAGTGGATTAATTCTTATTGAGAATAATTTCTTACCCTTAGCTTAGTAAAAATGGCCTGAAGTTGCATTGATCTATCTTTATCAAGATGAGGATGTAGAATTGGGATCAACAAGTGGAATGGTATGGTAGGCATTGGCTTCGTTTGCCTTGCTAAATTGGCTGTTTCACTAGGACCCTGTGGCTGTTGAACATTTGAATGCTGCAAACTACGTGGATGATTTTCTTCATTGGAAGCTAATGATTGTTGTGCATTTAACTGCTGAGAACTGTGACCTTGAGTCGAAGAGGACTGAACTCTTTCCTGTTTGTGAGGTTGAAAAGAATTTTTGTCAATTGTATTGATTTCATCCTTCTCAACAGCTGAGGAAGGGTTCCACTGCTTGTCAGATTGAGAATGTCCCTCTTGTAAGTGGTGATGACGCTTATCTGACTGATTTTCTGTTGATTGATCATTTTCATTGACACCAAGTGCCTGATTTGATTGCTCTGTGTGAGAGAGATGTTGCTTTTCATCTGACTGCAAATGCTGCTCTTCAGTTTGACGCATCCCTTGTCCCGGATTTTCATCTTCAGTGCTAGCTTTCCATTGTTCAAGTAATTTTTGTGGTCCAGGATTGCTGCCTTGATTGTTCAATTCTGTGATAATTAAAAGACCGGAAAATTATAAAGATAAAGGAACAGAAAAGCCCTTGAATAGCTGAGAGAACTCAATCTTAGTTTTCATATCAGAACAAACAAAAAGTACCAAAAATGTGGGATCTGATCACTTCAATCAACAAGCCAACAGCACGAGTTTAAACACAGACTACCTTGATTGTACAATTTGTCATTGAAAGTCAACAAATAAGCAGCCAAGAAAAGATTATCTTAAATTTTATATTAGAACAAAATGAAAGCAACTAAAATGTGGGATATTCAAGCAGCCAATACCACAAGAATAGCACAGACGTAAGGAGAGAGATACTAGCATACGCTTTGTATTCCATTACAGAGAAATAAGTAAACTGATACAGCAATCACTCTAATGGTGGAAGCTGAAGTGATATGTTACAATAGGCTAAAGTTTATTTAGAATAGATGGTCGTTTGGATGGATTACTAGGATTATCAGTGAGAGAGCAGGTGCAAATTTGTTCAGAACTTTTAGGTGCAGGAAGCAACATTGCTAAATAGGGTTATCACCTCCCCTCATGTTGAGGGTTCAAATAGGTGGCATCAACTTGTCCTGTCAAGTAGTGAAGCAGGCTGTGGAGAGTACTTGGGTGACATTATCAGCCAAGTGATTCTGTGATACCATATGTTGAAGAATGAGATTATGGGCTATAATAAAATCATTGATGAAGTAATGGTCTATTTCAATATACATTGAAAAAGTACGAAAGACAAAATCATTGACACGGGCTGAGATGAAAAAGCTGGTATACTAGCATGTTGTGGGATAGCTGAAGCGAACATTGAATTCCTCAAAGTATCCAGTAAAGTTACATTAGATCTCTTGAAATTCAGAATAATGCGGAATAAATGTTGAATTTTCATTGATATGAGAGTGAGTACGTATAACCCTTATGTGAATCGTAGAATAGGAAATATAATAAAAATGAAATAATATGAAAGGAAAGATATATCAACTAATATCTTCAATTAATCAATTCATATTAATTATTTGGAGATAAAGAAAATAACATAAGATAAAAAAGACTAAAGTAAGAAAGAAAAAAACTCATAATCCTAGGAAATAAATATAAAATAGGAATGAAAATAACTCATAATTTAAGGAAATAATTTATTCCTCATCACTTCTTACAAGAATAAATTATTTTCTAATATAACTTCTAACACTCCCTTTAAAATTGAAACATAGTTAAAAATCATGCTCAACTTGGAACTAAAAATATCAAACAATGAGCGAAAAAGAAATTGCGAGGTGGAACTTAAAGTCTTTATCACGCTCTGTGATTATCTTTGACTGCAGTTTCTGTAGTGTCTATAAATAGGCAGAAGACACCTATAGATAATGATGCGGGAGACTTTGCAGAAAAGTAAACAAATACGGTTGTCTTTGATGTAGTTACTGTAGTGTCTGTAGGTAAGCGAAAGACTCCTACAGATAATGCTGCAGGGAACTTTGCAAAGAAGCAGACAACTGCGGTTATCTTTGACTGTAGTTCTTGCAGTACCTATAGGTAGGCAGAAAACTCCTATAGGGAATGTTGCAAGGGATTTTACAGGAAATAAACAACTTCAGTTGTCTTTGCCTGTCTGTAGTTCCTACAGTGTCTGTAGATAGGCAGATGGCTCCTACAGATAATGCTACAGGGGAGCAGACAACATGAAGGCAGATGTTGATTTCTTGTTGACTTTGGTTTTCTTTAACTGCAATTCCTGCAGTGTTTGCAGGTAGACAAAAAGCTCATATAGGTCAAAGCCTGAAACTCACTCAAAAATAGCTACAAATTTGACTATAGATTACTCAAATTTAAAATAAATTAGAGCACCACTCCATTATTGAAAACGATTTTGAGTTCCTTCTAACTTCTACAATATAGTTCATGCATAAAAGAGAGTTTGTAATGCGTAAAGCACAAAATACACCAATAAAATTGTGGATAAATTAATTCAAATCAATTACAAAAATATTTGGCCGGAAAAGGTATAAAATATTTAGCACAATGAAGAAATAGTGGTTTTAATGACACTAAAATCTCATGTAGCACTTAGCACACAAGAAAAAAAATAGAGTGATGGGATAAAAAGGCCAATCTCAAGTTGCAAGGATGGAACCAGTGATGATACTGATAAAACCATAAATGTGGATAACTTAGTGGCACGCCTGAATATAACTTAGTGGATTATCCACAATTTCAGCTGAAATTATAAACACTATGCGACTGAATAATGCTTTTTCCACTTCTTGCAAGACCAAAGAAAAAACACAAATTAAAATATCGTAAACCAAAAAATCATTAAAATGACTCCCAAGACTTCCCTTCCTCCTCAAACTTGCATGCAAGCAAACAAACCTCAACTAAAACCACTGGTTCACAAATAAAGTGCCAGCCATCATACCAGTAACATAACAAGAGTGAGCAAACGGATGAACATTACCAGCATCATGGTTCGGAGGCTGGGGGGAATGAGATGGGGGATCTCCTCCGATGTCCCGGGTCAATGCGGCGGAGAACGCCTCGACGTCCGCCCCGGAGTGCAAGCTCTCGTCCTGCGAATTAGGTATCGTCAATCAGAAAACAAGTAAAGATCGACCGATCAAAGTGGATAGATCGTCGAATCGAGCAAGGGTTTGGTGCTATTTTAAAGAGTGGGGGGCAATATAGGGTAAAAACCTCGTCGTCCTCCATGAATTTCACTATGGATGGATCCATCCTAGGGTTATGAGGATTTTGTTCTTCCGCCGGAACCGACCCCGCGAACTTGTTTCACTGTGTTCTTAAGAAGTCGGGGGTTCCGCTCGAACGAGGCATATCTAAACAATTTAGATTAAAAAAAAATTAAATCAAATATGATACGTGGCATTTTAAAATCTCACTCGACTGTTTGGGTTTTTGTCAGGTTATTGGTTTTGAAAATGCTGAAATCAATGTTCTTCATTGTCTAATTAGGGCGATCTGAGTTTTCCAAAATAATGAAAACTTTAACAAATTATCTAATAAGCTGCAACTGCCCCAAAAAGTAGACAATATGAGAATCAAGTTCTAAAAAATATTAAAATTTTATTTCAATATTATTCAAATATTTATTAAAAATATATTGAATACTCTTTGAATATGGGTTAGTATAGAGTTAGACTAACTTTATAATATGGTTGGAAATGACTCTCTAATGTTGTGGGGTTAAGTTAAACGTGGAATACCGATTACGTGTTAGGTCTTTGTGTTTTCATGGCATGATCATTTTCTTGTATAAAATGTTGGCAAGGAATCTGGATAGAAACACAAGCAGGGAGGAGGATAAAGCGTTGGGTCGCCTGATGCGGGAGTTGAATGTGATTTTTCTTTGACCCAATTAGCCTCCACACATTACATCTAGTATTTATATAACACATGAATTTAGTTTAAGGGTCTGTTTGGCGCAGCTGCTTATTATTTATAATCTGTTGATAAGCAGATTATTCTGATAATCTACAGATTATCAGAATAATCTGCCTTGCTGTTTGGGGCAGCTTATTCAAAATAGTTTATTGGTGGTTAAATGACATTTCTGTCCCTATCTGATAAAACTGTTTGGGGCAACTTATTCAGAATTGTTTATTGGTAGAACAAAAGCATATGGTGCAGAAGCATACAATCATCACAGATCAGTTCCAAAAGATGACATACAATTCTCACACTTTCGTGAGTATCAGAAGAAACAAAAAATGTACAAAGACAAGTACAACTACAATGAGAAATTTTAAAATATTTAATTTCAAACTCTGGGTACGCCTCTCCTCAACTGCACTATCAACCTCGGAAAACACTGGATTCCCATGATTACTGGCATGACTGCTGACAGTGTAATATGTGGGACTATCAGCCCACCAGAAGAAGCCGCAACGAGCTGAAACACCCTTGGCACAACCGTAGAACTGTCTCCCAAAGCTATGAGGCTGACGTAATGCAAGCAACGAAGATGGTAATCCACAATAACACAAAATACCTCTGTTTGTAACTGATATCATATAAGTCATGTTGGTGCAACTGCGAAAAAAATAAAAGAATCAAATGTCAGCTCAATATATTTAAAAAAAACCAAAACTAAATGCATATGAATATCAATCTATAATCTTTTTAAAGAAAAACTTGGTAGATCAGCAACCACATATAACATCTATGATAGACTCCCTTAAAGCAATCATATCAGTCAAACATTTACCATCATGATCTCCAAATTCATTAGAGTCTATATCATCCTCAGGTAATGAATGCCTACCCACAATTCCTAGAGGTTGCTCCAAGACATTCAGTTCATCACTGTCAGCCATACTAAAGTATGTATCTAATCGTGAGGAATGTCTTCGAATAAAGTTATGTATTGTCATTGTTGCAACCACAATATGCACCTACTTTTGAAAAGGATACGACGACATATCACGTAGATGACCCATTTTTTCTTCCAAACTCCAAATGTTCTTTCAATTACCCCGCGTAAAGATGAGTGACGTTTATTAAACATTTCCTTTCTGCCATGGACGGTGCCACTTGCTCGCTCGAAATCAGGAATATTGTATCTTGTGTCAGGATAGGGCTTCAGGTATCCCCTTTGCATGGGATATCCGACATCAACTAGTTAATATTTTCCTGGTACGAAAACACTGTTAATAAAAAAATATTACCTGCTCAGATATACAAATTGCTCAAGCAAAACTAACCTGATGGGGGTGGGTGAGGGAAACACTGCGATCTATTCCTAGTGGCAAAGGAGAAAATCTGACCGTCATGTGCACTCCCTTCCCAGCCCACTATCACAAAAGTAAAACACATGTTGAAGTCGCATACAACCATAACATTCTGAGTTGTTGAACCACTCCGGCCGATGTATGCAACCTTCTCGTGGTTGGGTAGTCGGACATCAACGTGGGTACCGTCAATTGCAACAATACTGTTATGTTTAATTGTCTGTTAGAGAGTAATAATATTATGAAAGTATGGAATGTAATAAAATAAAAGTACTCATAGTTACCTTGAAATATGACATGTATCGTGGATTGTTGGTAATTTGTTCTGGAGTGCTAGTAAATGATGGATCATCTGGTTTAATTATTTGAGTTGCTAAGTTAGCAAGAGCATGTATGCCTTTGGAAAAGTTACGACTAATAGTTTCAGATGAATGCTAAAATCTTTCCATAGCTCATCTAATTGATTTATTTTGTGTCAGAATGTACAGTGTTATAGCCAACACCTCCTTACACATCATCCTAGAAGAACCTTGGAGACCTGATTTAGACATAACTCATGCAGAAGATCCATAAAAATAGGTGTTGTCATTCTAAAAATATTTCTGAACCTTATTGGATGGCCAGAAAGCATTTCACCAATCCATTTATCTCCAACAAAGCTGGATGTCACGCGGGGAATGCGAGCAGTGCTATTCCGGTAATAATCCAACAACAATATCGCAATGGTTGTAGCAAATGTCATTCTCCTACGACGATCACACCGCGAATCCATCCTAAATGATTTAAAATATAAACAATATGAGTGCATAATAAGAAATGCCTACAACACTACCAATCAATTAAACTTCAAATATAAATTGTTGACATTCAGAACTATAATACGCAACTTATAAATAAAGTTTCAACCACTAATAGACACATTTAAAAATAGAAGATCACATATGTAGAATGTCCAAAAATATTTAAAAAAATAGCACATGATTAGAAGTTCCAAACATAAAAATAAAAAATGACATAAGTAGAAGTTCATATTACTGCAGTCAATACATATACAATTCATAAAAAAAATTCATTCATCGACAAAAACCCACAAATATTCGAGACGCAATTCAGGCTCTAGTGCCATGAATATTTTCATTCGAGTTGAATCCTCAAGTTTTTTCACACACTGTGCGTGAAATCGCATGTCGGCTACAACTTCAGGAATAGTACCCAAAAGCCTGAGACAGTCTAATATGTTAGCATCGGAGATTGGTGGAGCTGCAAAAGCTTCAATAAAATGATCAAAGGAGGTGTTTACAAAATGTTCATTCTCTTTATTTTTCTTAGCAATCCTAGGTCTCATTAAAATTGTACTGGACTCCCCCATATCCCTCAGGTTAATGCTAGGCACTTCTTCATCGGGTGTTAATGACTCAGGTGTGATTTCATCTAGTATCCCTGTAAAACCGGATTCACTAGGGTTCAAGGCAAACTTTCCCGTTGCGACAACCCATTTAAAAATTACGTCCAGTTTTTTCTTCAAATTCCGGCTTAATTCCATATTGTTTATACTTCTTCGTTGTCAGTACCAACTGTGACATATCATTTAGAGGGAATAGTTAGAAAATTATAAATAAGGAAAAAAAATTGGGAAGCTAACAATCTATAGATTAGATAGAGAATTACCTCTAATTTTTTAACTCACCATTCAGCTGAAGCATCAATTGTCCTTTTAATAGAATCCCAACATAAACCGATAGATCCAAGTTTTAACTCCTTCCATATATTCCACTCATTCTTCAATTGATCTCATTTGTTTTAAAATTTGATTCTATCGTAATCTCTGCTAGTAAATTCTTTGAATCTCTTCGCAATGTTTTTTCACCATTTCCTTATTAAAATATGTTTTTGGTTTGTTCCTCTGTTTTATTTCTTTAATACACAGATCACAAAAAATATTTGTTACTTCTTTATTTCACATTGCAGACGAGCCCCCTTCAAGTGCTTTAGACATGATGAAACTATAGACAATAAATGAGAATAAACACTTTTTAGTTTTGAATCTCAATAGAACTGTTTAAGAAATAATTGCACCAGTACATTCACTTTGCTCATAATTATGTATCTCAAGCCAAGAACAACAACCCAACAACAACAATAGTCTCGAAATAATCACAGTGCCACCAATACAAACAACAGTCTGCCTATTAGCTAAAAAAATATAAATATGTAAGGACACAAATAAATTATGTGGTTTGGTCATTCACCTACATCCACAGTAAGACATTGAAAATATTTTATTATGCAACTGTATAATGTTACATAACTATAAATCTTAAGGGAGAACAATACAACTTCCAATTATCCCTTCCATTAATCTCTTTGGTGATAATAAAAGTTTCTCAACTAACAAATAAAAATTGAACATGTTTTTCATTTTTCCTCTCTTTAATGGATGCTACAACTTCATTATGCCATATATGAGCAAAGGCTTTAGGAATTCATACAAATTTTCGAGCATAAAACCATCCAACCAAGCAAAACCGAGAGGCAGTGGATAACAAAGCTGGAGAACTAGAAGCAGAAACCATAATCCCAAAGTTCTCGGATATGCTCAAATGCCAAGATTTCGACCACCATTGATAACCAAAACAAAGTTCTCGAATATGTGCAGGGAACAGTGAATGCGAAATAAGCAAATGACCTAAAATAATTTCATTCGATTGTACATAACAATGATCACAAGCAAGTCAAAAAAAACTTGCACTATATTCCACTTATACCGTGATCTTTAGCAAATCAAAGAAAACTAACCTCTATTCCTGATATGCAATAAATAATTTCATTTTGTATGTACTTAACTCTCGAAATTCTAATGAACAAAGCTCATACCTATGTTTCCTACAAACAGAAATTATAACATGTCGTTTTGTATGTTAAGCATCAACACATAAACATAAACATATAGATACCAGCTCATACATACGTTTCCTATTAATTGCAGCCCATAAACATCATACATAAACGTGAAAAACAGGAGGTAATACCAGCTCTTAAAGCCCTGATGCTATACCCATTGCCCAATGCTATAAACAGGAATTAATTGCAGTCTGTAAACAAGAGATAATAGCATGGATTGCTCTCATAGATACTTCTAAAGCCCAGCAAAAATTGAAACAAAAAATTTGGGAGTTAGCTTTAAGGAAACAGGAAAAATCGAGAACAAAATTCTGGAGCTATCAAAATGCACTCTCCACACTTTTCTTCACGCCTACCAAACATGGATTCCTCTAATTGAAAGTTCTAAAGCCCAACAAAATTAGGTTGTTAGCTTTAAGGAAATAGAAAAAAATCAAAACCAATGTCCTCGAGAACTCAAAATGCATTCTCCACACATATCTTCACGCCTAGCAAAATAATGAAAGGAAATCGTGAAACCATAAAGATCCTTTCGGCGGCCTTCGAATTGAGAAGGAAGAAGATGAAGGCCCTTGCTCTTCCGTCAAGGAAGAAAAAAACAAAGAACAGTGAGATTCGACCGTTCACGCCCAACGAAAATGGTGGGGTAAAACATACTTTACGAATCAGAAAGAGAAATCAAAAGGAACACGACCCGATCTCCTCTAAGGTGTAGAAATTCGATCGCAGGCAACGAACCAAAGAGGGAGAGCGCGAGGGGTATCTAGGGCAGAGATGATAGCCGAACGCATGACTCGGATCTTGACCCGCGTCGAAGATCTTAAGAAATCCAGCGAAGCGGGACGCAATGATATCATAATAATCCAGGTGAACGTTCACCCAAACACTGCGGCGGCGTTTTCAAAACACTGCCGCACCTAAATAATCTGCCCCAAACGGGCCCTAAATTAATATGACTATAATTTCATTAAATTATAACAAATATATATAGTTGGTGTAATTGTAAAAAAAATTCAACTATGGCTCTGTTTCTGGGAGGTTTATGTTTCTTGGGCTGATAAAGTGTGGGGGTTGTTAGAAAATTGTTATCGGACTATTTGAAAATAAAATAAATTAGTAATAGCTGTCGCAACTTTTTGAAAAAAATATATATTTTTTGCAATAGCTTCACAACCGCTTCTTCAAACAGCTGCAGCTGCCCCAAACATACTCTAATATCCACAATACATTAAGAATTATAATTGATGAACATGATTTGGCTATGGTTTGAATAATGTTCAAACATAATTTTTGATGTTGTTCAGCCTATATTTAAATAAAATTTGAATGTGTTCAATTTAAAGGTAGTCATGGCTTGTTATGACGTAAAGTTCGTGATATATCAAAATGAGAGGCATTATGTTATTGCTTAATATCTTTAATATCATAATAAAAATCATTACATTAAATCGATGCATTCATATAAAAATATAAGTAAATAATAACACAACAAACAAAAATGTTAATAAAACTGAATACAATCACAACTTCTCTGATACATATAAAATAAACTTTGCTACATAATAATCTATATATATATATATATATATATATATATATA
>NEWO01000147.1:11788-24772 GCA_003013225.1 Phalaenopsis aphrodite | reverse complement strand
ACACGTTTAATTTATTTTCAAAAGATCCAAGCATTCTTTAGTTTTTGAATGCTTTTAAAAATAAGTAATTTATTATAAAAAATACATAAAAATATCTATAAATTATTCTAAACAAATATATATATATATATATATATATATATATATATATATATATATATATATATATATATATATATATTAAAAAATACAAATCCAAAATAAGCCCTAAATATTCCTAGTCCAGCGAACCAATCATAAGTCAAAATTTAAAATTATTAATCAAACTTCAAATT
The DNA here is from genome assembly GCA_003013225.1 of Phalaenopsis aphrodite. NCBI lineage: Eukaryota > Viridiplantae > Streptophyta > Magnoliopsida > Asparagales > Orchidaceae > Phalaenopsis > Phalaenopsis aphrodite. Next base: position 24,497 of record NEWO01000147.1, on the reverse strand, counting down.
GCAGATTTATTTCTACTTCAAATTATCAAAAAACATTGTTTTTGCATCTTACTTTTAAAGCAAAATAAATATACAAAATTTAACATGATCAAAATTATATATACAAATAATAGAGGCTCTTAAATAATATTATTTATCTATAATATAATGGCTGCTACGCTACTCGAGCTTGAGCTCACAATTTGGTAGACGAGTCGAGCTCGATAAGGGCATGACTCGAGCTCAACTCGACTCATTTACATCCCTATCTCCATCCATCATCTGCCATTTGTCGAGCTCTATTTCCCTCGCAATTATGGTTTTATGCAATCAGAGATGTGCTTGATTGATAATCATCTACCCCTTCATCCATCATCAGAGGAAGGAATATTCACGGATTATGGTTTTATGCAATCATATATTGATAATCATGCGTATCCGAACGGGTAATTAGAGAGAAACAGATATATGCTTGATTCTCCTGGTCAACCATAAGGGCAAAGACATGTTGAAGGGGTAGATGATTAGGCATTTCATTAGATAATTAATATCAGTCAACTAAAGAAGGGTCAGTTAACAAAGAATTAGTCTTCATTTACATCTATGAATGACCTCAATTTGGAAAAGATTGAGATCAAATATGTTCGTGAGACTTGTCCAAGGAATAGAACGCTGAATGATGAAGGGAGGGAGGGACGGAGGGGAAAGCAATAGCATAGTAAAGAACAATAAATTGGTATACACCAAAATTATCGTCACGAATCTCAAAGAGAATGAGCAGCCGAAAATTCAGAGATTCCGTTTGGGGTCAACGGTCGACCGAAAAAAATCAACGTCAAGCATGAGAAGCCACATCTCTAAATCTGGGATAAGTCAAAGCTCTGAAGATAGTTTCTCACTTTTTACCGACAAGATTCCAAAAGGGAGACACAAATCAACCGACAAAAAATCTAGTCAGATACACCGCATAGGCAGCGATTCGCCCAAGACCTTGTGAGATGGGAGATCCGACCGAGTCAACGAACTGACCAGACATACGAGACACATGTCCTATAAGACGAGCAAAATAACAAGTAAGCCACAACTCACATAACAAAACAAATTGACCCATAAGTCGATCAACAGATCGAAGCAACAAGTATTGCAAAATCTATTGGCTAGACCTCTTGTCAAGACGGACAACGGTATTCAAACCAATCGATTACGCCCTCTCGGCATAAGCATATATTAGACGATCGACCGATATGATTGCCACCCGTCGGTCGATAACATTTACCTAAACAAATAAACCATTATCAACCGTTATTCTCTGTCAATATTATGATGACATTAATTCAAATTATACACATTAATTTTATTAAGAGCGGTTGTCATAATGATTCTCACATTCCTTAATTATACTAATATAACCCCTTTAGATAGGCAATCTCAAGAAGAATAAAGGGGATATTCTTTGGCTTCTTCTTGAGAAAATTACAACGCCTTCTCTCCATCCCCCTCTATTTCCCCTGCCTCTCTTTATTCCAACTCTCAGGGTGTGCTTACCAAAACACAAGTTAGAATTCAACACCTTTATCCATGATATAGATCCCTATTTATAAAAATGGGTCATCATTTAATTACATATTATACCCCTAAAATACATAAGTACGACGGGAGTATTTTAATCCATACATAAAGCATGGGGGCCATGAGCATAATCAGGCGGTTGCTAGGCCGAGGGGCTATTAAGTGGATGGTTATTAGGCCAGACGATTGTCCGCCCAGGCGGTTATTTGCAGGGGAGTCACACCTTCTGCCCTGGGACTGTGAGATCCATCTTTACTCTCTCGTCCTATCTGAATTGAAAGGTGACTAATTCTCTGATGGATTTTCCAGGGGTAGTATGCCTTTTATCCTCCCGAGGCGCGCTATCTATCCGGTACATGTGGGTTCACGGCTAATCGTGTAGTCCCGGGTCATCTTTGGTAGGCCCCGTTGGGCCACATCACTCCTCCCACTCTCAGAGAGATGTCTTTGTGATTTGTGTTGATACATTTTCAATGTACAGAGACATTGAAAAGAATTGAAAAATTCACCCAATTTTGTGTTATCTTCTCTTCCCACATCCAATTTTTAAAATCGCTCACATTCTAATATTGCTTTTATCACAATATGATAAATGAGATCGTAAAATTAGTCAATTACGTCTGTCAATTACAGCCACGCAATAATCTGAATCGTAAAAAATGGATTAGATGATTGAGACTCGTAATCGAAGAGAATACACATCTAAAGTCCTTTCGCTGAGGGGCTTCTTAACCATTCAAAATCTCTCTTCATTTTTCTACTACCCCTCTTTACACTCCTTCCTCTCTCTCTCGTAATCATGGCTTTGAATACCATTCAATTATTATTGCGCAGCAAGTAATATCAATCATCGAATCAACTCTACATGCGTCATTTTTTTCTCAAACCAAAAGTGGTTTTAAGAGAATGATGAAGGAACTTATTAAAACCATTTCAAATAAAAGGGATCCACGCTTCGAAATAAACTTTATATGAATTAACTTTTAAAAAATATTTGTCCAGATCAACTCAATTTGTATCTGGACATCCCGACCCAAAGTTTTTCCATCAATCCCAAGAGACATAATCCATAATCCTACTCCCCTCACAAAAACCATTTAGGGAGTTGCAATTTGATCATTCTTCTGATCAAGTAACATAACTCGGAGGAAAGAAGGAAACTCAATGGAAGTCGCACTTCTCATACGTTGATAAAACGGAGGATGAAATCTCGTGGAAGATATCAACAAAACCGCACCCGTATTCACCCGAACCCAACCTCAGACGAAAAGATTCAAAACCCTCTGCTCACGATCAATACAATTATCCTCATCGCCGGTAGTACTGGAGTTCATCGACGGCGTACCTGGCATCTCCTTCCCTTCCGTCACCGGTAACCTAAGATAAAGTTCCAGATCACACTTAACCTGAGACCGAAGATTTCCAATCAAAGAGGACTTCGGCCGCATCCCATAGACTTCCTCATCGTCAGCAGCTCTGACCTCAGGGAGCTCCGATATCGGTCGGATCGTCCCGCCGCGCAAAACTGTTTCCACCGCTTCCAGACATAGATGCCATTTCCGCGTCCATATCAGCCCTACTGCTCCGCTTACGGGATTGATACTTCTCCCACAGGATTCGAATAGCAGAGATTGGAAAAGAGCTGAACGATCAAGAAAACAACAACGATTAAGTATGTTTTCAAGAGAAGATTGGGGTTCTAAGATTCCTACCAGGGCGATTTTCCTCGGGAACGGAGGAGAGGAAAGCCATAAGGCCTGCGCGGCCAAAGAACTTAGCGACAAAGACGGTGGCGTGGCCCTGTGCTTCGGGACTCTCGATCCACTGAAGGCATGACCGGAGGATGCAGGACTCACTGCATCCCTTGCGAAGAACTCGGCAGCCATTGCAGCTCATCGCTGGTCGATCATCTATACATGATGAAGATGGTGAGAATTTCTTTTATCCGCAGTTTCACTCGTTTTAAGCAAGGAGGAAAAAGGTCGGAGGAAGAACATACAAGGGAAACGGTTATATATAGGAAGATGGTGGTGGGTTACAATAACCACGGTGAGGTTACATTAACTGTAGTCAGGTTTAGCCTGGCGGGAGTTCAGATTCTCCAAGGTGATAGGATGGTGCAAGAGGGCGGTTCCGTGTCCCCGCGGCTCCCAGTAGTAAATCTGTAAGGCTGAGTGGGGCCCACTCAACATGGTGCGCATCATTCAAAAATCAGTTGCTTAAAAAAAAAATAGCTTAAAAATTGAATGCATAATCTTAACAAAACTGTAATTAGTATTTGTTATGGTATTAGTTCATTATAGAGATTAAATTTAAAGATATTGAAAAGTTGTATTGGTATTTGGTCACATAGTTGTAATTGTTTGCATCGGTAATGACTGCTGACTGCAGTAGCATAAGTTGATCACAGAAGCCTAAGGGTCTGTTTGGTAGCTGCGGTGAGAGGATTAATTTGGCCACTTAGATTAATGAGAATTTGCAAAAGTGACTAGTCATATAAATCGTAGTTGGTCATTTAGTAGTAGAAGCCTCTAATGACGATAATTAATCACGTAGGTTATAGTGGGTACTTACAGTAGTTGACCACATAATCTACTACTGTAGCTATATAGTAAGTCGCTGCAAGAGTGTTAGTTGGCCACAAATGTTTTATTGGATGACTATAATGATAGTCGTTAATCACATATGTCGTGGTGGGGTGTTATATTAGGTAATTGACCGCATAGGTTATAATGGGTCGGTGTAAGAGCGTCTGTTGGCTACAAAGATTATAGTAGAATGTTGTAATGACAGTGGTTCGCCATGTTGGTCGTAGTGGGTAGTTATAGTAGTAATTGATCACATAAATTGTATTGAGTCGTTGCAAGAGCATCAATTAGCCACATATTTTATAGTATAAAACTATAATGACAATAACTAGCCACATATGCATAGTGGGAAGCTACAATAGTAACTAACAACATAGCTTATAGTGGGTTTTTGCAAGAGCATCAGTTGGTCAAAGAGGTTGTAGTTGGTGTTACACTGGTTTGTGGTTGCAACTCTTTTATCAGATTTGTTATTTTATGCTTGAGACAACACATGTCATTATACGACATATAGAAACTTCAATAGTTCAGAGAAAATCATCGTATTTTGAACAAGGTAGTTGTAAGCCATTATCGGCGGGAGTTATAGTGAATCTTCAATATGGCGTTAGTCGTTTATATCAGTTTTGAGAAACTTCGTTACACTGTATTTGAGATACTTTGTTACACTTTATTTAAAATACTTTGTTACATCGGATTCAAGGATACATCTATACATTGTATTAAGGGATACGTCGTTGCACAACAAAGTGCACTGACGGTGGCCGGTGGATGATGGTCGGCAACTATGGAAGTCGAAAGTTATCGTCGTGTCTTCAGTCCAAAACAACTCGGTCGAAATTGGTTTCAACGGTCGTGGTTGGTGATTGCAGTAACATAAGTTGACTACAGAAGCCGTGGTGGGAAGTTAAAAGCAGTAATTGACTACATATGTCGTAATTTACAGTTGTAAAAGCATCAATTAATCATATAAGTCATAGTTAAAAGTTATAGAAGTAACTGACTGCATATATCGTATTTGGTAGCTGCAAGAGCTTTAGTTAGCCATAGATATCATAGTATAAAGTTGTAGTAGCAACAATTAGCCATGTATTTCGTAGTGGGTAATTGCAGTAGTAACAAAACACATAAGTCGTAGTGGGTCGCTGCAAGAGCGTCAGTTGGTCACAAATGCTATAATAGATGACTATATTTATAACAGTTAGTCATATGTCGTAGTGGATTGTTATAGTAGTAATTAACCACTTAGGTCAAAGTAGGTCGTTGTAAGAGCATCAGTTGGTCACGAAGATTATAGTAAAATGTTGTAATGATAACGATTAGCACGTAGACCATAGTGGGTAGTTATAATAGTAACTTACCACATACACTGTATTGAGTCGTTGCAAGAGCGTCAATTAGCCCTAAAGGCTATAGTAGAAAAATAAAATCACAACAAACAGCCACATGTCATACTGGAAAACTACATAATAACTAACCACATAAGTTATAGTGAGTTGTTATAAGAGCATCAGTTGGCCAGAGAGCACTTAGGTCACAATAGGTCGTTGTAAGAGCATCAGTTGGTCACGAAGATTATAGTAAAATGTTGTAATGGTAATAATTATCACGTACGCCGTAGTGAGTAGTTATAATAGTAACCACATACATTGTATTGAGTCGTTGCAAAAGCGTCAATTAGCCCTAAAGGGTATAGTAGAAAATAAAATGACAACAGCCAGCCATATATTTCATAGTGGAAAACTACATAATAATAACCACATAAGTTATAGTGAGTTGTTATAAGAACATCAGTTGGCCAGAGAGATTGTAGTTGGTGCTTGGTTGTTGCAACCCCTCTATCAGGTTTGTTATTTTATGTCAAAGAAAACTTAACATCATATGACACATATACACTTCAAGAGTTCATATAAAATCATCATATTCTGAATAGAGTGGATGTAAATCACTATCGGCAAGAGTTATCGTCAGATTTTCAATACAACAGTATTCATTTATATCATTTTCAAGACACATCGTTACACCTTATTCAAGATACTTTGCTAGATCATATTCAGAGATACGTCTTCAAATTATATTAAAGGATACATCATTACACATGATTGACAAATGATAATCAAAGACTACAGAGACCAGAAGTTATTGTCTTGTATTCAATATAAAACAACACTCAAATCTTACTTCACCCCACAGAGATCAAAAGTCGCTAGGCCTTCAATCCAAAGTAATACTCTAATTTTACTCTTTCGTGTGAAATTTGACTTCTCTAGAGCAACACATAAGAATATTTTATAGATCATATGTGGATAGAGGGATCAATCAGAACCAATTATTGATCCCATGATATATATACATATATATATTTATTAATTCATTAATTAATTTGTTTATCAAAAGTAGGGTGGGAAACAGCCTAAAGGCTGCAGACATGGATGAGGCTGACGAAGTTCAATGAAGCTGGGCAAGGATAAAGCAACTGAGAAACTTTAATTTGCAAGTTGAAGGCAAAAGTAAAGCACACTTCTCTACTTTCGAAGATGGCTAAAGTCTATTCTAGTCCATGCGTTTGTCATCCTTGGAATAAAAAATAATAAAATTTTCACAAAAAAAAAATTCAAATAAATCAGATAAAGCAGATGGTGATGGTGATGGTGATGGTGATGATGAAGATTGCATATAGTTTGGTACACTACGGAAGAATGGATTATGAGATGAGAGGTTTTTTATTTTGCTTTTTTTTTTTAAATTTAATTTGTTTTTCATATGATTATTAATTATCAATCTATTTTTATCAAAAAAAAATTCATTATGCTTTAAATATATCAACAACATAAAACAAGTTGTAATTATATTTTACAAAAAAATGATAGTTATAAAAAGTGCCGAATAATAATCTGATGCTAAAAAAACAGCAGTGACAATTATTATTATTTTTTTAAGTCAATCCGCAGCTAAAAAATTGTCACCGCACCTAGCCAAAGCCTAAGAGTGATGGGAAAGCGCAGATTTCAGTGACAACTTTTTAAAAAACCGTTAAAACACAATTTAACCATACAGACAAAACTACGCACCGCCGTCCCAAACAAACCTATAATTTTCTAACAGGGACCCTAATAAAAAACCTAAGAAAACCTAAAATTAATGCTTAATCAAACAATAATGCTGTCATTAACCAAATTAAGGCACAAACTACTGATTAGGGTGGACCAGGAAAGCAGTCAAGTAAGTAGCTTTCGACCTAAGAACTTTTCAATCTGCCACAGCTACAAAATTTATAAATAAAATTAAATAAATAAAAATCTGAACTTAATTAGAAGGAAAAATAAGGAGTGTTGAGGGTTACTGAAACAGATCGATTCAATAGTAAATAGAGAGCGTGCGATGAGAAAAAAAAAAAGGAGTGTTGAGGGTTACTGAAACAGATGGATTCAATAGTAAATAGAGAGCGTACGATGATGCTTCAGGGATGGATTCTTAACGCCACAACACCAAAGCCATAGATCTAATTCCAAACTTAATACCTGTAGACCCAAAATTTAAAAAAAATAAATAGACAGAAATAGAATTATCATAAATCCATACCCAATTATACTGCCATTCAAATTAAAATTTAGGGGCATTTACATACATACCAACCATTTTTTCATGTATTTACATATCTAACAATTAAACTTTGCTTGTTATATTTATACCACTATTTTTAACTTCTAGATTTGAAAACAACCTTTCATGCATAGATAAAATGCTGTGTGGGTAAAAAGTTAAAGTTAAGGTGCTAGATATGTAAATACATATGAATTGAGTGTTATCCCATAATACCATTCAATTCTTCTGTATTTACATATCTATCATCTAAATTTCCATTTTTACAAAGCCAAATTTCACTTTTTAAAAGTTAAAATAGCGATATTTTTATGAAAGATTTGGGGGGTACGAATGTAAAAAAGGAAAGTTGAGGCGCTAGATATGTAAATACATAGGAATAGAATGGTATCCCCTAATATTATTACAACTACTGCAAACTCTTCAAATAACAAGAGTCTAGTCATAAATCTATGCATAAAAAAAGGTGTATTATACTTTTAGAATGTCAATAATGGTGATAATTTTAATGTGATGTTATAGTTTTGAGTGTTAGAAATATAAATATAAAAATTTAGGTGCTAGATATATAAATGCATGACATGAATTGTGCGGTACTTATGCAAATGCCCCGTAATATTATTCAGGCAAAAAAACTTTCTCGTAAACTTACAATTATTAAATAGGTTTTTTTGCAAAGAAAATATATGACAACCCCACCCCACCCCACCCCAACCCTAAAAGAAAGAGAAACTATTGCATCAGCAGGTGTCCAATAACAGGGGGCCAAGTGACAATTTGGGCCCACTTACATACACGGTTCGGGCCCGAGTTGCCACGTGGCACTCTGTCATTAAACACTTAGATGCAAATTCATCATACAATAATTTTTCCAAAAGAAAGGGGCATTTACATACATGCCACCATGTACTTAGATATGAAACGGCTAACTTAATTTTTACATCTATACCACTCAAATCTTTCATATCACACCAAAAATACAACAATTTTAACTACTAAAATGTGCAAGATTAAAGCGGGATGTGTGTAAAAAAAATGAAGTTCAGGCGGTCTACATGTACATACATGAGAATTGAATGATATGCCCGTAAATCTTACAAAAAGAAAACAAAGAGAAATATGCGATGACTTACTTGTTTCCCATACTTCGATTTCAAGAGCTCCCTTGCCTTCTCGACAGCATAAATTGAAGAGGCACGAATCTCAGTTTCCTCCTCAGAACCGGAACCTATTTCACGATTAGAATCAACAGAATCTGATAAAGACAAGCTGTATTTTAGAATGCCGAGTTGCCTTAGAACAGCAGGCACGATATAATCGGCGAATATTGTTATGGAGCTTATATCATGGAAGGCGCCAAATCCCTTCCCCTTGAAAGCATTCCATAAGTCGGCAACAAAAATTTGCGCTCTTTTGTTGAAGAAGACCTGGTGACCTTTGTATAAGGAATGATCTCGAAAACCTTGCGGAAAATTTAAGTCAGGAAACTAGCTCCATGAAGGAAGAACAAACTTTCTATTTTATGTGTATTTTATTTGGAAAATTTACATACATACCACTCAATTCCTATGTATTTACATATCTGACACCAAAACTTTAATTTTTTACGTACATTCCATCTTGACTATGCATGAAAAGGTGCATTTCAATTTTAAAAGTTAAAATAGTAGTATTTTTGATGTGATATGAAAAATTTAGGTGCCATAAATATAAAAGAGTAAACTTCAGGTGTTAGATATGTAAATACATTAAAAAAAAAAGATACAGTATGTCGCACGTCACAGTAAATTTAAGAAGAATAGACTCGCGATCATAGAAATTACTACTTAGCCTGGCAGAGGTAATAAACAAGAAAAGACACTCTGGCTTGGAGTAAAAGAAAATACTCGAGAAACGTGGACTTGATTTTGGACAGCTACAAGTCAAGTAATGATGAAACATACACTTCCTATATTGATCCGTTTTCATATATTTCGACCGTGTATTGGAGCGCTTTCATAAGACAAACGTCTAGAAAATGAAATCTTCATTATAACGTGATCAATAAAAGACTTTCCAAGAATCATCATAATAAAAAATCATAAGTATGATAGGCTTTGATTGAGTTTTTGAGAAAGTTCATCAAAATTATGCCAAAATCCATTGCACGAAATTCTCGAAGGTAAGAAATAGTAAGAAATACCGTGTTTTGTACCAGATAATTTCTCATATATGACCCAGCGGCCATGCTATCACTCTAGTTGATCAACCAAGAGCCCCGTTTCGACTTACCTGATACAGGGTGCGGCCCCGTTTCCGCGATCCAGTACAGTTTTGTGATCATGCAAGCTTCCGATTGAACCGAGCCGGTCCAATCTCTTTTCGCTGTTGTGAAGTAGGCAGGCCCTCTTGGGCCACTCCTCTCTATTCTCTTATTATACATTTGCTTTTCTAAAAATTTAGGTTTAATTTTTGGCCTGAGTTTATTTAGGGCAGTCGCCAGCATCAGTTTCTCCCTTAAAGGGTCATATCCGAGGGTTTGGGTGGTTCTTCGGCTATGTCTCAATCCCAAGGTGGCGATTATCCTCCCCTAACCATCTGCAACATTCCCGCATCGATCTCTGTCATTCCTTCCCTGATGCAACCACCAGAATAGCAGTTTTTGCTATTGTTTCCTGCAATTCCACCAATTCCAACCACCTCCCTCCCTCCCTCCCTTCCTAGGCTTGCTGCTCAACATAGCCGGCCTCTACCATTCCCCAACCTTCCCACCTACTTCCTTTGTTGCCGCCTCCCAGAATTGCCATCCAACCTGCTGTTCCGCTGTTCCAGCCTTCAATCCGACTTGTTGCAGCTACCAGCCAACCTATATTCTCCAACAGGATCAGACCTAGTGTGAGTTTGTGTTGTATTGTTGTATTTACCCTTTCAAGTGTGTGTAATTATAATCACATATTTGCTTTCCGTGATAATATTTACGTTGTTATTGTTGTGTGGGTTGACCTCTGGTATCATTTGGTACCAAAGCTAGCCTAACCCTAGTCATATTCTAAGGAATCTAGCATCCACCAATACCCAACCCTACCTCCACACAAATTTTTATCTTTGTTGATTTTCAAACCGATCACCAAAATTTTTCTTGCCCACCCAACATTATCCCTATATACCATCTTCCACCTACCCAAATGCAAACCCCAACCACACCATCAAAGAGATAATTGTTGGATACCTATTCAGGAGGAATGTTATAATGTCATTTATCAGAGAGGTATCTAGGAACATTCTATAGAGGATATGAGGCAGGAAATCCTCCAACTACAACAGAGGCTTATCGCCTTCAAGAGGAGGCAATTTGGATGGGTCACCCGTAGTCAAAATGGTAACTTGTCAAATCGAAAGAAATTGCATGAATCTCTTCCACTATGTGGATTCCAGCGATGAAGAATCTCTAGCTCAAAAATTTGGCCTGAAATATCTGAAAAAATAGGATTTAATGTAATGTTGGATTGTCATAATTTGACAGTCATTTAGATCCGGACGAGTTCATCAAGTGGCTCCAGACTGTGGAATATTTCTTTGAATATCAGGGCGTCCCACCAAATGAAATGGTGAAACTAGACGCTAGTAAACTAAAAAAGAGTGCATTACTTTGGTAATAAAATTTGAAGCACATACGCCAGTGTGAAGGAAAAGATAAGATCACTACTTAGTCATAAATGAAACGTGAGATAGAGTCCATTACCTGCCAGTTCATTACGAACATGATGTGCATACTCTAGTTTCAAAAGTGCAGAGACAAAATTATCGGATCACCATCACATCTCACATGCAGAGTTCGGTCTGTAATAACTAATTTTTTAAAAAATAATCATAAAATAATAATAATAATAAATGAAAATAATTTATAATATGAGTGTCGTTATGTAGATAAGTGTCGTTTGAGCAAAAACAAAATAAAACTTACGTCCCTCTCTCGTTTCCTTCGTTTTTCTCACGAACAACAGTTTTGGACGAGAAATAGCTTCGAAAAAAGTAGAAGAGAAAGCTCGATATGTGAGTAAAGACTAAACCAAAGCTTATAAGGTAAGTCAGGATTTATTTTCTTAGTTTTTTTTTTTAACAGTAATTATGTTATGATTATTGTATAACTAATAAATAATTGTTATAAGTAATGTTATAACCTATTAATAGTGGATTTTATTATCTGATGATATGATGTTATGGGTTGAAGAACTTTCGCTTTGTAAGATTTAAAGATTTTAATTGTTAATTTCACACAAAAAGAAGAAGATAAATGTTAGAACTTTTAATGTGTTGTATATCAATAGAATAATTAGTTAATTGAAATGATATTAAATATTAATGATAAGTTTTGCTAAAACATAATATTTTTAGATCGAGGAACAATTGATATTGAAAGTAGAAGAAATTGTAGCATAAAAGGTAAATGTTTGAATTAAACATTAACTATAATCAAATAAATAATGATTTGATTATTAAAATAAATTTTACTCCTAAACAATTTCAAAAATCTGAAGTGGAAAAGATTCAGATTCGAAAATAAGAAGAATTGGCAACATTAATCACGTTAGAATTTCTTATTTAAGTTTTGTGGTAGCTTAATATTGAAATTTATGTATGCGAATAGTAAATTTTACTGAATGATATTAGATTTTGACAATTCAAGTTATTAAATTAGAGGTTCGACTGGAGTAGAACAGTTGAGGCTTGAAGCGTGTAGTTACATTTTTAAATTTCAGTGATATTTTTTATTTCAAAATGTATATTTGCTTTTATGTATGTTCTCGTTTATTTAGCTTTAATTTACAGTAGATTCTTTATATTGTTAAATATGAAAGATAGAAAGATATGTATGTTAAATATAATTGCATAACAGTCTATTTTAGGAAGATATCAGACTATTGCACGACCCATACATGTAAGATCATTTCATGATTATATATATATATATATATATATATATATATATA
>NEWO01000146.1:1373429-1386312 GCA_003013225.1 Phalaenopsis aphrodite | reverse complement strand
TTTTTGGTTTTGTATCTTTAGTTTGGATATGGGCTTATCAGTTTTAATTGTGGTCATTTTTTTTCTTCTAGGAGAGTTCATTCTCTCCCTTCTTACTTAGAAATGGTCATCATGCTTTCCCATCTTGATGCACATACTTATATTTGTAAGAAGTACAAGATTTGATGATCCTCTGGTCCTCATTACATGAGGTCTGCTCTATGATTGCTCCCTTAACCTTCACTCAAAGAGACTAACCTAGATGGGCTTAGTTTAAAATCACAACAAAACCTAGAAGTATGTTGTGCTTGAATGTCTAAAACCCATGATAACTTTGAAAGGCCAAGGACTTTCACTGTTGGAGAAATGGCTCTAGTTCTTTGCCACCCCATCGTGCTCACCATCATGGGTAGAGGAAATCTGAGCCGAGAGAAGGGCCTTTTGTGATTGAACAAAATTTATGAAGGAGGTGTTTATTTTGTTAATTGAAGTAAATTTATCTTATCCAATTCCTCCCTATCAACAAAATATATTTGAAGAAAAATAATGCTTAGGCATATTTTGTAATTGATGTGTAAGATTTAATACACAAATCTTTGATATACTTTGTAGCACATTTTTTTAATTTATGACATATCTTTTGATATATCTGTCAGTCGCCAAATTAGAAATTGTTAGTCAGTGGAATGGATATCCCGACACTTGGTTTTATTTAATTTATATATTATTATTTAGGAAAATTAGTATTTTAAATTTTGAAAATACAAGACCAAACCGATTGCAAAATCCCAGTAGTTTAAATAAATGAGCCAAACACTGCAAGCAATGCATCTATCCTGAACGGTAGACACACTACTTACTGGTGAGGCTCGATTAAATAAACTAAAGAATTTATGACATCCATTTAAGTCTGCAAAAAAATTATTTTTTATATTGACCGACAAATTCCTCTATTTAATATAAAAAATTAAATAGGGTTTATATTACGCTAGGTTCTTAAAAGTTTCTTTTAAGAGCAAACCTTTATAGTTAATTACATATCAGATAACCAAATTCACCTAAGAAAACAGTCGAAAAAAATCTGAGAATATTATCTTCAAGAATTCAAAGGAATAAGACTTTTCAAAAAACCAGAAAAGGAGGTGTGAGGGGGAATGACTCAAATTTGAAATATTTTATTTTGGAATCCAAAGGAATAAGAATTAGGGGACATCATGGATCCTGAGGAAAAAACTTGGTGACTTCCCAAAACAATCAAACGACTTCAGTTTCAGAGAGAAGAATTATTTAAATGTTACATTTTACCAATTTTAATAATTAGAGCTTACATTTATGTGAGATGGTTGCACAAATAGTCTGGAATATGTAAGGGATTAGGTCGTGATTATCTTCAAGAATTCAAAGGAATAGGACTTTTCAAAAGATAAAAAAAAAGGTGTGAGGGAGGAATAAATCAAATTTGGAACATTTTATTTTGGAATATAAAGGAAGAAGAATTAGGGGATGTCATGAATCTTGAGGAAAAACCTCAGTCACTTCCCAAGCTATCATATGGTTTGGCTTCAGTTTCAGAGAGATGAATTATTTAAATGTTACATCTTGCCAATTTTATTTTATTAGGGCTTACATTTATGTGAGATGCTCACACAAATAATCTGGAATATGTGAGGGATTAGGTCTTGAAGAACGACAACCTCAAAATCCTAAAACGAGTTAGGGCTTATATTGCACAACATGATTGTGCAAAAGTTTAAAGATGAGTTGAGGATTTATTTCGCTCTAGGCTGATAACCTTAAAATCCTATGGTTTGTTGTTTAATTTCTAAGGAAAGATGTGTTGTTATAGATCCTCATGTTGGAGAAGGCTTCCCACAAAGTTAGCTTCAAGCTCCTCGGTGAAGTAGCAGTCATAAAGTCTAATGTTCAACAGATTTAAATGACACGTTTAAAGTTCAATCAACAGGGGGGGTTAAAGTTGATTAGAGCGACACCAGTTAGGATTCTATGGTTCCATTGTTCTGGTATAACTATTTTCTTTTGAATTTACTTAGATTAAATGTGTTGTGAAACCCATTGAAACTGGAGAAATCTTGTTAGCAACCGTGGGTTACCTCCTTCGAGGGACTCTCATAAATTTAAAAGGTCATTTTAAATTTACTGACATTTTAAAAGATTTATTGTTACCTTTGAAACAATTTGTTTTAAATCTTTGAAAATGTTGATTAATTTTTGAAAAGTGGTTTTGGTTTTTGCAAGTAAGGTAAAGTGCACACCCAAGCAGTTCTATAATTTTTGAAAGAGTAAATTGTAGTAAATGACAAAAAATAAATATCACTATAAAAGCGTACCTATCATCTTCTTGGCATTCCCACTGAAAGATTAACTTTTGTAACATGTATATAATTTTGCAGAAAATTAAATAAATAGCAAGAGTAAATGCAGATGTATCTAACAGACCCCAAACTATGACTTATTGCATCCCAAAAGATTTTAGTGGATAATTTTAGAATAGAATATAACAAGTATAATTTGTCCTTCAAAATATCCAAGAGATTCTAAAGTGTTCGGGGAATGACCCTGAACTACTTTAAAATCTCTTGAAACATTTCGAGTTCACTTTAAACTTATCATAGAGTTCCTTTAATCATCCATGGTCAAGTTAAAATTATCCCGTTACTCAGTGAACTTTGACATTTTAATCATCTCAACGACAGGGTACTCAATTAATCAGTTGATATTTCACTGAAGAATTATGTAGGTGAATGTCCCTAAGGAAAATCTTAAGTCATTAAAGATATTGTACCGAGCACAAAAATTGGGCCCGTAGTGTTTGGAAGTGTTTATCATTAATCATGTTACTTCTTTTTCTAAATCACATCAAATAAGTTTATATATCAAGCTTAGATCACTACCAAGCCCATAACAACTTCAATTGGAGAATTGATAATCATTAAAAGTTTACTTTAGGTGGCGTGTATCCTTAATAAAAGATCATATCATCATATCCAATTGTGGGCTTAAAATAAAAGAATTATTATCTCCCTAACTTAAGCCCATCACTTCAGAATCATTTGATTTTGATTAACTTCCCAATCCCGATAATATAGAAAATTATAATTTTGTGCTTTCGTGGAAAGGCGACAAATTGGTTTCTACCCTTTAACTCATTATGTCTCAATCATCCACAAGTACTTGTTAAGATCAAAATTACTCATTTTTCCTTTAGTTAATCCTAAATTTTGATCAAGGCACCAAAAATCTAAAATTACCATCTTGCCCTTGGGGCCCTTCACTTCATAACTCATTAAAAATAATTCAAATGACTTTCAAAATTTTAGAGTGCCCTCTCCATGGGTCAATTAAAACATGAGAGAAGAAAATATGGTTTTCAAATATTAATTTAATTTAATAATCATTTTAACCTAGAAAATATGAGTTTTAATATTAATTTATTTAATCAATCAAAATAAAATATTTGGTTTATAAGAAAAATATTAGAGCTTCACCTTAGTCAGAGAAACACATTAGCAAAATTCCATGATTTTGTAATTAAATTTTAATTCAATTTGATAATTATTTATTAAAGTTTTTGGTGATTTAATTAAATAGAAAATATATTTTAATTACAAAAATTATTTTTTTATTTTTTTCTTAAAGCTCTTTTAGTCCAGGGAACTTGGATAAATAAATTTTATTTTTTGAGATTTTTAATTTATTTATTATAGTTATTTTAATGGGAAAATAAGGAAATTATATTTTAGGCCTTTAAAAATTTATTTTTAACTTAAAAAAGTTAGAAAAATATTTTTAATGAGTCCCAAGTGATTGGGAAACCATTAGACATATCTTAAAATATTTTTGTATTTTTGGAATTTTTAATTTTTTTTAATTATTTTTAATTAAAAATAGAGTTAAAAAAATGAAATATTTTATTAAAAATAATTTTTAATTTTCTTAAGTGCCCCTGATCAGAAGGAACTCAGAAAACCACTTTTTATAAATTTTCTAAGTGTATTTAATTTAATATAATTATTTTTGTACAAAAATATAATTTTTCTCATAAAACCAACTTTAGTACCCAAACTTAATGAAATAATTTTCATATTTTTATAACAAGTTAACATAATCTTTCTACAAAATGTGGAATTGATTTTATTATTTTTTTTAATACTTAATTTAATTAAATTAATACAAGATATAGATATTTAATTAACTACATAATTGTACAAAATTATTGAAACAACCATGATATTTTGTCTAAGCTCCTCTAACCACAAGAAACCTACTAAAATTTATCTCATAATTTTTGAAGTAATATTTTAATTGATATAGTTAATTTATGTTAAAATAGTCATCCAAGATTGAAAATTAGGGTTACGAACATAGGGATGCTCTCTGATCTTGAAAAAAACAGAGAACATCTCCTCTATCATCAGGAACAAACCCTAAAAATCTCAAGTCATGGTGAGCAATATTTAATAAAAAAAATTAAAATACTTAAAAGAGTATTTAATCAATAAAAAATAAGAGGGTCAACTTATAATTTTTATTTTTGATTCACATTATTCTACTCTGTTCACTAAGCAAGAGGGTATTGTTTTTATTTTTTTAGGCAAAGTTATGAATTTTTGAAGTTTTGGGATATAATTAATTTAAAAAAATCCTATTTTTCTACTTAACCTAGTCAGCACCACCTCAACCTCGGTAGCTCTGAGCTTTACACGCGGCGCTCCGCTATTCAATGCAGCTAGCCATCTTAGCACCACACGTCTTGCAGTTTCCATACCATCGCCCCACCCAGCTCCATCATGATTCTTCATTGAATACACGCAAAAATGGGCGACATCCGTTCATCATCCCCAATCTCCCAAACCCAAGAGCCGTTCAACTTCAAACCTTAAGATCTCTCTACATACTCATTCAAATCACATGGGGTTTGTTTCTACACCTTCATCTACTAAAACAGAACACATCCATACAGTTTATATGGTATGAAAGACACTCTATATGCATGGAGAATTGAATTAAGCTCGGTTTAGGTTAAGAGTTCAATACCTTTGTCTGAGAGGGGAAGCCTCAATGAGATGGTTGGAGAAGCTTTGAATGAGTCCAAAGAACCTTCAGATGAGCTACTGTTCTGTGAAGAATAGTCTAGGTATGATTTTGATCAAACCCATTTTCAGGTGTTGGTCTAGAGGTAGGTTAGAGGCTCTCTGTGATCGGCCTTTTGTAGGGGATCAAGTCCTCTCACTCTAAGGATGGTGCGTGCAAGTTTTAATTGAAGTTTGGTGCACTGTGGTGGAGTGGAGAAATCTATCTTAGTTTTAGGGCAAATTTCACTGATGAAATTAGCCCTAAGCGGTGGTTATGGGTGGCTGAGAGCAGGGGGATTGCACTTAGAAAAGATTAGAGATGCTCTGGTTAGATTTTGGTAGAGTTTCCCCAAGGTTTTAAGCACACTCCCCTTTGTGAATGAAGAGATCAATTTATAGCCATGGCTGTCTGGTGGAGGTCAGGGCTTGGCAATGGGTGCAAAAGCTTGCTGAGGAGGAGGAAAGAAAAGCTCTAATGGGAAATATGACTCAGCCAACTCAGAGAAGTTTAATTTCTTGGGCTGGCTGTTTCCGGCGGCTGAAGTGGTGGCTGGCAAGAGTTAAGTCATTTCTGGGCTTATGGAGGCTAGGGGGTAGCTAATGATGGTTAACTACTAGGGGCAATTGATGATGGCCATGATATTTAAGTTTAGGCCAAAAATGGGGTGAAATACCCTAAATCAAGGGACCGTTGGTCCATAGCTCATGTAGGGTAGACAAGGTGGGTTTAGCCTGGTCACTAGAGTCTAAATGGTGGCTGTAGTGGCTTTGGTTTGATCGATTTGGCTTGGCTTGGTCAACTTTGGTGCATTGGTTCAATTTTGGGCATTTTGGCTTGAAGTTGGGTTTAAGTTGGGCTAGTCATGACTTTGAAGTTGATTGATCAAAATGGTGTAGATTATTTTAAGAAAGAGTTTAGAAAAGGTTTGAAGTGATTTTGGATTGAATTGAAGGTCAAATTTAGTGAAGTTTGGACAATTGGACAATTCTGAGGATGTTGGGTTAGACTTGGGTTTGAGTTGGGCTAGAGTTTGGCTAAGTCCCAATTGATGGTTCAATTTTATGTAGGTGGCCTTATACAAAAGATGATGTAGGTGTCCATACTCCATTTAAGGTGGTCTTAAAATTGATTTTTAAAGATGAGAATAGGATGTCATACTCCAATTAAGGTGGCCTTATACCTATCTCGGAGAAATTAGGTAGAGAATAGGATGCCATACTCCATTTAAGGTGGCCTTAAAACTAATCTTGAAAGATTAGAACACGATGCCATATTCCATTTAAGGTGTTCTTATACCTATCTCGGAGAAATTAGGTAGAGAATTAAATGCCATACTCCACTTATGGTGGTCTTAAAACCAACCTCAAAAAGATGAGAATAGGGTGCCATACCCCATTTAAGGTGGTCTTATACCGATCCCGAAGGAAATTGGGTAGAGAATCAGATGCCATACTCTATTTAAGGTGGCCTTAAAAATAATCTTGAAAGATGAGAAAAGGATGCCATACCCCATTTAAAGTGGTCTTATACCTTTCTCAAGGAAATTGAGTAAACAATCGAATGCCATACTGCATTTAAGGTGGCCTTAAAACTAATCTCAAAAGATGAGAATAGGATGTCATACTCCATTTAAGGTGGTCTTATACCTATCTCAAGGAAATTAGATAGAAAATCAGATGCCATGCCCTATTTAAGGGGGCCTTAAAATCGATCTCGAAAGATGAGAATAGGATGCCATACTATATTTAAGGTGATCTTATACCTATCTCCAAGAAATTGGGTAGATAAGCGGATGCCATACCCTATTTAAGGTGGTCTTAAAATCGATCTCAAAAGATGAGAATAGAATTCCATACTGCATTTAAGGTGTATTATATCTATCTCGGAGAAATTAGGTAGAGAATCATATGCCATACTCCATTTAGGATGGCCTTAAAACCAAACTTCAAAGATGAGAATAAGATGCAATACTCCATTTAAGGTGGCCTTCAACTTCACTTAAAGGAAATTTGGTAGAGAATCAGATGCCATACCCCATTTAAGGTGGTCTTAAAACTCATCTCGAAAGATGAGAATAGGATGCCATACCCCAATTAAGGTTGCCTTATACCTTTCTTAAGGAAATTAAGGAATCAGATGTAATACTTGATACACCAAAATATATGCATTTTTAGACCCATATTTTATACTTATTTTTTTGTGATATTGCACTTTAATGGAAGGTATTTTGATATTTTCTTGTAAGTTGTTGATTTTTAGGACTGAAAGCAAAAAGAAAGCAAATAGGATGGAATTTGGAGTCAAAATGTCTTTTTTGAAGAAATACTCAGCGTCAACCACGTCAAGGGCAGTGCCAACGACGTAGAAAAAATAGAACAAATTGAGAATTTTACTCAGCGTCGACGGTGCCAGAAGAGCGCCGACGACGGCTTTAAATTGAGAGCAGCGAATTAAATTGCGTGACAGTGGAGTTAATGGCGCTAATGTCGGTTCAACCCCTATTTCTAGAAGATTTGACTTATTTCGATGACTTTTTAAGAGATTTTGGAGGCACCTCTTGGAGAACCAACCTTAGGCTTTATTTGGGGCCGAAATTCATCAGGAAACAGACTCCTTCACCCCTTCACTCCTAGACTCCATCACTCCATCACTCCTTCACTCCTTCATGTTCCTTTTTGCTCCACAACTTTCCACACGCTCCTTTTTAACCATTCTTCATAATACATTTTATTCCACCACTACATTAGAGTGAATTAGTGAGTTTTCTTTTATAATTTAGAGTTTTTGTGGTGAGATTAAGTTTGAAACTTTCTGTAAGAGTGTTGGAGAAGGGGAAAAGTGAGAGATATCTTCTTCTTGCGTTTGTAAGGAAAGGCTACAAGGGATTTTCTTTAGAAAGAGTTTCAGATAAGTGTTGTTTGTTTATTACTATTGTGTGAACTTTATTTTATATATGAAATTTGTATTTTGTTGTATCTTTCTCATGAAATCTGAGTAGTTTCCTCTATCTTTCTCCCTATTCTGAGATATGATGAAATGAAGAGATAACATGGATGTGCCAATATTAGAATATAAAATAAATTGTGATAATTTTTGAACTCTGAACTTAATTTAGTTTTTGATCTAGCAAATTGAATTGTTAAAATGTGTTGTGAAACATATAATATGGGAAATGGAGTATGAGTTCTACAACAGAGTGAGGATCACATTTGATTTCATGAAGGAGAAATTTGTTCAGGGAATTAAGTGTAAATAAATAGGTAAATATTCTTTGTTGGGTGTAGAATTAGAGAATCTTTAGGTTGACAGACTAAAAACCCAATTCGGTCTCAGTGTTTAAAAACTAAAGCGAGAGTTAACCTTTAAGTGAAGGGAAGTGGGAGCCGGTATCCTCCTAGCCTAGCCATAAATTTAAGGACTAAACTTGAGATTAGCCAATGATTTTTTATGCACTGTATCAGGGTAGAGAATTAAAATTGCTCTTATTTGGCACAATACATATTATAAACATTTATCTTATCTCATTTCACCAAAACCTCATTATAGTGGGAATGATGCTTTTTCACATAAGTATAAAAAGGCTTTTGGATGGACTTTAGCTGATATTAAAGGAATTAGTCCTTCAATTTGTATGCACATAATTTTGTTAGATGAACAATCTGAACCTAAAGCTGATCGTCAGAGAAGATTAAACCCAATAATGAAAGTTGTGAAAAAATAGATTTTAAAATGGTTAGATGCTGGAATTATATATCCTATTTTAGATAGTGCTTGGGTAAGCCGATTCACTATGTTCCGAGGAAAGGAGGAGTGACTGTTGAAGACAACAAGAAAAATGAATTAATATCAATAAGACAAGTAACTGGTTGGTGAATTTGCATTGATTATAGAAAATTAAGTATGGCTACCAGAAAAGATCAGTTTCCTTTACCCTTTCTTGACCAATTAGATAGAATGGCTTGGAATAAATATTATTGCTTTTTTGATGGATATACCGGTTATCACCAAATTCCAATTACTCCAGAGGATCAAGAGAAAACAACATTTACAAGCCCATATGGAACATTTGCTTTTCATAGAATGTCTTTTGGACTATGTAATACACCTGCAACATTTCAAATATGCATGATGTCAATTTTTAGCAATTTTATAGAATATGGAATGGAAATGTTTATAGATTTTTTTTTCTATATTTGGGACTTCTTTTGAGTTATGTCTTAATAATTTAGAAAAAGTTCTGGAAGTACATGAAAAAATCAACCTAGTGTTAAATTGGCAAAAATGTAATTTATGGTTATAGGAGGTATTGTACTTAGGCATAAAATTTTTGAAAATGTCATGGAGGTAGATCCTACAAAAATCCAAGTCATAGAGAAATTACCACCTCCTACTAGTGTTAAAGGGGTGAGAAGTTTTCTAGGACATGCTGGTTTTTACAAGCGCTACACAATTTTTTTCAAAAATAACTAAGCCGCTATGCCAACTTTTAGAAATTTGATTTTGATGAGGAATGCACAAAAGTATTAGAATTATTAAATAAAAAATTAGTCACTGCACCTATAATAGTACCACCTGACTGAGAAAAATTATTTGAAATAATGTGCGATGCTAGTGATTATGCTATTGGGGCTGTATTACGACAAAGGCACGAAAAAGTTTTTAAAGTTATATATTATGCTAGTAAGACTATAAATGATGCTCAAATTAATTATAATACTACAGAAAGAGAGTTATTAACTATTGTTTATGCCTTTAATAAATTTAGACCTTATTTAATTGGAACTAAATGTATAGTGCATACAGATCATTTTGCTATTAAATACTTAATGCAAAAGAAGGATGCTAAACCAAGATTAATTAGATGGATACTTCTATTGCAAGAGTTTGATTTTATCGTAGTTGATAGAAAGAGAAATGATAATCAAATAGCTGATCATTTATTTAGAATAGAAATAAAAATATTAACTAATTTTGCAAATGAAATTTTAGAAAATTTCCCTGATGAACAGTTATATAGTATTAATGAAATGGATGTACCGTGATATGCTGATATAAATTATATTGTAAATGATATTTTACCACATGATATAAAAAATCCACAATTAAAGAAATTTATATATGATTCAAAAGATTATTTTTGGGATGACCCATATTTATATAAACAATGTAAAGATCTAATTATTAGAAGATGTGTGTTTTATGAAGAAACTCAATGATAATTGAAAGATGCTATGATTCTGAATTTGGATGACATTTTGGAACAAATAGAACTGCGCATAAAATTTTGCAAGTTGGATTTTATTTGCCTACTATTTTTAGAGATGTTAATAAATATATTAAAACATGTGATAGATGTCAACGACTAGGAAATATTTCTAGAAGAAATGAAATGCTTCTAAATTACACATTGGAAGTTGAAATTTTTATGTGTGGGGATTAGATTTTATGGGACCATTTATGCCTTCATTTGGAAATTTATATATATTACTTATTGTTGATTATATGTCTAAATGGATTGAAGCCATTGCTGTACCCAGATGTGATGCCCGGAGTGTTTCTAAATTTTTAATTAAAATATTTTTACAAGATATAGAATGTCGAGAGTAATTATTATTGATGGAGGATCTCATTTCAGGAACAAGAGAATAAAAAAATTAATTAAGAAATACGATATTATGCATAGATTCTCTACTGCTTATCATCCTCAGACTAGCGGTCTAGCAGAGATATCAAATCGTGAAATTAAATGCATTTTAGAAAAAGTTGTAAATCCTTATAAATTAGATTTTCCTGCTAGACTAGGTACTGCATTATGGGCATACAGAACTGCTTATTAAACTCCTATAGAATGTCCCCATACAGATTGATTTTTGGAAAACATGCTACTTACCAATAGAATTAGAGTATAAAGCATTTTAGGCTATTAAAAAATTTAATTTAAATCTAAAAGATGCTTGTGAGAAAAGATTATTGCAACTTAATGAACTTGAGGAAATAAGAAATGAAGCATATGATAATGCAAAAATCTATAAAGAGAAAATGAAAATATGGGATTATCGGAAGATTATTAAGAAAAATTTCAAACCTGGACAAGAAGTTCTATTATATAATACAAGATTGAGATTGTTTCCAGGAAAACTGAAATTATTGTTTCCAGGAAAACTGAAATCTAGATGGTTAGGACCATTTAAAGTTATTAAAGTCTATCATTATGAAACTGTTGTTATTAAAGATCCTAACACTGGAAATATACTTAAAGTTAGTGGGCATCAGTTGAAACACTATTATGAAGGGCACATACCTTAATTTATAGAAGTTTTAATGTTAATTCAACCCAACTAAACAAATTGTGGGAGGCAACCCATACATATATGTTATGTAATACTACTTTCTTTGACAAGTGGTAATAATCCTACACAATTGCATTTATTATAAATTAAGTCAAATATTGGTATTGGAGGAAAATTTGAAATTAAATTGAACGAAAATGAAAGTCACAAATTTTGGCCACTAGCGCCGATGGCGCCCAAGAAAATGCACATCAGCACCGGCAGCGCCAATCAGGAGCGCCGACGGCACGAAAAGCAGTTTGACGGTTCAGACGACTTTTGGTGGACTTTGGCGGGATTTTGCTCCGTAACAACCGCCGGGAGGTGTTTTTAGATTCCTAAAAATTGCCTTGAATGACTAGAAACTTCATATTTTCAGATTCCATGGCTTCCAATTCCAGAAATACTTCAAGGTATGGAGTTTTCAATAGAAGAAAGTATATTAGTTTCAACACGCATAAATTATACAACAAAATTATTATGAAGAAGAGATTGATTAAGAAGAGAGGTTTTGTTAATCATGGATTGATCAATCTAAGTGCTCCAGTTGATAAGATCATTCTGGAAAGGCGATGGGAAGTTTTGTGTTACACTACCGCTACAGTTGTTGTACCTGTGGTAATGGAGTTTTGTGCAAATTTACATGGAATTAACCAAGAATTTATATTTGTACGAGGTAGGGCTGTACCATTTACTCCTGTGAGGATTAATGAATTGTATATGATAGAAAATTTTTCAATCTGTCATATACAAATTTTTTCCCTACATGAGATTTGATGTAAGATGTTTATAATTTTCTGACGGATGAAAGTGATATGTGGGAAGTATGAGATGAGGGATATATTAGTTTCCCTGCTTCATCACTTAATCAAATTTCAAAGCAGTGGCATTTCTTTATTTTTGCAAAATTACTCCCTACTATGAAGATTAGTAGAGTCACCAAAGAAAGTGTTATTTTAAATTACTACATTCAAATGGAAAAACCCACTGATATAGGATCAATCATATTTATTTTTTTTTATGGGTATCATTATGACAGGGCTAATTTATGTACTTGGGCGTCCTTCTACAATTTTTCTGATTTGCAATCAATCCCAAGTGCCATATAAAAATTGGGAAAAAGTTTTACTTCCTTGTGAGCCCATGATCCCTATTGATGATAATTATGTTGGAAATGGAAATTGAGCATTAAATACTATTATAGATCATTCATCACATGCTTCAACTCCATTAATACCACCAATAATTGGAAGTTCATTTGCTTTGGAGAAGAAACTGAAGAAAATTTTAAGGGAACTTTAGAGTATTATGAATGCAACAGGAGATCTCAAGTACCTTTTTGATCACCTAGATGGAGAATGAAAGAAAATTTTGATCATACTGGAACTTTTAAAGTAGGATTAGTTCAGATGTTCAAGGAAAATGGGTGGATCGAAGAAAATTTGACAGATCAATTCCCGTACCGATCCTTCTACAACCTA
>NEWO01000146.1:1338615-1370352 GCA_003013225.1 Phalaenopsis aphrodite | reverse complement strand
GCTGAATATCCTTACACCTTTAGTATTAACTGGAATTGTTTTGAATTTTTCTTAAGTTATACTATTATGTTTAGAGAACTAAAATATGGAAATATAGAAGTTAAATTCTTTACCATAAGTCATAATTTTATATAGTAGAGGAGTTACTTGAAGACAAGTAACTTGTAAGTTTGGAGGATATTGATACACCGAAAATATATGCATTTCTAGACCCATATTTTTTATTTATTTTTGGTGATATTACACTTTAATGGAAGGTATTTTGATGTTTTCTTACAGATTGTTGATTTTTAGGACTTAAAGCAAAAAGAAAGCAAAAAGTATGGAATTCGGAGTCAAAATGATGTTTTTGAAGAAATACTCAGCGCTGACCGTGCCAAGGGTAGCGCTGACTGCGCAGAACAACAGGACAAACTGAGAATTTTACTCAGCGCCGATGGCGCCAAAAGAGCACCGACGACACCAGAAGAGCACCGATGACACCTTTAAATAGAGAGCAGCAAATTAAATTGTGCTTGAATGGCATCAACTACGCCAATGTCGGTTTAGCCCCTATTTTTTAGAGGATTTGGCGTATTTGGACGATTTTTGAAGAGATTTTGGAAGCACCTCTTAGAGAATCGACCCTAGGCTCTATTTGGGGCCAAAATTCATTAAGAAATAGACTCCTTAACTCCTAGACTCCTTCATTCCTTCACTCTTTCACTCCTAGACTCCTTTACTCCTTCACATTCCTTTTCGCTCCGCAACGTTCCACCACACTCTTTTTTCATCATTCTTCATAATCCATTTTCATTCCACCAGCACATTGGAGTCAATTAGTGAGTTTTCTTTTATAATTTAGAGTTTTTGTGGTGAGATTAAGTGTGAAACTTTCTGTAAGTGTGTTGGAGAAGGGGAAAAGTGAGAGATTTCTTTTTCCTGCATTTCTAAGGAAAGGCTACTAAGGATTTTCTTTGAGAAAGAGTATCAGATAAGAGTTTTTTGTTTGTTAGTATTGTATGAACTTTCTTTTATATATGAAATTTGTGTTTTGTTGTATCTTTCTCTTGAAGTCTAAGTAGTTTCGTCTATCTTTCTCCCTACTCTAAGATATTGTGTAATGAAGAGATAACATGAATGTGCCAATAGTAAAAAATAAAATAAATTGTGATGATTTTTCAACCCCAAACTTAATTTACTTTTTGATTTGGCCAATTGAATTGTTAAAATGTGCTGTGAAACATATGATCTGGGAAATGGAGTATGACTTTTACAATAGAGTGAGGATCACATTTCATTTCATGGAGGAGAAGTTTATTCATGGAATTAAGTGCAAATAAATAAGAAATATTCTTTGTTGGGTGTAGAATTGAAGTATCTTTAGGGTGAAAGACTAAAATCCCCAATTCAGTGTTATTGTTTAAAAACTTAAGAGAGAGTTAGCTTTCAGGTGAAGGAAAGTGAGAGCTCTAGAGTGGGAGCCGGTATCCTCCTAGCCTAGCCATAGATTTAGTTACTAAACCTAGGATTAGCCAATGATTTTCTATGCACTTTATTAGGGTAGAGAATTAAAACTGCTCCTATTTGGCACAATACATATTTTAAATATTTATCTCATCTCATTTCACCAAAACCTTATTATAGTGCAATCTTCTGTAGAGGACATCGTCCACTAGAGCATATTACATAGCTCTTCTAGTGATGTGATATGCATTAAACTTATCCTCTAGTAGATTTCCTATTTGCAAATATTCTATCAATGCTTGCACCAATCTTCGTTAATGTCAGCAACTGCAATCATCATTCCCTCTACATTTCTCAATTTGTATAAATTTTTGAGGTAAATCTGAGACTGAACCTGACATCCTTGTACTGTAATTTTGATATAATACTCTAGTGGACATGCCATTTCCCTAGCAAGTTTCGCTAAAGCATCGTCATGGGCATTATCTCCTCAAGGAAATTGATATAAAGTCACATTGGGGATCAGTTCCAGCAACTTCAATCTGTACCGATGGTATTCTGCTAGCCTTGGCTTTAAAATCTTGTATTGTCTGAAAACTTGTTGGATGACAAGTTGTGAGTCACCATATATGACAATGTCTGTTATATCCATTGATATTGCCAATTCCAATCTGGTGATCAGTGCTTCATATTTTGCTTCGCTATTTGTACACGACTCTATCAGGTGATAGGAAAACCTTAACATACCCTGATCTGGCGTGATGAAAATCAGACCAATTCTTGCTTTGCATGCTATAACTACCTCAGATCATTTTTCTTTTCTGGCCGATGAAGCTCCATCAAAGTGTATTTCCCAATATTTGGCACTGGACGGTTCTATTTGTATCATCTGCTCATCTTGTAGCTCATCAATGAGAGGGGACCGAGCTGGAAGTGGGTTTGCTGTGAGAAAATCTGCTAAAATCTATCCCTTGATACTGTAGAGGGGATCAAAAGTTATATCGAATTGCAATAAAATCATTAACCAACTTGTTAGACGTCCAGAAAGTGGGTTTGGTCATTAAATATTACATTGGATTAACTTTCGAAATAAAGAGTAATTTTATGAGAAAGCATGTAATGCCTATGCTTCTAGAAGGCAAAAGTTAAAGCTAGACAATGCTTCTCAATAGGTGGATACTTAAGTTTCATTGGTATTAGATGGCGACTCAAGTAGTACAGCACACTTTTCTTACCCTTGCCATTGAACTGAGCTAACAGGGCTCTGATAGAGGCATCTAATGATGTTGTATAAGTATCAAAAATTTTCTTAGGATAGGGGCTGCCAAAACAGGAGGTGTCATTAAATATTGCTTAACATCCTTAAAGGCCCGCTGGCATTTCTCTTCCCAAACGAATTTGACATCCTTATTAATTAATGCTGAGAAGGGCTAACATCTACCTGAGTGATTTGAAATAAAGTGTCTCAAATATGCTAACATTCCTTGGAAGGAACATAGTTGTTTCAAGTTTCTGGGAAGAGTCTTTTTCAAGATAGCTGTAATCTTATCCGGGTAAATCTCAATTGACAAACAATGAATCCTACAATATTCCCAGAGGTGATGCCAATGACACACTTTAAGGGATTCATCTTAAGATTATATTATCGTAATCTTTCGATCACGATCCTTAAATCATATAAATGGTCTATTTTCTGTTTACTTTTGATGACCAAATCATCCTTCTATCATTTTACTTGGTTGTGAATGGGGTCGTCAAAAATATTCATCATAGCTCATTGGTAAGTTACTCTGACATTCTTCAATCTGAATGGCATTATTGTGTAGCAGAAAATTCTAATCAGCGTCCTGAATGTTGTAAGTGCTGTATCCTCTAGAGCTATCTTGATTTGGTTATATCCTAACAATCCATCCATGAGAGAGAAAATCTCATGTGTCGATGTGATGTCCACCATTAATTCTGGTATCGGTACTGGAAACTCATCTTTTGGATATACCTTATTTAAATCCCTGAAATTGACACAAACATGGATTTTTCCATTCTTCTTCTAAATTGGTTCAATGTTGGCTAACCATGTAGGGTATTGCTATTCTCTTACAAAGTTAGCGTCTACTAACTTCTTTATCTCAACAATGACTTGTTGCTCTATCTTGAGGTGCATCCTTCTAGGATCTTATCTTACTGGGGTAATATTTTTATTCACCCTGAGCTTATGAACTGCAACTTCTACTGATATTCCTAACATTTCATCATAGCTCCATGCAAATCAATCTTTAAATTCTAACAACAACTTTAACAATTATGTGGATTCTTCTTCATTGAGCAGAGAACTCTGCTTCTCAGTCCCAAGGTTGACTTCTTTCAATTCATCCACTATTGATTTAATTTCTTCTTCAAATTCTAGGGAGCTTCATCTATCAATTTATCTTCAGAGTCATCCTCTACATTAAGGCAATCCTCTTCCAATCTGTTAGTAATAACCATGCAAAATTCTGAGTCATCGACTGGTCTTACACTACCAAATTTGAGCCTTTCGTTCAAGTTAGGAGTTCTACTTTTAACATTCTACAATTTTTCAAAAAGTTGTAGCTTATCCTTTGGCATTTACTTCGGCACATACCCCTGTTGAATTAATGTTTATACATAAGGAGAAAAGTAACCAAAAGGTAATTTCATTACTTCATTAGAATCCTCTTCCAAATTTACATGATTTTCAGAATTAGTAGAAGGGGAAGCATGGTAAAGTTTGATCGACTTAGAAAAAACGCTATGAACTTCCTTGACCTCTAAACTCTCCGCCTTTTGAGGGTAGATTGGAGTAAGGGTCATGAAATTCACATAGTGGTTGATCCGATCGTACATCGACTCATATTCAATTTTCTCCACATTTTCCAAGGAAATCTCATACTGAGTTTTCTTTTATTTTATCATCATCAATTCTTCCTCAGAGCTTTCTTCATGAGAACTTTCTTCCATGTCAATGTTGTTGGTCGGACTAGTTCGTTCAACAATAGTGTTGGTTCTTTCTCATCTACATCTCTAACCTTGATCTCAGGTTTATTGGCTGAAAGAACTTCTACCAATTCGTTGTGAAGAAATGGTAGTAGATCATTGAAGCAGAGTTGAATGACATTTCTCTTGTGATTCTTCTGAATCTTCCACTTTATCTGCCATAATTTCAATAGAAAAGACAGCTTTCTTTTGAGGTGCTCAGTAGGCGTCTTCTTCATGAATGCCCACTTCATGAACTGTGAATGGTTGTAAATCCACTTTGATGCAATGTTCTTGTCCTTCTTTGAAATACTTGATGCACTGGTGTAGAGACGATGGAACCATGTTATGTTCGTGAGTCCATGGTCATCCAAGTAAAGCATTGAAAGATGCTCTGTGTCGATAATATGAATATTTATAATTATTACTAGTTCTCCAACTTTTAGTGTAGTCAATCTATTGGCTCTTTCTCCCATCTGGTTAAATCCTCTTAAGATTTTTTTATCACCTGTAAGCTCTCGAGCCTCAATATCCAAATATTCCAATGGCCGTAGACTCATCAAGTTAAGTGACACTCCCAAATCTACAAAAACTCTGAACAATACAAATCTGCCAATATTAACGGAGATGTAAAGTGGTCAGTTGTGGTTGGCGGTACCGAGCAACAAGTATTCATCTTTGAAGGTTATCCTAAGCTGTTCTTTTAACAAACAAACTTCATCTAAGGATGTGCTGGCCAATTGAGGTAAGCAAATCTCCAGGTCAAGCTAGGCTATAACCAGAGACTTTCACTTCTCTTTTGACAGGATCAGAGCATTGTAGATGCTTAGTTTGACCAGCAACCTCCTAAAATGAGCTAGCATGTTATAATCCACTTTGTATAATCCTTTAATCTTTACTTGGTTATGTGTCTCTTCCACCGGTGGGGGTGGAGGTAGCTCTTCTTGACAAACTATTTATTTTCATTTATCCGCTGGAGCTGTTCTTGGAGGTAATACCTTCCCACTCCTTAGATTTATTTTTGTGATTTCTTCTTCTTCTTGAGATGTTGTAGGTAAAACTTTTAGTGTCTCTTCTATGAAAGAGAAAAACAAGTTGATGGCAAGTGGTGTATCATGGTACTCGAGGACTGGTTCCTCACTCCTGACACTATCGTAACTGGTATTATTGAAATCTTCTTCATTCTTGTTATCAAGATCATTAAACTTAAGTACAATCTAAGGATCACTTAAGGAATTGAGATCAGAGTTAGATTGACCAAAATCATTGACTTTATCACTAGAAATAGTTAGAACATAGCCAAAATCTTAATCATTATATTCATAATACCTCGACGGGGCAAAAAGATAAAAATACATGTTCAGGGGTTCGAGGATTTTTTTCCCCAAATTTGGGACATCCAATCTAACAGACAGCCCTTATTCTACCCCCCGCGCTATTGGTCTTCATGATGATGTTCTACTCCTTCTTTGGTTGCGGTGATTTCTCTAGTGAACTCTCTAACTTGGGCTGGGCAGGTTGTAGACTCAGGACTGCTGCCTGCACTGTAGCAGTCTGAATCTAATCCAGTATCTTCTTGGATGACTTGCTCTAAACAACGCTCCATCCATCATTCTCTAAATAAGGATCCATTGGAGTGATTGTCTCGGCCAAAATTATATTTATTGAACCTCTTTCAGGTTCTTTTAAATATTCTTTCAGAATTGTTATATTTCGTTCTTTAAAGTTCCTCTCTTTGAAAATGAAACAACCCTCTATTCTATGTCCCAACATCTTGTGGTATGTACAAAAGTTAGGATAGTCTTTCTTGTCAGCTTCTTCTAACTTCTTTTATTCAGGGAATCTGAATTATGGCTTCCTCATTAAGTTTCTAAACATCTTTGGCATAGGCTCATTTTTGAAATAATATACTCTCTTCTTTTGTTTTGAAAGCATCGGACCCCATCTATCCTCTACCGGTGTGGTCCTCCTTGGTGTGACTGTTGGCTAGACTAGCCATACTGCTGTGTTTGCTACTGAACATGTTGTGATGATGGCTAAGAATTATGACGAGACTGCTCTGCCTGAATCTTTATCAGCTATTTTTCTTTATTGACTGTTGCTACCGTTCCAAACTTCCTCTCGATTACTCTGGTTGTCCTGGACTTTTTTTACTTTTCTTGAAAATCCATATGCTCAATTTCGTCCTGTAGACTACAGGCCTTGCTTAGCAGCTTCTCGAAGGACTTGATGGTGAGTCCCTTAAGCATGAAATCTACTAGCCCATGGATGCTTTTGAGAATAATCTCAATTGCATGTTATTCCTATAATTGAGGTTCATGTTTCATGCTTAGGTTTTGCCACCTCAAAATATAGTACACCAGCGTCTCGTTAGGATTTTGCCTTTCCACTACGAGATCTCAATAGAAACATGATGTTGTGCTCCAACAAATCTCTTTACAAAAAACTATTCTAAATTGGTGAATGTCTTTACTGATCTGTTGGGTAGCTCGACATACCAATCAAATACTATCCCTGATAGGCTGCTGACAAATTGTTGGAGGAGTAAGGCTTCATTACCTCTCGCGTTGCCACAATTGGCTCGAAAATGTGCTACATGTTGTCTTAGATTTCTGGTCCCATCGAACATCTTAAAGTTTGGTGACACAAAAACCTTAGGGTATGGCATGACATCAAATTCCTTCGGGTAATGTCCACCCTTTGAAATCAATACTACACCCTTAAATTGGGTTAAGGCCTCCCAACCTTGTTGTTCCACCAACTTCTTAATATCTTTTTCCGACATTACACTTGGTGGGGAGTCATCTTTTGCTGATCATCTCTGTTGGTGGAGGCAACTTCTCTCCTTTCATCGGTTATGTGAACTATCTCTGGCTGGTTGACTTCTAGAGAAGCTAACTACTGTGATTGAGCTTGTCCATAAATTGTAGCCATGGCCGCCATGGTGGTGGCCATCTCCTCCATCCTCTTCTCCATCTGACTGATTTGTTCATCTCTTAGTAAAACGGCTCTGCACAAATCATCCACGACATTCCCTTCAATTAGATGTTGAACATTGCATGTGGATGTAGCGCCTCTAGTCTCAATTACATGAATATCCTTAAGGTCTTCATCATGATAATCTTTAAAATCAAAGTCTTCATCACATCAACTACCACTTTATGCTCTTTAGCTAACTCAAAAGTCCCAGCCTTGAGCTTCTCAACTTTCTCTACAATTATCACTTCTTGGATCATCTTGAGATATGGATGACTTTTCTAAGCATCCTCCACTTGTTCATCAAACTTGGTAGCAATAGGTGCAACGATGTCTGATACTTCAGACCCATGCTTTATTCCACAATCTTGCCCTTTGGGCTCATTAAACCATATTGGTACGGTGACCTTGGGTACCCCATACCTTCTTCTTTGAAGGTGATGTCTTGATACAGGCTGTCTCAGCAAAGGCATTGTTGTGTCAGAGAGAGGCATGCTCCCGTGGTGCAGACCAAATGCAATATCGGGTAACTTTTTTATTTGCTCCTTCTTCGAGGCACTCTTACAAGCAACAACTGGTGGTATCCTTGGAAAATTTGAAACCGTCCATATGAAACTTCAAGGAACATAGAAATGATTTGAATTTCCAGATGTGACTTAACCGGTCGGCATCCTGCAGACTTTGGAGTAGTAGTGGTGACACAATCAGTGGTGACAACGGTAGTATCAACTCGACTTCCTAGGTAGAATCTGACGGGAATGCGAGCTCACAAAACTCTATTTGATCTTTCAGACTGTCGGGTAGATATGACATACCTTAAAATCTATTTTTTCATCCAAGGAGACACTACACATCCAACTCACTTAAGCAATTCAACAATGGAACATCCATCTTTAGCGACCAACCTCTGGAACACTGTATGAACTTTGGTGATAGGAGTGGGTTTCTCCTTCTCCTCAACATGATCATGAAACAACGGTAAGGCAAAATTTTTTTTTTGAATATTTTCATACCCATTAGTATCCATTAATAGGTGGAGCCTACTCCGTCAAGTAATCCAAGTTCCACCATGAGGAATCTCATAGACAGATACTTTATCTGAAGTTCGTGCTTTAGTAGCCTTCCAAAATTTTCAACTGCGATTTCTTCTTTGAGATTGGGTTAAGGGCATGGACTTTGAGCTAGATCAGAATTCAAACACTGATGGCACAACAATAAATCCTTAAACTGTATCTTCAACAATCATAATCTCCATTCCTTTAGCAAAAGAGAGAACAACAAACTTAATAGGTGCTAAGATAGCAATAGTTTTCACCTTCTTGCAGGAAGGGAAACCTTGAGGATAGTTTGGCTCCTTTAATTTTGGAGCAGCAACTTTCATGACCACGAATGGGGCTTTTTGAGCACGACTTCGAGCTCACTGAATTTGACTCCAAACTTGATGGTGGAAGCAACATTGTGAGCATCACGACTAGTTGGCAGGTTGAAGGAGAAAGTGAGCGTTCGGAATGCCATTGCAGAATCTTCAAAAATAAAGCTCTTGGATTAGTTATTTGACCAATACCTTGTAACTCTAGTACAAACACTAAAAATTAAGAAGGGTTGTTTCATAGACTGGGGCAAGTCTTTATTAAATTTTAGTTTGTGGAGACTTTAAAATTTAGTAAAGTAAACTAAAAGTAGAAGAGTTTAATTAATTAAAAGGTTAAAGTTAATCATGCATGCAATAATTTGATGTAATTTTCAAAGTAGCAAACAAAACCTGAAAAGAAATGTGGATAAAAGTAAAGTTTAAGACCCAGTGCGGGACCAACTTTACATCACACAAAGCCCAGGAAAAATTACTACACCAACACACCTATTGGGGGTCTGACCCCACAAAGGTAAAAGTTCTAATAAATTCTTAAAACTCTCTGTTCGAAGGTGATTGAACAGATGGTTCTAAATTCTGAATGAGTTGGCCTTTCCTACTCCAGAAAGAAATGAGTAAAGCATGCCAACAGAAGAAGGGTAATATGCTTCATGAGGGATATGAACACATTACCGATATATGAAAACAAGATCCCATGATTTAAATGGAGAGAGAAATTATCCCCAAACGGAGTCGCCAAAAATTGTCGGTTACCAAATAATAAATTATTGGTCGCCGGAATGGATATCTCCTGATGCCTGTTTTAATTTAATATATATATATATATATAATTTAGAAAAAGCAGCATTTTAAATTTTGATAATATAAGATTGAAACAATCCCATAATCCCAGTAGTTTAAAAAAAACGAGCCTCAAACCACAGACAATGCTTCTATCCTTAAGTGTAGGCACACTACTTACTGGTGAGACTCGATTAAATAAACTAAAGAATTTATGACATCCATTTAAGTATGCAAAAAAGCATTTCTTATGTTGACCGAAAAATTTTACTATTTAATATGAAAAATTAAATAGGTTTATTTTAAGCGGGGTTCTGAAATTTTTCTATAAGGGCAAGTCCTTATAGTTAATTACAATTCAGATAACTGAAGTCACTTAAGAAAACTCTCAATAAAAATTAGGGAATTTGTCTTCAAGAATTCATAGGAATAGAACTTTTCAAAAGATCAGACAAAGAGGTGTGAAGGGGGAATAACTCAAATTTGGAACATTTTATTTTGGAATCCAAAGAAAAAAGAACTAGGGGATGTTATGAATCCTGAGGAAAAACCTCGGTGACTTCCCAAGCTATCCTATGTTTTTGCTTTAGTTTGAGAGAGAAGAATTATTTAAATGTCACATCTTTCCAATTTTATTAATTAGGGCTTACATTTATGCTACATGATCACATAAATAGCTTGGAAGATGTAAGGGTTTAGGTCGTGACGAACGACAACCTCAGAATCCTAAAATGAGTTAGGCCTTATATTGCACAACATGATTAGACAAAAGCCTAAAGATGAGCTGAGGACTTATGTCGCACTCGGAAGACAACTTTGAAATCCTATAGTTTTTTGTTTAATTTTTAAGGAATGATGTGTTTTTGTAGATCCTAATGTTGTAGAAGGCTACCCATAAAGTTAGGTCCTTGCTCCTCGGCAAATTAGTTATCCTAAATTCTAAGGTTCAAAAGGTTTAAATGATAGGTTTAAAGTTCAATCGGGGGGGTGGGGGTGGAGGGTTTAAAGTTTATTAGAGCGACACCGTTAGGATCCCACGGTTCCTTCATTCTAGTATCACAATTTTATTTTGAATTTACTTAGCTTAAACAAGTTGTGAAACCCATTTAAATCGAGGAGATCTTGTTATCGTTGGTTACCTCCTCTGAGGGACGCCCATAAATTTAAAAGCACATTTTAAGTTTAGTGACATTTCAAAAGATTTATGGTTATTTTTCAAACATTTTTTTTAAAATTTTTTGAAAATGATAGATTAATTTTTGAAAAGTGGTTTTGGTTTTTGCAAGTAAGGTAAAGTGCATACCCAAGTAGTTATAATATTTTGCAAGAGTAAGTTGCAGTAAATGACAGAAATTAAATAACACTATAAAAGCATACATGTCATCTTCTCGGTATTCCCACTAAAAGATTAGCTTTTGTAACATGTATATAATTTTACAGTAAAATAAATAAATGGCAAGAGTAGATGAAGGTGTATCTAACAGACCCCAAACTAGGACTTATTGACCCCTGAAAGACCTTAGTGGATGATTTTAGAACAAAATATAACAAGTTCAATTTTTCCTTCAAAACATCCAAGAGACTCCAAAGTGTTCGGGGAATGAATCTAAACTACTTTAAAGATCTCTTGAAACACTTCAATTTCACTTTGAACTTATCATATAGTTCCTTTAATCATCCAAGATCAAGTTAAAATTACCTCGCTACTCGGTGAATTTTGACATTTTGATCATCCCAAGAATAGGGTACTTAATTAATCAGTTGATATTTCACTTAAGAGATATGTAGGTGAATGCCCCTAAGTCAAATCTTAAGTCTTTAAAGATTTTGTGCCCAACAAAAAAGTTGGGCCCGTAGTGTTTGGAAGTGTTTATCATTAATCATGTTCTTTTTCTAAATCCCATCAAATAAGTTTAAATATCAAGCCTAGATCACTACCAAACCCTTAACAATTTTGATGGGAGAATTGAAAACTATTAAAGTTTACTTTAGGTGGTGTGTATCCTTATTAAAGGATCATATCATCATATCCAATTGAGGGCTTAAAATAAATGAATTATCATCTCCCTAACTTAAGCCCATCACTTCAGAATCATTTGATTTTGATTAACTTCTGAATCTCGATAATTTAGAAAATTATAATTTTGTTCTTATTGTGGAAAGGTGTCAAACTGGTTTCAACCCTTTAACCCATTATGTTTCAATCATCTAGATTTACTCATTAAGATCAAAATTACCCATTTTTTCCTTTGATTAATCCTAAATTTTGATTAAGACACCAAAAATCTAAAATTACCATCTTGCCATTGGGGCTCTTTAATTCATAACTCATTAAGCACAATTCAAAAGACTTTGAAAATTTTAGAGTATCCTGTCCATGGGTCAATTAAAACATCAGAGAAGAGAATGTGATTTTCAAATTTTTCTTTAATTTAATAATCATTTTAACCTGGAAAATAGGGGTTTCAATAGTAATTTATTTAATCAATTTAAATAAATTTTTTTATTTATGGGAAAAATATTAGAGGTTCTCCTCGGTTAGAGAAACACAGAGACAAAATTCCGTGATTTTTGAATTAATTTAATTTTTCTTTAAAATTATTTATTGATTTTCTTGGTGATTTAATTAAATGAAAAATATGTTTTAATTACAAAAATTATTATTTTTAATATTTTTATTAAATCTCTCTAAGTCCAGAGAACTCAGAGAAATAAGTTTTATACTTTTGTGATTTTTTGTTTATTTATTATGATTATTTTAATGGGTAAATAAAAAAATATATTTTAGACCTTTAAAAAATTATTTTTAACTTAGAAAAAAATAGGAAAATTATTTTTAATGAGTCCCAAGTGATTAGGAAACCATTAGACATATTTTGAAATAATTTTGAATTTTTGGAATTTTTAATTTTTTTAATTATTTTTAATTTAAAATATAGTTAAAAAATGAAGCATTTTCTCCAAAATAATTTTTATGTTTTCTAAGTGCCCCTGATTTCTAGCAACTCAGAAAACCACTTTTCATAATTTTCCTAAGTTTATTTAGTTTAATATAATTATTTTTGTATAAAATTACAATTTTTCTCATAAAATCAACTTTAGGACTCAAACTTAATCAAATAATTTTAAAATTTTTATAGCAAATCAACATGATTTGTATACACATTATGGAATTGAATTTAATAATTCTAGGTTAATAATTAATTTAAATAAATTAATATAATATATATACATATATTTAACTATAGAAATGTGCAAAATTATTCTAACTACCTTGATATTTTTCCTACGCTCCTCTGACAAGAGAAAACCTACTAAAATTTATCTCGTAATTTTTTAAGAGATATTTTAATTTGTATAATTAATTTAAGCCAAAATAGTCATGCTTGAAAATTAGGGTTACAAACATAGGGATGCTCTCTGCCCTTGGAAAAATTAGAGAACATCACCTCTGTTATGAGGAACAAATCCTAAAAATCTCAAGTAATGGTGAGCAATATTTAATCAAAATAAATTAAAATACTACAGAGAGTATTTACTTAATTAAAAATTAGAGAGTCAACAAATAATTTTTATTTTTGGTCCACATTATTCTCCTCTTTCGCTGAGCAAGAGGGTTATTTTATTTTATTTTTATGATTTTTCTATGCAAATTTATGAATTTTTGAAGTTCTCAGATTTTGTTATTTCAGCAAAATCCTATTTGTCTATTTGACCTAATCAGCACCTCCTCAATCTCGTTAGCTCTGAGCATTACACATGGTGTTCTGCTATTCAATGTCGACAACCACCTCAGCGCCATGCATCCCGCGATTTACGTAAAATCTCTTGTGCTATGGTGAATTGTCTAGCTATGATTTTGATTAAACCCGTTTTCAGGTATGGTCTAGAGCTAGTTTAAAGGCTCTTTGTGATTGAGCTTTTATGGGGGATCAACTCTTCTCACTCTAGGGATGGCTTGTGCAAGTTTAATTAAAGTTTGGTGCACTGTGGTGGAGTGGAGAAATCTGTCTTAGTTTTAGGTCAAATTTTAGTGATGAAATTGGCTCTGAGTGGTGGCTATGGGTGGCTGAGAACATGGGGATTGGACTTAGGAAGGTCTGTAGAGGCTCTGGTGAGATTTTGACAGTGTTTCCCTAAGGTTTTAGGCACACTTTCCTTTGGGCGTGAAGGGGTCAATTTATAACCATGGCTGCCTGGTGGAGCTCAGGGCTTGATAATAGTTTCAAAATCTTGATGAGGTGGAGGGAAGAAAAGATTTAATGGCCAATAGGACTTAGCTAACTTAAAGAAGTTTAATTTTGGGTTTTGGCAATTTGGGGCTCACTTGGGCTAGCTGTTTCGGGTGGCTGGCTAGGGTTAAGTCATTTTTGTGCTCAGGGAGGCCAGGGGGTGGCTAATGATGGCTAAGTCCAAAAGGCAAGTGATGATGACCAAGATATTTAAGGTTAGGCCAAAAATGGAGTTAGATCCCCTAAATCAAGGGACCATTGGTCCATAACTCATATAGAGTGGGCTTGGTGGGTCTAACCTGGTCACTACAGTCCAAATGGTGGTTGTAGTGGCTTTGGTTTGATCAATTTGGCTTGGCTTGGTCACCTTTGGTGCATGGGTTCAATTTTGGGCATTTTGCATTGAAGTTGGGTTTAGGTTGGGCTAGTCATGAGTTTTAACCCAATTGATTGATCAAAATGGTGTATATGATTGTCTAAAGAAGTTTAGAAAAGATTTAAAGTGATTTTAGATTGATTTTAAGGTTCAATTTAGTGAAGTTCGGACATTTAGGCAATTTTGGGGATGTTGGGTTAGACTTGGGTTTGAGTTTGGCTAAGATTCATTTGATTTTTCATTTTGATGTAGGAGATTGTCATAAATAATTTTAGTTATTAATTTGGTGGAAAATTTGGGTTATGGAGTTCAATTTTGTGGGATTTGGGGACATGGCCAAATTGGGGAATAATTGGGGGTTTTGGGCCAAGTTGATCTTTGAGTTAAATTGTGGCTTGACCAAGGCCAATTTATGGTTCATTTTGATATGGGGAAATTTTGTAAAGAGTTTATGATGCAAAATTGGGGCAATTGGATAAATTTGTGGGTTCAATTGAGTGAGGTTTTAGTCTTTGGTCAAATTGGGGCCTTTTTGATTTTGGTTGAAATTGGATTCAAATGTCACTCAATTGGGCTTGAATTTGGTTTCAATCAAGCTTGGGCTTGATGAATTTGAGTTTAGAATTGAAATTATGGAAAATTTTGATTAAATTGATGAGCATTGGAGGTGAATTGGGGTAATTGGTCCTTTAAAGGCAATTTGGGGCTTTTGGTCAAAATAGGTCAAATTGGTCAAATTGAGCTTAATGGAGTAGTTCAAATTGATTTTGAGGACATTTGAAGTGATTTTGAAGGTTTTGGGACAATTTGAGTCACCAATGGTATTTTAGTAATTTTGGCCAAATGAGTGGTATTTTGGTAGTTTTGAAAATTTTAGAATGTTTTTGGGGAATTTGGGTAGTTTTAAATGGTTTGAAATAAATTTTGAAAAAAATATGAGTATTTTGGGTGATTTTGGGAATTTCGGCCAATTTTAAAATTTTAAGGGTAGCTTGGTAATTTGGATAGATTTGGGGGCAAAAGGCTAAGTTGGGTATTTTAGTAAAATTGGGGTGCCCACCACCCTACTTGAGTCATGGACCAATAGAATTCCCTACTTTGGGTCCTCCATGTACTGGTCCTAACTAAAAATTAGCCTAGGGCTAGTGGTTTTAGGGAACCATCGACATGAGTCTCCCAAAGGGTTAAGGGATCAAAATTAAGCATGTTTGGGTTTAGGGTAGTAAATGGAAGTGTAATGTGCAAGTGTGTCTGTGAGACCAACCAAGACCACACCACCAGAGGGTTGACCCTAAGGCCAAGTAATCCTATGGGGACTCTCCTTGAGCTCCCCCGTAAGAGCTAGAGACTAGGACCAATATGTGGAACTTCAAGTTGAGTAAAAAAGAGTTTAGAATTTCTAATGGTGATGGTTCCCTTTTCTAGTCCTTTAGAAAAAGTCAATAGTAAAGTCCTATAGCCAAATCATAGGCTACTAAAGAGAAAAGATTAGACCTCAACCAAATACGAGGTCAATAATATCTCATTTTTGTATGAGTTGTATGCCATGATTACTTAATTTTGCTAAGAAATAATTTCATAAAGTTCATGATTAATACTTGATGAATGTAAGAGGATCCATGAGCTTCTCTAAACATTTTTTGATTACACATTCATATGGATCCTGTATCAACAATATCTCACTCATGATATATGAATGTGGTTGATGTCCCCAATGATATACCTGAGTTTAGTTTAAAGCTATACATCCAATGAATGGATTACCTTATTTTTTGAACCTCATTCATACCTTGATTAACTTAGAAAATTTTAATTGCCTTATCAAGAACAAATTGCTAGTCCACCTTACTTATCTAACCTTTTTTGTATCTTAATTTATTAGGCCAAATTTAATTTCCTCGTCAAAATATAATCTATGGTTAAAACACCCCTCTTCTCTAACCTCCTTGAAATTTCGATTGACTAGGTCAACTTTAATTGTCTTCTTAAAAATATCCATAGCTAGATCACCTTGCTTATTTTGGCCAACCAATATTTTCCCAAAACCTCTTCACAACTAGCTTCTTGAGTAATTTTCAGCACCTTCATAAGAAAAGAATCACCTTGACTACCATGTTAGTTCTTGTTGAAGATATTCTATATCACTTAGAACACATTGATTTTCTAGTTGGTCCATGTTTAGTTAGGATGCATCGATCACAAGCTACCTTATATGATTTTATTACTCTTCTCAAAAAGAGCGTTCTCATAAGTTCTTTTTATGAAAGCATCTAAGATGGTTAGGAATACCGCATTATTCTAACCTTCTCAATTTCTTTAACAACTTCAATTATATAGTCAATTTTTTTCAATCAGAGCACATCAATTACCTAGCTCTCTTGGTTAATAACACTTGTATATTGATGGGATTAACGTAACCAGGTAGCCGATTCATATTACAAAAAGCATCTTATACTACTAGAACACCTTGTTTATCTAGCAAAGAAACTTAGTAATGATACCATGGACACCTATCAACTTGATTAAATTTTACTTTTCCAAAAAGCTAGAACTTCCTCGTTAGCTCCTACCGATAAGGAATCTTAGATTATTAATTTTACCAAGTTAATCTAACCTTCTAAATTATTAATACCAACTCAATTATTTGTTGACATGTTATTTAGCTAGCACACCTTGACCACCTAGCTCACCTGTTTGATAATACTTATCTTTTTAAGTGATTTTGTTGATGGGCTAGTTGATCTCTAATAAAAGGAGCATCTTATATTGCTAGACCACCTCAATTATATAGCAAATAATTTTGTTATGATACCTTGAGCACCTTGCCACCTGATCAAATAGTAGTAGTCCCCTCAAAAAGAAAAATATTGACTTCTTAATCAGCTCTTTGTGAGAGTGTCATATATGAATGTGGTTATCTTATTAATCTAGCCCTCTCATTATCTAGATTACC
Organism: Phalaenopsis aphrodite; assembly: GCA_003013225.1. NCBI lineage: Eukaryota > Viridiplantae > Streptophyta > Magnoliopsida > Asparagales > Orchidaceae > Phalaenopsis > Phalaenopsis aphrodite. Next base: position 1,353,226 of record NEWO01000146.1, on the reverse strand, counting down.
TCAAATGCCTAATTAATCATTATTAAATTGGAATACCTCATTTTCCTTGTTGATATCTCTTATATTTTCAAAGATATTACCTTGTTTAGCTACCTGATAGTTATCAAAATGGAAATCTTACATAGCTAGTCAAGCACTTTTAACTAGCCAATTTCTCAACCAAAATATCCCAATCACCTAACTGGTACAACTAATTTTATAAAGCCTTACTTAGTAAGATCACGTCGATTACAAAAAAAAGCTTTTATTGTGGTCATATTTTGTTTTCTAAATCAAGCTAGTAATCTAGTTGATTTCAAATCAATTGATAATGATCTACTTTCAATAAGTGCACTGTGACTTAGCGGAGCAAAAAAAACTTGCTGTGATTTTTTCTTGGAATCAAATTTTGATGTTGCATACAATTGATGTTCATTAAAATTTTATTGAACCATATTATATATCAAGTTGCGTACATCATTATCAATAAAATTTTATAATATGGTTCCATATTATAAAAGGTGGTCTTACATTTTTTATTGAACCATATTATAATGAACCATATATATATAATATGGTGGTCTTACATGTGAATATATCAAGCACTATTAACTTGGTAATCATGTTGCGTACATCACAAAAGGTGCAATTATATATAGCATATAATTTTGTGTAATGTGTACACCACATTGTGCACATTTACTTATATATATGGTGGTCTTACATGTGAATATGTCTTTATGTGCTCAAGTTAGATAACTACATAACACATGTGCGCAAGTCCTTATGCACTACTTATTTACATAGATTTTCATATCACATATGCAATACTTTACATTTACATGAAACTAAAGGACAGAGCAGGGTAGTAAGGTTTTCCAGAAGGAAATGAAATCCTAATTTTGGAACTCACCGTAACATTATAAGGAACCTACCTAACATTAGGAATAACACTCATATTCAAGATGCCCTTACTTTTCTAACATCTCCAATACATTGGTACCCTTCAACTACAACCAACCATATAACTTTAAATTTTCCTTAAGCATCTTGAACATGGCATTTGGTGGGTCTCTTAGTTTCAAAGCAATTAGAAATGCAATTTTTATTAACCTAGGTTTACTTCATGCTAGGGTATCCCCTTTAGTTCTGATGGGGTATGATTTTTTTTTTTATATATCATACACTTGAACATTAACGAGGGTACCTAGTAAACTTACCTAGGCTTCTATACTTGGACTAACCTAGCTATGTAGGAGTTCTTCGATTCTTGTGTCTAAATTGGCCAACCTAGGATTCGTTTCTTATCTACCTAAGCTTAGTTCTTGTTCTTTAAGTTAGTGGATTTTAAATTATTCTTAGAAATTTATATCTTATTTGTGGTTTGTTTTAACTTCAAGATTTATTAGTGGAGATGAAAATTAGGACTTTTTTATGTTTTGAGTTTTTTAATTCGTTTTATAGTTTAATTTTCTTTATTTTGTTTCATTCCTAAGTGTTGATGTCTTTTTAAATGTTTATGGGGAGGAATAGCGAATGAGAGGTTCTCCTCCTCCTTTTCTTTTATTTATTTTTAAAATATTTGTTTGGTTATCACATAAATAAAACTAAATGTCAGAACATGGAACATGAATTAGTATGCTTGAATAACTACACATGAATCATTATACTAGAAGATAATACACATGGAAAAATTAATGGTGAAATTTTAACTCTACCCACCACAGATTTTAGGGAAACTTATATCTAAATGATTCAGCATGTTATTGAAAAACTAACATACAATTACAAAGGATAAAGATATTACCTTCGAATGGCATAGATCATCCAAATGAGAAAAATATCCTTATTTCATGGGTCTACAAACATAGGGTTTTTCTCTTAACTTACATGTGTTAGATAAGGTTTATGTTATTCCAGGGTCTAGATTTCTCTATGAGGGGGCATCCTCATTGTTAATTTCATCTTAGAATTTATTTCTTTTGAGAACACTCTCCATTAAAGTATTGACTTGTATCAGATTAAATTGATTGGTAAACAGCTCTGAAAGGATTACAATTGCAACATAAGTTGATGGATCTAAATTTAGAAATGTTGTTAAAAGAGTTAATGATCTCCACCTGAACTGAAGGCTTGAAATTGTTAAAATTTCATTTCATTTAAAAATATTTTCTTATTTATTTGTTGTTAGTAAATGGAAAGATTTGATATGAATATTTTTATATATCATTCATTGTTGGTTTTTTGTTCTAATGATCTCCACTTGTTTTAAGGTTTATTTGTTAAAAGGTTCATTGAATTCTCTTAAATGATTTTTTTGATATTTTTTAAGTTTGATTTCTTAAGGTTATGATTGATTGAGACTTCTTTAAGTTTATTAATGTTTGCTAAACTTGTTAAAATCAATTAGGGTTAACAAAGATTTAAGAACTTTAATAGGATTTCTTAAAGATAATTGAAATTTAATTAAATTTTATCATATTTAGAATTGAATGTATGGATTTGAACTTTAGATTTGTATAACCACCAGGTTTGGGTCAAAAATGAGAGGATTGATATTAGGGATTTATCAATTTTAGGCTGAACTAGTTTGAAATGGATTTGAATTCATTTAATGTTGAATTAGAATTGATTTAAAAATGGTTTGAAATTATATTGAGTTTGAAGTTGGTCTTAAATGAATTAAAATTTATTTCATTTGAGGTTGGGTTTGAAATTTATTTGGCTTGGGTTAATCCTAAACTAAGAGTTTGATATGCATAAAAGTTTTCATGTTGGAAATGAAGCCTTAGTTATAAAATAAGTCAAATTATCAAAAAGGTTATAGGTGGAATAACAAAAATTTTGAGAATAACACCCCCAATCAAGTTACCCATGGTTGCCCTTTATTTAGGGTGCATTGGTATCCTCAATATATTAAATTTTTGAATAGCTAGAGTTCTTTTGTGTTGACACAACAATGACTATGGTAGATGGTCTTACTATAATTTGGTTTGGGGCTCCTATGCAGTAATCATGAGATGCTTCATTCTAGGGGGCCCACATAATTTGAAAGGGTAAGCCTTTTCTTTTTACATGTCCTAGCCCTTAGAAACTATCTATTGGGTGCCTAGTAACTACCCTGCTTCTATACAAAAAAAAACTTGGATATGTGTGGATAAATGTTTTCATCCACGTTAGCTAAATTTGGGTTCACAGTTTGGAGCTGTCATATGGCGTGGTTATAAGAAGATAGAGTTGTTTTCTTTTAATTCTTCTTTGGGTTAAATATTAACGAAATGACTTGTTTGATTCTAAATTTTTTCAGTTATGGTAACAAATCAAAGTGTCTCTACAATCTTCTATTTAGACTTTCCTAAGGTATTTGCTGGTATAAGAAAATCACAATTCTTCTTTTGCTTGAATTTAATTCTCTCCTAAGTGGGTTTTTCCTTATTCCTAGTGTTTTTGTTTATGTGGTTAAGATTTATATCAATAATAATTTTACTTTGAACTTCTAATTCCATACTCTTCATAAATAAGGATCACACACACTCTAAATTAAAATATTTTATTTTCTCAAACAAATGTGAATTCTGAAATGTTATTTTGGCATATAAGAAGCATGAATGCTATGAGTTTACTCTTTATATGAATGACCCAAATGTAGAATTACCCAAGGCTTGTATATTCATAAATTGATGCTAGAAAATCATATGTTTCTAAAGAGGAACATATTCATTCAGGTAGACACTCATGATAAAGAATAAATAAGCCTTGCGTAGGCTAAGCATTGTGAGAGCCTGCCAAATTTATATGTTTGTTTTATCCAATGTTCTAAGTAGTTTCAAAAGTTTTATTAAAAAATGAACATTCTCTAATTGATTCTTGTTTCTTTGAATTTGTAAAAGTCTCTTAAAATACTTTAATATTTGAAAAGGGTTCCTTTTTACAAGAAGACAATTTTAATTCTTTTGTGCCTTGAAAAGTTTTCATAAATAGGGTTTCATTAATTTCTCATGTTTTGAATAGCATCTTTTGATTTTGAAAAGGTTTTTTATTTTTGAATTTAAAGGAATTCTGAACATTGAAAAGGTTTCAAGATTTTTTAAAATATCTTTAATTTTATCCTTGAAAGGTTTTATATTTTGAAAAAGAATTTCAAGGCATTTGAAAAGTTTTGATTTTTTAACTTTTTTTTTAAAAAAATTCAAGCCTCTAAAGTTCTATAAAGAGATTGGAATTCCTTTGGAAAATTGTTAAATGATTCTTTTATGAGAGACATACTTTGAGCTTTTCTACAGTTTTAAAATTAAGATTTTTTTAGTTCATTTCTTAAAGTAGAAAATAAATTTATTCATGGCTTGTTTTAAATTTGATCACATTTGTTTTTAGAGAACATTTAGTTAATGTACAAAGACTTTCTTTAGCTGAATGTTACATATTTAAAATAGTTCATTTTAGAGCACATTTAGTAGATGTAGAAAACTTTTATGAGTGGTTATATTTATATTTTAATTTATTTATAAATATAAAACATTTTACATTTATTAATGAAGTTGATCCATAAGATTTTTACATATATTTCCATAGTAGGCATATTCACCCAATTTGCCTGTATAACTCCACCATTTCCTTTCTTTGGTTGAAGTGGACTTAACTACAATTGCTTGTACTTGTGTTAGGGTTAGATTAGATTCAATGGATTATAATTCAATTAATCATTTTATTTTTAATTTTGGAATATTATTTTATCTCCATTTTTTATCATTAATTTATAAATTTAATGTTTAATAGAATGTTGTTAGTTTTTGGGTAAACTAATTAAATATTTTATGTTTATTTAATAATTTATTAATTAATCATTTATGTCAGTAATTTAATCATATGTTTTATGTAGTAATTATTTACTATGTTAAATAATTACTTAGTGGACTAAGTTAATTATTTTAATGGTTAAATTTAAGGCTTCACAAATTTATTAATTATTTTAATTATTTTAATTATTTAGCAAAAATTTTAGAAATCAATTGTTTTAAAATTTTAGTTAAATATTTAATGATTTGGTGATTTAATATATTAATTGATTATTTATTTCAATTATTTAAATATTTTATCAATTGGTTAATTGTTTTATAAGTTAAAGTTTTAAATGTTGCTTTTATGTTTTTAACTAAATTTGTTATAGATTTTATAAATCTATAAAAAAAACTTTTGAATTGATTAAATTTTATTAAAGTTAACTAAGAAGTTAGCTATTTGGTTAAATTTGTATTAGGTTAATCTAAAGTTAATTGATTAATTAATGTCTTAATTACGTTAGCTAATGTTTTATTTAATTAACAATATGTTTAGTCAATGTCTTAATTATGTCATTTTTTTATTTAATTACGTAATTTATGTTTTAATTAGGTTATAATTGAATTTTTTAGTTAGTCGTCACTTAATTAAATGGCTTAAGGTTTAACTACGTGATTTCATGATTTGATTTAATGGTTTATGACTTGATTAAGTGAATTTTGTGTTGAATTAGGTTATTTATGATTTAATTATGTGATTTTATAGTTAAATAATTAAATAATAATTTATCTAAGGTGATTTCATATTTGGTTAAGGGTGGTTAAAGTGATTCATGACTTGATCTATAGAGATGAAAGTGTTTTAAGTATTTTGCTTATGGTTTTCTAGGTAAATGATCGAATAAAGCCTTAGGTTGGATGTGATCAACGAATTAAAAAAAAAATGTTCGAAGGATAGTTATGGATTTATGGGCCCGGTTAATGGAAAAATTGAGAATAACCCCTTGATTTGGATGGATGCATGACTCATTCTTTAAGTTTTTGGCAAAGGAGATAGAAAGACATTTTAATCACACAAATTAACTCTACATTAACATGCTACAAAACATTTGAGTTAAAAGCCCCTTAGGATTTAGCCTGAAAAATGTATCACTTATGACATGCATAACAAAAACATTAAAAGCTCAATGTTTTAACATGTAGAAGGTAACATAATAAAAAATATATCACATAAACATGAGAAGCCCGAAGATTTTGACACATGGAATTAGCATAGAACATGGTATTTACAAAGGCCCTAACGTTTCATAATGAGACATAAATGGAATTATCATAGAGCATAGAAGTTACATTGCTCTTATAAAATAAATTTGAATGGAATGGTGATTTTTCTTTCCTAATTTAGAAATTATAACATAAAGCCAATCTACATATAGAAGATATTCCAACTGGATGATGAACTTCGAAAGCATTAAAAAAAACACGGTGAATCTTAGATTTCACATGAAAACATGCAAAATACATGGGGAGATTCAATATTTGATGGAAAAAACTTGAATGAACTAGTTAGAAGCCATACCTTCTTACCTTTTGAAATTCTTGTATTGATACTTGATGTTACTTGGTTCTGGGTTGGAGAATGTGAGTGGATAGAGTTTGGCTAAGGACAGAAGATGGAGGAGTTGTTCTGGTCAAGGAAGAGGCTGGGAGGAGGGGATTTTAGGTGTAGGCTTGGAGAAAGGAAAGAATTTTGAGTAGGAGTTGAGAGGAGAGGTGGATTCATTTGTGGAAGAGAAGATTTCATGATTAGGAGAGAGATATAAGTTTGGAAGAGAAGATAAGATAAAGAAGAGTGTTGACCTCAATTTTGTGAGGGCTCGCCCTTCTCACTCTGCTTATTATCCTAAACAAAGATTGTATTCTTTGGGATCCCAATTGGATAAGCCCAAGCCCCCAAGCCATTGGTTGGGCTAGTTTAGGGTTCTAAATAAGTAAAGGACATAAATTGATCCCATGGGCAAGAATTGCCCTAGGACATCTAAATCTATTTAAACCCCAGGAACCTCCCATTGAATCTTAAGAATTAACCTAACCACCAAATTCACCTTAGGAAAGGGGTCATCTCAAATGGAACCTTAGCCTCTCCAGTGGTCCCCCAAACCTTTCAAAACCATAAAAGTAATGTATAAACCCTAATGTGTCTCTTTGATCTCAAAATTTAGTGTCACCTTAAGATGGTCAATACAATTAGGTCTAACCCTAATTTTGACAAAAAAAATTATCAATTGACCATCTTACCCTCTAAATTAAACTTCACATCACATGTTCATGAAAATTATTATGTAATCAAACCAATGTCCATTTGGGTCCATATATTGAAGCCTATAGTTATGTGGTCAACTCAATTATTATTTGGTTAATCACTATATATCATTTTAAATAAATAACTTAATTGATTAATTAATTAAAAAAAATGTCATAAGGGCCTAGATCAAGCCTAACCATAAAAAAATCCAACCCATTTCATGGCTCAAAGCCCACTCTTATTAAGACATCCATGACCCAAGGTTCACCCATCATGACAAGGTCAACCCCTTAACCAGTTTAATACCTAAATCAACCATTTTAATAGTCAACTTGGTAAGATCATCATTAGATGGGACACATGTCACCCTACATGGCCTTCATCCTAAATTATCTTGGAAAAAGCTTTTAATGTCAAGCTAAGCCATTTTTGAGCCCATTATCCACCCCATCATTCCTCCATTGAGCTCAAAGGCCTCTCCAAATCATCCTCTTCACCATACTCATATTCATGATGAGCACACCATGGAAAATTGAAAGCCTGAATATCCATGGATAAAAATGTCCTTTGAGGTCCTCTGAGATTCTCTTAGTACAGACTCAACCTCCTCCAATCACCCTTGAGCTCTTCCATGGTCTCTAATGGCTAATTAAGAAGCAAACTTAAGAGTCATGAAGTCAATGAACTCCCTTGATAGCCCCTAAACTCTTATGCTCATAATAACAAAATTTGTTCTCCTTCACATAAGCATTTGATCTCCTATCTCCTCAACCCATCAAATCCAATAAAAACCCTGATTTATCCATGCAAAATCAGAGCATTTTTGGACTTGACATGAACTCCTTCAATATTCAAATCTAAGCATTTCATAAGCTTCCTAGAATCTCTACATCACTCCTCTAATCAATATCAAGCCTTCTCACATCCTCTTACCCTTCTGTCGGCCACCAATGATCTCGTTATCATTTTTATCTTCTCTATTTTTTTAAATAGTAGAATTTTTTATTTAATACACACACACACATATAGTTTTTAGTTTTATAGTAGTATTAAACCAAAAGATACCCAAATACCTTACATAATTAATAGTTTAAATAACTGAGCAGCTCGCCTAAAAAAATGCCCCAATCAAAAGAATAAACAAATTCCTTGTTAGCAGGGCTTGATTACATAAACTAAAGAAAATTTACGACATTCTTTTGGTCTGTGAACCTTTATTATATGTTGGCCGATAAGTTCCCTATCTAATTTAAGGATTATATAGGGTTTATATTAGATTTTTTCTTTAGTTATCGATAAAGGCAAACCCATATAGTTAATTACATCATAAGTGACAAAAGTCATTTAGAAAAACTCTCGATAATAACCAGAGGAGTTTGTTATCAAGATTATAAAGTTTGGTGTTCAAGGTAGGGCATGGAGAAATCAAATGCAAGTGGGTCAAATAAGAGTCATTATTTTAGAGTTCAAAGGAAAAGAGAAGTAGGGGATGTCACAGGCTTCGAGGTGGACCTCGATGACTTCCTAAATTATCATATTGTTATGCATTATGCTTTAGGAATGAAATTATTTAACGTTTACTCCTACCATTTAATTATTTAGGGATTATATTTACTTGATATATGATCATGAAAATAGCCTGTAAGATAGGAGGATTTGCATTGTAATGAATGACAACCTCGAAATTCTACAATAATTAGTGCTTATACTACACAACATGGTTATGCGAAAGCCTAAAGATAACGTAAGGATTTATATCGCACTAGGCATACTACCTCAAAGTCCTATGGATTATTGTTATTTAAACTAAAGAAAGTTTGGCTATTGAAGATCTTTTTTTTCTATCTTGAAGATGTTCATTTGTGTGTTGTAAACTCATTGGGTTGCCCACAAAGTTTGCACGAAACTCCTTATTGTAATTGTAGCACCAAGGTTTTCCCATTTTATTTGTTATTAATGGGTTTTATCATTAAAATATTTTATTTGGGGGAGTTTTTAATTTATGTTGAGCGACACTGTCAAGATCCCACGGTTTCGTCATCCCGACATCACTATTTTCATTGGAATTTATTTAGCTTAAATGCAGGATGTTAATCTCATTTAGACTAAAGAATTCTTGTTAGCAACCATATGTTACTTTATCTGAAAGATCCTCATAAATTCAAAAGGAGTGAATTACGTTCCTATTGAGGTTTTGAAACTGTAATATTTTATTTTGAAAGTGCATTATTGGCTTTGCATGCAAAACATTCATAGTCGAGCAAAGTGATAGTAAAAGTAAAAAAATTGAAATAATTAAAATGTTAAATCTTCCCTGACGCCTCTATCACTGCTATTAAAATGTCAGTATAATAGTGTAATTAAGTGCACAAAATTTAAGTAAGTTGAGGAAATATAAAGCAAGAAATTCCAGCGCAAAAAGATCAGAAAATGAGTCATAAGAAAACACGAATCAATAAAATCCGTGATTACATATGAAAGACTGGGACCAAGTATAAGACTTTAGTAAAGATGGAAGCTCAAATATAGGTTGTGTGCCTTATATTTCCAACTTTGATAGAAGCCGCCATCCCAAAAATATCCAAAATTGCTGATAAGGATTTAAATACCTTATCCAAGACTTAAAACCTTGAGCATTGGGTTTTTAAAATAAGATAAGTAGTACAGGGTATTTCATTGGAATTAGTGTATTAATGGGTCCTAAGGTATTTCTTAATGGCTCTTTAAATCTTTATGGATGCTTTCCTTCAACAAAAAAAATAGGTTTGAATGTCATTAAAAATGTTTAGAAGACTGTAAAAGTGCTCGGGGAATGATCCTGAATATCTTTTAGAATCTTCTGAGTCACCACGAGTTTGTTTAGACTTATTAGCTTGTTGAATTTGAATAATCATAGTCAATTTAGTCGTAATGTAACTTGTGCTCAGTGAAATTTTAATTTTTTAATTCATCCATGAGTGGGGTGACAAGATATTCATTTGATGTTTCACTTAGAAATTTTGTAGGTGAACATCCTTAAGGGCTGGTTAAGTTTTTAAGAAATCTTCACCCCTTCAATTGTAATGGAGCTTGTAGTATTTGACAAATGTTTATAAATTTTTGTGTTTCTTCTAAACCTCATTAAGTTATTTTGGATCAACATAGTTTACTATGAAGCTCTTAAGTCTTTATAGGTAGATTTATAAGTTTAGAAAGAAGGTTGAATGAAATGAACTTAATTCTCTTCAAATTTTGTATCATATATTAATTAATGATCTAGGGCTTTGAATTAATAATTTCTTAGCTTCCTAACACAATCCCTTCACATTAGGATCATCCACTTAACTAGCTTCCAAATCATAATAATTGGTAAATTACATTTTTTACCCTTCTATAGAAAATGGGTTGAGTTGGTTTCTATCCTTTAACCCCTTATGTTCAATCATTTCAGAGATCTAATTATGATCAATATTACCCATTTACCCTTTGGTTTAACCTAAATTTTAATTATGGTTCAAAAATCTATAATTATCATTTTTCCCTTAGTGGCCTCCACTTCATAATTCCATAAGTTTAACTCAAATAACTTTAAAACTTTGTTTTCACCCCACTCATGGGTCCATTAAAATATTAGAAGAGAATTTATATTTTTTTATATTTATTTAATTTTTAATAATTATTTTAGTAAAAAATTAAGGATTTTTCAAAGATAATTAATATAACTAAGCAAAAGAAATATTTTGCCCTTAAGAAAATTATTGGAGGGCCACTTAGTTCAAAGGACCACTAGACTTAATTTTATTGAAATTTTGAGCTATATTATAATTTTAACAATTTTTGATTGATCTTAATGAATAATAAAATAGAAAATATTTTAATTTAGAAAAATATTTTTTTATAATTTTAATATGTCTCTCTGATTCCAAGGGACGCAGAGAAGTGACTTTTGTATTTTTTTTATTTTTTATATTCTAATTATTTTGTTCACAAATTAAGAAAAATACAATTAATTAGAAAAAAACCTTTTCACATCATTACAAATTTAAAAACACATCTTTAAGTTATTCTTTGTGGCTAGGGTGACATTTAGAACAATTTAGAGTTTTTTTTTTTTTTTACATTTTTGGTGTATTTTTTTGTAATTTTAATTATTTTAAAATTAAAAATAGCTTAAAAATTTAAATTTTATTTTAATCTCAATTTTATTTTTCTTAAGTTCCTATGTTCACAAGAAACACTTCAAACTAATTCTCATATTTTTCTGATTTTTCTTTTATTTATTATAATTATTCTAAGACAAAATTAATATTTACTTAGAAAATACATATTTTCATTAAAAATACTTTTTATAACTTCCAAATATTTAGAGAGGCCTTCTAGAATGATTAACTACAACTTGGCCCATTTTGGTAATTATTTGAGATATTTGATACTTTTTAAATTTTTAATGATTTTTATTAATTTTAAATAAGAAAAATGACTTGAAAATTAGTTGGACCTAACTTTTACTTTTCTTATGATCTTCTGACCTAAGTGAATCTACGAAACATGATTTTACGTTCAGTTAGTTTTATTTTATTATTTTTATAATTTTTAAATTAAAAACATACTACTAATTTAAAAAAAATTATGGCTTTTGATCATAAAGATGTCCTTCAACCTTGTAAAAATCAGAGAAGTTCCTAAAGGTCATGCGAAAAAACTCTCAAATTTTCATTTAAGTTAGATAATTATTTAATTACTTATGATTTTATTTACCCACTACAGTATTTAATTTATTTAAAAATAAATAAAAGGAAGTTTTTTTAATTTTTAGTCCATATTTTTCTCACTTATTGTGAGCACAGAAACATTTTTATTTTATTTTTATGACTTTTCTACACTAATATATGTATCTTTAAAGTTTTTTTATTTATTTAATTCCAAAATATCCTATTTATCTACTGATTCGCGTCAACTGCGGCTTCTTGAAATGTGCATGCATTGTCCCGTGATTCGTCACGCTTTCTATGTAGCCTACGGACTGTGCTCGTTGTTCGTGTTCCATTTCCTTGTCCGATGCAATCTGGTTTGTCTGTTCAATACACACAAAAATGGATGACATCCTTTCATCGTCCCTGATCATCCTAATCCAAAACCATCCGTGTTTTAGACCTAAATTCTCACTCGATTCTCTAGCAGATCACTCAGGGTTTGTTCCTACACCATCATCTAAGTGAGATGAACCTATCTATACTATTAAATACATATGAATTACAAGTTCTCTTCATAAAGGTCCAAATCGAGGCAAAATTTAGGGATTTCGAGTTATACCTTCACCCAAGAGAGACCTCAATTTAGGTTCAAGCGATGGGTGGCCTTCTCAGTTTTTGGGTTTTCCAACCACTAGGGCAGCCAACCAGAGCAATTGTGGTGGCTAGTTGGCTTAGGGAGATCAGAGGGAGGTTTACTAGTGATTAGCCTCAGGGTTTAATCAAGTGATGGCATGCATGAGTCACTTAACCAAATTTAGGAATTTGTCAATGATTTGGGGGACCCTCGGTCCGTAAAACCAAAAATGGGTTAAGGTGGCTAGCTCACTTTCTTAGGATGGGCTGGGGTAATCATGGTTTAATTAAATCAATATGTTAGAGAAAAGCTTGGTTTTAGGTTTAAAAATGGGGTTTGAGCTTAATCATGGACTTTGGGCCTATTTGGGCTTGAATCTAGACAAATTGATGGTTCAATTTGACCTAGGAGAATTTCATGAGGAATTTGGGAATCATTTTTGTGGAATTGAAATGATTTCTTGGGTAAATTTGGTGGAATTTAGGTTGGGTTCTGTTTTGGGGTAGTTGACTTAGATTTGACTTTTTTTAGCTTGAAATTGGGTTAAATTAGGCTTGAATTTTGTCCCAATCACGATTGCACAATGTTGAAATTGAATTTAGATTTGAAATTGGGTGAGTTTGGAATGAATTTGGTAGTGATTGAGCGTGATTTGCGGATTTTAGGTCTTTAGGGGCATTATAGTAATTTTGAAAAAAAGTGGGGTAGAAGGCTAGCATGGGATGTCTTGATGGAATTGGGATTGATGGCCATGAAAATTGTGTAAACTTCTCCCCTAAATGCATAATTCCTATAGGGGAGTTCATTTTGGGTCTTGTACAAGTCGGTCCTAGCCACCCTAGCCAAAGCTAGGGGCTGGGGGCCACCCATATGAGTCTCCATAAAGAATTAGGAGGTAAGTTAGGTATAGATGGTTTAAAGGTTTGAGTGTGTATGTAAGGTTATGACAAAGACAAAGTCACCCAGGGTTGCTCTAAGGTCTCACTGATCATATTGTAACTCACTTAGTCTTGGCCATCCTAAGTGAGATTTGTGGGCTTGTGACAACTCAAGTGGGACTTAATAAGAAGAGTCAAGAAGTCTTTAGAATTTCTATGTAGGAGGGTTTCATCACTAATCATTTAGGACAGTCAATGAGAAAGTCCTATGGCTAGATCCTAGGCTCCTAAATAGAAGAAATTAGACCTCATAAAAAAAGTGGTCAACAAATGGCCCTTTAATAGGTGTGGTGTGCTGAACAAGCACACCCCACGTATTGGCATTAACTGAAGTATTCAACAAAACCAACACAACTTTCTAAGCCCTTACACTCAGAACGGTACATGAATATGATGAAACTTTAAATTTGAGCAAACTGGGCTTAAATTGAAGAAGCCAATAAGGTTTCCATTGGGGAAAAAGTGGGTGCAATTTAAATTGAAGTTGTGGAATTTTTAGTGATCTTCATTCTCTTTGCCTTTAGAAAGGAGTGTTTTATCAATTTAGATGGGCAACCATCAAGGTTCCTGGTCATGAATCTTATAGTCATGGTGCACTCGGTTTACTTTGTGTTGAATTTGATTTTTATTTTAATTTTGTGTCATGGGAAATTCAATTATATGTGAGTGAGGGGATCAAGTTGAGATGGAAAGCATAGGGACTCACATCCAACTTAAAGAGTGAACAAGAAAAAGGATGTGAAACTGGAGATTGCACCATTTTGGGGTGAAAGGTCCGAAGAGTCAATATTCCCACCCAATATAGTGGAAGAATTTCACATTCAGAAGGGAGATCCAAAAGGATGTGGTATCCCAACCTAAGAGGTAAAGAATTGCAAATTAGGAAGGGATGCTCGAAGACTTGTTGTTAAACCTAAGAGGTGGATATATGTACATTAGAAAGAGATGGTCCAAATACTTGTTGCGTAACCTAAGAGGTGGAGATTTGTATAATAAATAGGAAGGGATGGTCCGAAGACTTGTTGCCCAACCTAAGCAACAGAGAATTGCACGTTACGAAGGGACAATCCGAAGACTTGTTGCCAACCTAACAGGTGAGGAATTACACGTTAGGAAGGGATGGTCGAAGGAGTTGATGCTAGACTTAAGAAGCAAAGAATTGCACATTAGAAATGGATGGTATGAAGACTTGTTGCCCAACCTAAGAGGTGGGGAATTGCACATTAGGATGGGACAGTCCGATACTTGTTTCCCAACCTAAGATGTGTGTTGAGCTCACTTATGTTGAGGTCTAGTCTTTCTTC
>NEWO01000146.1:1292391-1334618 GCA_003013225.1 Phalaenopsis aphrodite | reverse complement strand
CGACTCCGCTGGGGATTGACACTTCTCTCCAATATGTTCAAGAGATTTTGTTTTCATACATCGGTAATGTGTACATGTCCCTCATGGTCCAGATTACCATTCTTTTATTGACATGCCTCACTCATTTTTTTCTTGAGTGGGCATAGTCAACTCTTTTTTTATTCTAAGATCATCTGTTTGATCATCCTAAATAGAGGGGTTCAAGAATCTTTAATATCTTTTATGGGGTTAAACCCCCAATAGGTTTGTTGTGAACGAGGTTCACCTTGGCGATGTGGGCTGTAAAGTCAGCCTCACACTGGGTCCTGAATTTCACTTTCATTTTTCTTCTTTCAGGTTTGATTTGTTATTTGCAAGTTAGATTGAATGTGCACTTTTTAACTTTTGTTTAAATTTAAAAAATAAAAAAAAACCATCAAATCACCAATGAATGATAAATTTGACAAATATATCCTAAAGTTTTAAAAAAAATGAAAACAAAAGTAAAACAAAATAAAATGAAAATAAGAAAGATGTACCCAGTTCATAGAATGACCATCATTGATTTTTATTGCTTGCACTAGAATTATGAGGTGTAGGCCGTTGCTAACCCTTAGAACTTTTTTTGTTACAACTACATTATCATCCTAAACTTTGACATTCTCCCGAAGCTTGCCCGCCAGCCTAGAGGCCAGCAACATGGGACCATGATTAAGTTTGAATCCAAATTTGATGAGTTCAAAGTAGTACTAAAAAATGCCCCATTCATCCTCGTGAAAGTTACCTCCCCAGATGTTCAAGAACCATTCAGTGAATTCAATTTAAATTGTCAACAGGACTTCTCTTCTTGCAAGAAGGTGAAATTTGCTACTACCCTAGCACACGTCAGGTTCATTGTTCCTGCACCTACCAGATCTGCTCCTCCCATGCCAAGGAGAGTCACCGAACCTACCACTATCAAATTTACTGTTACCATACCCACAATGTCATCTGCCAAAGGAAAAGAGATTCTACTTGAAGAAGATTCAAATGATGTGTTTGCCCCTCCGCAACCTATATTTAAGATTGGTTCTAGTTTGGGAGGGCCGCCAAATTTCATAAGAGAAATCATAGCCGTAAGAATATGAGAGCTGGCAGGGCCAAGGCTAGAGAGTTAGTTTTTGAGAATCCTTAGCTGGAGGAACTCAAAGTACTTCAAACTTCACCTCATCTTTGAGGTAGTTGGTTTCATCCATTGTCTGACACTATTGGAGATGAGAGCCATCACAGAATTTTTGTTACGTTGCCTCCACTTCATGGTCATGGTGAGAGGAAGGAGAGGCCTACACCCCTCACCCGAGTCCGTACTATTTTTTAGAGGCTCACCGATAAAGAGGGATGTTCTATTTCTAAGCTACTAAAGAGAATGGGTTATGGGGTATCACCACAGATAAAGAATGAAATTTTGAAGAAAGATAAGCCTATTCGGCAGTTTTGAAAGCTTATAAAAAGTACTCCTAGCCCATATTCCTACCAGATTCCATTTGAGAAGCAGTGTAGGTACGAATTTCACTATCACCAGTGATACTACCATTGCCCCGAGGCCTACAAAATGTAGACCAGTCAAGTCTTATTTGGGCCCAAGACTACCGCTTGCTGTTATTGATGAGGAGCTCCCAAAAAGGAATGTTGGAAAGAGGTCGTTTACTGCTGTACTTGGTCTGCACATTAGGGAGCACAATTTCTTTTGACATACTGATGTCACCACCGAGATACCCCATCTCAAGGAATCAACATTAAGAAAGAAAGTGTGGATAATTAAGGTTTCCGCACCAGTACTTTCAGAATGGCCGAGTGAGCGTGCCCTTCAAATGAATCATAAGTCTGATGTATTGACTGTTGTCGTTGTGACTATTTTAGAGTGTGCCACAGACAAGAGCATTGTTCAAGAATGCCAACCTATCTTAAGCTACTTAAAGAGAAAGCAGTTGATAATAAAATAAGGAAGCTTAGAACTGAGATTTCATAATTGGCAAATGAGTGATAAATGGATGTCGATGATGATGATTACGACCTGTTGGGCACGAAGCTCCACCTTTTTTCAAAGAGAATACTACGGATGACATGCAAAGGTTCATTTAGCTAAGGGATGAGAAAATTAGCTGGATGAAAAAGTGGATGGAGGAGATGGTCACAACCATGGCTACAATGCATGGATAGTCACAGTCATAGTAGATAACATCTCTGAAAGTGAACCAGCCTAAGATTGTGCACATTACAGGTGAAAGGAAAGAGGTTACTTCCACCAATAGGGATGAACAGTAGAAGAAGAATTCAAATTCAAGCTTGATATTAAAGAAGGATGTTAAGCAAATCATAGAGCACCTACTAAGGGAGGCCTTAGCCAAATCTAAAGTTGGTGCATCAATTTCAAAGGTTAGACCTTACTCAGAGGAATCTAATGTCATACCCTATCCTAAGGACCTTTTTTTGCTGACCATTAGGACCTTCGATGGAATGGGAAACCCCTGATAGCATGTTGCACACTTCTGTGCAGGTTGCTGCAATGCGGGGGGAAACAAGGCACCGTTGTTCTTTCAGTTCGTGAACAGTCTCTCAAGGATCACATTTGTAGGTATGAAGAATTAATCAATGGATTAGTCAAGACATTTGCTAAGTTGGAAGACTTGTTCATGAAGAGATTTGATGGAGCTCAACACCATGTCATGATAGAAGACCTTGTTATAGAGCGACAAAAGCCTAACTAAACCTTGATGGGCTACATTTTTAGATGGAGGAGCTTGAGCATGAAGTGTGAGCCTCAGCTTTAGAAGCAACATGAAATTGAGATCCCACTTAAGAGTATCCATGGTCTGGTAGACTTGTATCTTAAGGGACTTACGATTAATTCTTTTAAGAAGTTACTCAATAAAGCCAGTAGTTTACAAGAATAAGTTAAGCATATGAAGTCCTTGGAAAGGACGTAAAAGTCCATATCAGCTAAGGCGTTCGAGAAGAAGTCTGGGATAGTGGCAAAGGTCGATAAGGGTAAGCAACCAATGAGGATTTAGGCCAAGCAATCTCATCAATAATTCTAACAATCATCACAACACGGTCAATCTCAATAGTAGTATGGTCAACAGTTGTTCCAACAGAGACCGCACAAGATAAATGGATGGCAGGGTTTGTCAATGGCAAACTGGTTGAATAGATTGTACTCCTTCAAAAATAAAGTTGTTTTGAAAATGTTCCAGAACTTGATGAAAAAGCCTGAGTTCAAATTGCCTAAGCCAAAGAAGCCAAAGGAGATCGACAAGATGAATCAACCTAACTACTGCCCTTACCACAGATTACTTTGACACATCATAGAGGGTTGTTTCAGCTTCAAGGATTAGCTCGAGAGGAATTTCAAAATGAAAATATAACAATTTTGAAAGAATATTTAAAAGAACTTGAAAGAGGTTCTGTAATTATAACTATGGCCTAGCCAATTGTTCTGATAGATCCATATGTAGATAAGGGTGGTTGGAGCTTAGTTTGGAGTAGATCCTCTAAGAAGATATTAGAACAAATTTAGACTACTTTAGTGTAAGCCATCACTCATAGTCTTTAGCCTACCAAGCTGATGATGCATATTACACTAGAGGATGCACTGTAATGGAAGAAGGAGATCTTGGAAAAATTAAGGACTGATAGCATGAAGGGTAAGACAGGAGCTGCCCTCATTAGATTGGTATTCTCAAATTTGGGGGAGAAATCCCTCAAACTGCTGACTCTATATAATTTTCTTTACGCCCCTCTGAGGTCTTCTTATTATAAGAGTTATGATTTGGCCACGTTTTGATTGTCTCTAACGATGATTTAACTGACCACTACTAATATAACCCTAATTTTGATTCCCATAATGATCCTCAAATCATACTAAATTTTGATTGATAAGCTAATGAAAATGAAGAAGATGTCAACAACACTGGCTATTAAAGTTCATTGAGTGAGATGCCAGTCCTCGAGTGCCAAGGAACACAGATTACAATCAACTTGAACTTTTCTGATTTAGAATCAATGCCAAACGAATCAGTCACAACATCAAGAGGAGAACCTCTAGGTCCAACTCAAGAGGTGGAAGAGATCACAAAGGTGAATCTCAGGAGTGGGAAAGTGTTACCCCTGAGAATGGCTCCAATGGGAAAAGGTAAATAAATAGTTACTCGAGATGAGCCTCCTACGCCAATAAAAGAAACATATTCATAGGAGGAAATTGGAGGTTCAATTAAAGTAGATTACAATGTACTGGAAAATCTTAAGAAGTAGCCAACCAAACTAAGCATCTACGTCGCTCTGATCCTGTCAAAGGAGATGAGGGAAGCATTAATTAAGGCCTTACTTGATCTAGAAATTTATTTAGCTCAATTGTCTAGCACGATGTCATAATTCTGATATTGGGGGAAATTTTGGTGTTGATAAAAAGACATACAAAATTTTATAATCTAAATTTTATTGGCCTACAATAATTAAAGATGTTAACTCTTATATCAAATCTTGTGATCGATGTCAATGAGTAGGCAATATCTCTAGGAGGAATGAGATGCCTCAAAATTATGTGTTAGAAGTTAAGATATTTAATGTTTGGAGATTAGATTTTATGGGACCATTTATACCATCTTTTGGGACTTTATATATATTGTTAGCAATAGAATATGTATCCAAATGGATAGAAGTTGTTGCTTTGCCTCAATCTGATCCTCAAATTGATGTAAAATTTTTAAGAACAAAATTATTTTGTAGATTTGGGATGTCGAGAGTAATTATAACTGATGGGAGAAGTCATTTCAGAAATGTAATAATGGAAAATTTATTAAAGAGACATCATATTAATCATAGAATTGCTACTGCTTATCATCCTCAGATAAGTAGTTTGGCAGATTATCCAATCGTAAAACTAAATGAATAATGGAAAAATCTATAAATCTAACAAAAAAGGATTGGTTAGTTAAACTTGACTAAGCTTTCTGGGCTTATAGGACTGCATACAGAACTTCTATAGGAGTGTTTCCATACAGACTAATATTTGGGAAAGCGTGTCACTTACGAGTTGAACTTGAGCATAAAATATATTGGGCTATTAAAGAATTTAATTATTTATAAAATGCTGGTGAGAAAAGGCTATTGCAATTGAATAAGCTTAATGTGATAAGGAATGAATCTTGTGAAAATGCTAAGATTTACAAAGAAAAGATGAAGATATGGCATAATCAGAGGATTCTAACTAAAAATTTTTAGCCAGAGCAACAAGTTTTGCTTTATAATGCAAGGTTAAGATTATTTTCAGGCAAACTTAAGTCTAGGTGGATGGGCTCATTAGTTGTGATGAAAGTTTATCGCTATGGAGCTGTGCATATCAAAGATCCAAAAATTGAAAAATATCAAAGTGAATGGTCACTGGCTGAAATCCTACTTTTTAGGTGACCAACTTAAATTAAATGATTTTATGATGTTGGGTCAACTAGAATAAGCACTGGTTATGTTAGGCTGCTGACCTTAAACTAAGCACTATGTAGGAGGCAACCCATAGTTATCTGTGTGATTATTTTTATTGTTATCTTGTTAAGTTTGATTTAGAAAACTTTGGTAGTCTTTTGACTATATAATGTGTTTGTTGTTTTGTAAGACTTAAAAGATGATATAGACCTTTTAGAATGAATATTAGGACGTTAAGTTGTCCAGTGCTAAATTGAGCAAATTTGCTTATGGGTCATTATCCAGTGCTTAAGCACGACAATTAAAAAATATATGAGAATTTCAGTTCCTAGAAGTTTTAACTAAGATTTGGTTGGCTTTAACATGGGAGAGCAGCTCTAGGACGTGCCTAAGAGTTATTGGAGGTTTTGGAGCCTATAAATATAAGGGTTATGTAAGGATTTTTACCAAAATTAAATTCTAACCCTAAATACTAAGTGAAAGTGAGAGTTTTGGAAAAAAATGTCATCTTGGGAGAGTGATTTAATGAAAAAGGAGAAGGCAATGAGAAAGAAGTTTATTACTTGCGCAAGAGTTATATATCAATTCCCTAGCTGTTAGTATCGAAGGGATAACGGAGAAAACCACTAAAATTGAGGCTGATGTGGCTTCGATTGAAGCAAAAGTGATGGAAGTTAACACACATCTGGATCATATGGAATGGCAACTTAAGATGCACTTTAGCCATACAAATTTTATAGAAGAAGCGAATAAGGTTATGTATTTAAATAACAAATGGATTGAAGAAGATTCAACCATAGTTATTAATCATCATTCGTTCTTTCAGATTTATATTCCAAATGCCGAAGGAGAGAATAATGATATGCCTGGATTCATTCCCCCGAATGGAGATTGGAATTAATTTAGTGGTTTAGTGGTTTAGTGTTTGTGTGTTTAGTGTTTGTTTGTGAATGTTAAGTGTGTTTAGTATGTTACAATGTGATGATTTTCTAGTGATTTTTTTTAGGAATTTTCTCATCCAAGACCATTTGGATGGAGAATTTATGTATTAAAAATGTTTGTAATCATTTGTAAACGAATATAAGTGTTTTTTTGTTAGAAATTTTGTGTTATTTTGTATTGAATTGAATTAGTTAAGATTGGTAAATCTTGAGTAAGAGGAGAGTTGAAAGGGAAGAAAATAGTTGTCGCTTCATTTTAAGAGGAGAGTTAATTCATTTTATCTCTTCATTTCACCATATCTCAGAGTAGGGGGAAAGATGGAGGGAACTACTCAGACTTCATGAGAAATATACTACAAAAAAAAAATTTCATATATAAAATAAAGTTCATCCAACACTAAATAAACAAAAAAACTTATCTGGAACTCTTTCTCAAAGCAAATCCTTTGTAGCCTTTCCTTAGAAATGTGGGAAGAAGAATTCTCTCACTTTTCTCCTTCTCCAACACTCTTACGGAAAGTTTCAAACTAAATATCACCACAAAAACTCTAAACTATGAAAGTAAAATCACTAATTCACTCCAATATGGTATTGGAATGGAATGATGTGGAGCGAAAAATGAACTTAGAGGAGTGAATTGTAGAGGAGCCCCTTTTCTGATGAAATTTGGCCTCAAATAGAGCCCAAGGTCGGTTCTCCAAGAGGTGCCTCCAAAAACTCTTTAAAAAGTCATCTAAATACATCAAACTTCTAGAAATGGGGTTTGCACCACCTTGGCACTGGTCTGGCGCCGTCGGCACTGAGTAAAAATCTCCAGCGTTAAATTGTTCTGCACCGTCGGCGCTGACCTCAACGATGAGCATTTCTTCAAAAACATAATTTTCACTCTAAATTTCATTCTTTTTTCTCTACTCCTGCTTGAAGTCCTAAAAATCAACAACCTACAAGAAAACATCAAAATACCTTCCAATAAAGTGCAATATCACCAAAAATGTGTATAAAATATGGGTATAAAAATGCATATATTTTCGGTGTATCAATGGATTATGTTTCAAAATGGATTGTAGCAATCAATTTACCTAGATGTAATGTTTGGAGTGTTTCAAATCTTTTAATTAAAAACATTTTTACAAGATATGGAATGTCAAAAGTAATCATTCCCGATGGTGTGTCTCATTTTAGGAATGCAACAATTGCAAAATTGGTGTAAAAATATAATATAATGCATAAAATTGCAACTGCTTATCATCTCTAGACAAGTGGTTTAGAAGATGTATCTAATCATGAAATTAAGAGAATTTTGGAAAAGAGTGTTAATCCTAATAAAATGGATTGGTCTATTAGATTAGATACTATATTATGGGCATACATGACAGCTTATAAGACACCTATAGGAATGTACCCATATAGATTAATTTTTGGGAAGACTTGTCACTTGCCAGCTGAATTGGAGCAAAAAGCTTATTAGGCTATAAAATAATTCATTTTTAATTTGAAAGAAGCTAGTGAGAAAATATTACTGCAATTGAATGAGCTTAAGGAAATTAAGAATGAATCTTTTGATAATGTGAGGATTTATAAGGAAAAGATGAAAGAATGGCATGATCGTAAGATAATAAAAAGATAATTTGAACCTGGACAGGAAGTTTTATTATACAATACAAGATTGAAATTATTTCCTGGAAAATTGAAGTTTATGTGAAAAGGGTCATTCAGAGTTATAAGAGACTATCCCTACGGAGTAGTTAATATTGAGGACCCCAAGACTGGAAGAATATTTAAAGTGAATGTGCATAGATTGAAACCATATTTTGATGGTCAAAGACCAGCTTTTAAATAAACTATAATATTGGGTCACCCATAATAGGATTGGGAATGTCGGGCTGACGACATTAAACCAAGCACTTTGTGGGAGGGAATCCATATGTATCATTATTTATTTTGCTTTTGAGTTTGTTGTGTTTGAAATATTTTACTTATATTTATGTTTAGTTCTTTATATATTCTTTGTATTTTGCTTAAATATTTAGAAACATCTTTTTTAACTAATTTTATGGAAAAATTGAGAATTTATTGGATCAAAGTTGAAATAGTGTTGTTTTTGGAACAGACACATCATGCGCCGAATTCCAGAGAGCTGGAGCATGATACGTCGTGGCAACAAAAATGACTAAAAAGTTTTAAAAGGTGGTTTTTGGTAGTTTTTTGTTGTTTCTTCTCCTTAAAACTCCTAAAAATGGAATCCTAATTCTATTTTAAAGGGAAAAACCGCTAGATTTCAAATTAAATGGCTTCCCACTCCAAAAATACAATAAGATTTGGAATTTTCAACTGGAGAAAGTGCGTTTGTTTTGATGCCCAGAAATTACATGATTTAGTTTTAGTGAAGAAGAGGCTAATAAAAAAAAGGGGATTTGTGAATCGAGGATACAACACACTGAATACTCGAGTAGAATAAATTATTGCGCAGAGGCGCTGGGAAGTGCTTTACTACACTACTGTTGCTGTAGTCGTCCCCGTGTTGAAACAATTTTATGAAAATCTTCATGGGATCAACCAAGGAATAGTCTATGTGCGAGTCAGGTTTGTTCAGTTCAATCCTTCAAGAACAAACGAGATGTTTATGATTGAGAATGTGCATATCTATTATTATGCAAATTTTACCCTTACGAGAGACAATATGAATTAACTCTACTGGTAACTTACGGATGAATATGTGAATTGGGAGGCTAGAGATGATGGACATGTAAGTTTTTTTATCATCATTGTTAAATCGTACTTCTAAGGCATGGCACTTCTTCATTGCATCAAAATTACTAACCATGAAAATCAGTAAGGTAATGAAGGAGAGCACTATTTTAAATTATTGTATTTAAACTGGAAAACCCATTGATATCGGAGCCATAATTGTAAAATCAATTTTGGGTTTGATTGTGAATGGATCTACAACTTGACTTTGACATCCATCCACTACTTTCCTATTGTGCAGTCAATCGCATGTACTTTATGAAAGTTGGGAAAAAGTACCTCTTCCTTGGAAGCCGATGGATGTTGAAGTCTATTGCAGTTGTATTGGAATGAGAGATGAAAATGATATGAATGTGCTGATGGATCAAGGATCTCACAATTCATCACCTATTAAACCCTACTATAATTGAATGTACTTCTGAAGAGAATCAAGAAGATAGAGAAAGAAGTGCAGAATCTTATGCATGTGATTGGGAATATTTCTAAAATGTTGGATCATCTAGATTGGAGGGTTAAGGAATATTTTGAACATACTGGGCATATTTAAGATGGTTTGGTATGTATTTTCAAGAAACATTCTTGGATTAGAGAGGATTCAATTGATGAGTTTCTATATTGACCATTCTACAACCTGTATGTGCACTACCAATCGATGTGAGATATCTAGGAGGATGAGAGTGAAGAAGATGTTTGAACTTAAATTATGCACAGAACATTTTATTTAATACTTCTTATTTTTGTTTGATGAGTAGGATTGCATTTCCTTTCTATTTTTACACTATCTGTGTTTATGCTTCATATTTTGATGTTTAGATTAGGATGTTGGTTTGCTTTAGAACACTAAATTTGATGTATGTTGGCTTGAAACTGTTAGTTTGTATTAGTGTGGATTTTATATATAAAAGTTAGTTTTGTGTTGTTTGTGAAAGTTTGGTGTTAGAATGACGTTTATATATACTTAAAAATATTTATTTGAGTTAATTAGATGTTGATGTAAAGTGGTACGGAGCAAATTTAGACAAAAACTGCAATCTGGTGAATTTAAGCTCTGAGCATGATGCGCCAGATTGGCGTATGATGTTTCAGTTTACAGAGCGTTGGCGTATGATGAACCAAAAACCCAATCACAACAGATCATCTAGAAAACCAAAAAATTGCATAGACAACCTCCATCTTCACTGCTTGAACCTAGGGCTTCTTATTGAGGACGGTAGAGAAGATTTTGGAGGCCAAAAATCATATATTTTATCTTCTATTGGTAAGAGCTTCACTTTAACTTAGACATTTTTACTTTCACCAAGGATTTTTCCTACATTATGGAAGATCCAAATTTTGTGATTTTTGATGAAAAAGCTTGAAGAAAACTCATGGTGAAAAGTTTCTTACGAAATGATCTTGCTTGAGGAGTTAGATTTTTTATTTAGTAATTTATTTGGAACTTATTTGGATTTTCATATAATTTTCAATGACTCCCCAAGTTCAGAGAGGAAGGTCATCCATAGATTTTGATTCACATAAATTTGTTAACTTCAAGGCCCAACATAATTACAATACTCAAATGAAGACCAGAAGATTGATCCAAAACAGGCATTTGCAAAATTTGTTAGCAAGATTGAAAGGTTGATCCTTGCCAGAAATTTGGAAAGATTCTGCTGCTTCACTGCATTAGCAAATGTCCCCATGATTCTAAAGTTTTATTCCAAGTTGAGGTTCATTGTTGATGACCATATACTGATTAGAGGTAAACAAGTTGAATCTACAATTGATCGGATCAATAATTTTTTTGGGTTGAAGAGAGTATCTTTTTATGAATACGTTTCATTTGTGATGACTGGTTCATCACTGGATGAAGTTCTTGCCTTTCTGATGGATGGAAGAGGAGAGTGGAAGATTAAGAATAACAAAATAGATAACTTCCCTGCTTCCATGTTGATTAGCCAGTCAAAGGTATGGAATCACTTTATTTCTGCTAAATTATTGCCAATGAATCATCTTGTCGATGTTACAAAAGATAGAGCTGAACTATTGCATTCACAACATGAAAGCAATATATGTTGGTGCACTTATAATTCATCATGCTTGAAGTATAGCTGATACCTCTACAGCTATTGGTTTGGGATAGCCTGCTTTGATTTTCACTTTATGTGAACAATTAGAAGTAGATTCCCATAGAAATGATAAAATATTACAACCACAGAATCTTATTGGGAGGCATATGATTTAGAGATTTGAATCATTTCTTGAATCTAGGAGTGGAAGAAGAGATATACCATCTACATCTGTTGCAGGGGCATCTACTTCTTGCCCTGCATCATTAGAAAACATTATGGACCAACCCATGATTTAACAAATGGACATAACTAATATTCAGAGTAAGTTGGGAGAGATTAGAGCAAGAAATGCTTATAATGATGAATATCAGCAGAGGAAAGTTCAGCATGATAGTGATTTTGAGAATGCAATGGTGAGACATTTTATGGGTGAACCCAATGTGGAATTTCCTCTGTACCACTGTTTTACTCCCTATGCTCCTATTCGAGATGAAGATGAGGAAGAAGAAGAAGAATAAGATGATGATGATGAGGAAGGAGATGAAAACTGATATTTTTTTGAGTCTAGTGTATTTTGTTTTTGTTTTTATTTGTTATTTATGATTTTAATGTGTTGTATTTTCATTTGAGAATTATTGTGGTAAAAACTTTCATGTTGTGTTGTGAACATGATTGTAATAGTAATTGTAGACTTTTACTTTTTCTGCATTTTCAGTATTTTCAGTTTTGTTTTTCAGTTTTCGTATTTCCATTTTTAATTCTCAGCAAATTTGTTAGAAAATATTATGATCTATATAATGCTATAAAGCTTATATGTTTTTTTTTAAGTTAGTACCTAAAGTATACCAGAGCCCAGTTTCATAATCAGAAATATTCTATAGGTTAGTTTTTATTTTTAAGCATTTACTATTTTCTTTCACCTACTAAAATTTTGTACTAAAACTTTTTTAAAATTAATTAAAAACTTAAGTTTGCGGGAGGGAAGAAAAATTTCTTTTGAAAAGAAGTAAACTAAAATTTATTTGTCATTAATTAACTATATCTTTAAAAATTAATTTGACATGACCTCGGATATTAAGATTTAACTTTAAATGACTATACTTATGTTTATAAATATTGTGGTAAATTTAGGTAATTTTTTTTATGATGAAGGTAAATTCTAAAGTTAAAGATATTTGGTATGATAGGATAAGACTATGCTTTTCTATTTATAGTAAAGGAAGTTGTATTTTTTGAAGTACTAAGAATTTTAGAGTTTTATGTAAGAAGAAAAGAATGAGACTATGAAAAATCATAAATTAATATGAATTTATAAAGGAAGAAAGGTATATAGTCATAACTTTAAGAAGAGAATAGTGAAGTTCAAAATTATTAAAGGCTATCCAGATATAGTAATCCTCACTTGAAAAAGAAAAAGAAAAAGAAAAGAAAGGATTGAAAAGATCCTAAAAGAAAAAAAAGGAAAAGGAAAAGAAAATAAAATAAAATAAAAATAGGTGAGGAGAAGCTTGAGATGATGTCTAATCAAAAATTGGCTTCACTTGAATCAACTTAAAGAAGGAGCTTTATTACATTTTCTAAACCTGTATTAGAATATTAGTAGCATTCCTAGTAAAGTTTTAATGAAGTCTTTTTCGTATGAATGTTCTAAATGTCCTTAATATGACAAATTGCAATTCTTAATAAAATGAATAAAGATTCAAAAATCTTAGATTTGATTACTAAGTATTCCTAGACTTAGAGTTTGAATCTAAGTTATTAAAGGTTTCTCTTAAATTTTGTTATTCTATTTATTAAACTAAAGTATGGAAGTTATAATTAAATCTCTATCCTAAGTCATATTTTTTTATGTTATAAAAGTGTCACCTGAGGACAAGTAACATTTAATTTTGGGAGATTTTGATACACCAAAATAAGATACTATTTTAATTACATATTTTATGTTTATTTTTTGTGATATTATACTTTAAGGAAAGATATTTTTATGTTTTTGTTGCAGGCATATCATTTTTAGGCATTTGAAGCAAAAATGACAAAAAGGATGAAATTTGGAGCCAAAACAATGAATTTTGGAATTCTAGTGCATGATGCGTCAAATTGGCACATGATGCGTCGTTTGACAGAGAGCTGGCGCATGATGCACCAAAGATGCCTTTTTGTGGATTAGGGCTGTTTGAGACAAATTTTGCATGAATTTTCAAAGGGACACTTGTTCTACATGCCCCTTGGAGTGACTCAATACATCTTGAAACTTTAGAAGGTTCTTTTATGAAGAGATTTGTCTCTTGGATCAAATGACACATCTTTTGAATTCAAATAAGTTAACTTTTGGAGGAAATTTTGGAAGAAATTTTGAATTCCTTTTGAAAGGAGGCAGCCCCTAATAAAAGAAGAAGACTTAACATAGTTGGGAGAGAGTTGGAAGGGGGACGAAAGACAAGAAGGCGGTGGCCTGAAAGGCAAGGAGAGGAGATTTTCTTCTAGGGTTGTAAGAGGAGAGGGAATGTGAGAGTTTTCTTCTTCATTACACTTCCAAGAGAGAGTTAAGTGTATTTATAAAGAGAGAAAGGCTTGGAGAGAACTTCTAGGGATTTGCTTTGGAAGGATTGTGAGACAAGTTGTGTCTTTTAATTCTTTTGTTTTGTAAACTTGTTTCTAGATATGGAATCTGTGTTTTATTGTATGCTTCTCATGAATTCTGAGTAGTCTTCATTATCCTTCTCCCTACTTTAAGATATGGTTTTGTGAAGAATTGATTTTGTTTTTTATGGTTTAAATGTTAATAATATGTGATGATTTGAACTCCAATCTTCCTTTACTTTTCTATCTAACCAATTAAAATGTTAAAACATGGTGAGAAACATATGTTCTGACAAGGGCTATGATTTTTACAACAGGGGGAGAGTCACATTTGATTTCATGGGAGAGTATGTCATCCATGGAATTGAGTTTAAATAAATAAGGAAATATACTTTATTAGATGTAGAATTGAAGATTTTAAGGTGACAGATTAAAATCCCCAGTTTGGTCCAGTTGATTGGAAACTAATGCGAGATTATTTTAGCCCTCAGAGGTGGGAGTAGTCGGAGCTCCAGAGTGGCAACCGACATCCTCCTAACCTAATCACAGAATTAGGAA
Organism: Phalaenopsis aphrodite; assembly: GCA_003013225.1. NCBI lineage: Eukaryota > Viridiplantae > Streptophyta > Magnoliopsida > Asparagales > Orchidaceae > Phalaenopsis > Phalaenopsis aphrodite. The sequence goes on along the minus strand of NEWO01000146.1, from coordinate 1,320,304 downwards.
CCAAACTCTAGGTTAGTAAATGTTGTTATAGCACTCGGAAGAGGGTAAAGAATAGGATTGCTCCTATTTGGTACAAAACAGTTTGCATATATGTTTTTAATTGATTTTAATTTCTTCATAATCCATACACTCATTGTAAAGGGAATGATGCTTTCTTAAATTTGAATCTTCCATTAACAAAATCTTTGTTTAGTTTTTGTAATTTTACTTTTGAAAGTTTAGTTTTAAGTTAGTTAACTTTGTTCTTTCAATTGCATTTTATATAACATTCACTTTAGTAGTTAATATTCAAACTTAGCACTTTTCTTTTATTTTTGAAATTTTAAATTATAAAATAATTATCAGAATTTACTTATAGGTTTTTCCAACTTTTCTGTGGGATTGATATCTAGGACTCGATTAGCGTCATTTATTACTTGAGTGATACGTATACTTGCATTGATTTTAAAGGGGATTTGGTAGTTTAAAAAGAGTTTTAAAGATAAATTATTTTCAAAAAATGTATTTTTGTTGGGATTATATTGCTAATTTATTATTATTTTTTTCATGTGTATTTTGTAATATTGAAAAATATTTGTAAATTTACACACTAAGTCCGACTGCATCAGTCCCTATGGTCTAAAGGCTAGCTGTGGTGACCATGTCTTGGTCAATTTGAATGGGTTAGGTTCAATGTTATACTTGGGTTCAAAATCACTTCATGGACTTGAATTTGAATTTCTGTTTGGCTAGACTTTTATTTTGGCTCGATTGATTAATCAAATTGGCTTGGATGATCATGAGAAGTTTGGAAAAGGAATTGAGTGATTTTGAACAGATTTGGGAGTTCAATTTAGTGGAATTTGGCCCAAAACCAATTTTGGGTCATTTGGGGTAAACTTTAGTTTGGATTGGGCTGGGGTTTAGATTAGGCTCAATTGATGGTTCAAATTGGTGCAAGGGTTTGTAATGAAGAGTTTCAAATTTCAATTGGGTAGAAATTTTGGAGTTATGAGCTTCAATTTGATGGAATTTAGACTTAAATGCAAATTTGGGAATTTTTGTTTAGGCTGGATTTGGGTGAGATTCAAGGCTAGGCTAGGGCCAATTGAAAGTTCAATTTGGTCTAAAGGAATGTTATAAGGAACTTGTAATTCAAAATTGGGGAAATTGGATAGGTTAGGGGGTTCAATTTAGGGAAATTGGGTATATGGTCAAATTGGGTATTTTTGTTGGGCATGGAATTTATGTTTGTTGGGTTTAATTTAACTTCAAATTAGTTTAGATCAAGTTTAGAAATGATGAATTTGAGTTTAGAATTGAAATTGGGGGAATTTGGGATCAATTTGGTGGAAATTATAAGTGAATTGGGGTAATTGGTCCTTAAAGGGCAATATTGGGATTTTGTTTAAAATTGGTCAAATTTGTCAAATTGGACTTCATGAGTGGACAAGATTCGTTTTGGAGTGTTTGAAATGATTTTGGAGGTTTTGAGAAATTCGGGCCTTCAAGGTCATTTTCATAATATTGGCAAACTTGGGGGTATTTTTGTAATTTTGAAAACTTTAGGATATTTTGGTTGGTGTGGTTGGTTTAAAGTGTTTGGTCTAATTTTTGAACAAAGTTGGGTAGTTGAGGAAATTTTGAGCAATTTAGGGCTTCAAGGGAATTTGGTAATTATGGGAAAGTTTAGGGGCAAATGGCTAAAAGTTGGTGGTTTGGTTAAATTACGGTTCAATAGGATGTCGAACATGAAATTACCCTTCACCAGTCATGAGACCAAGGGAGACCTTACTTGGATCCTCCATGTGCCTTTCTTAGCCAACCCCTAGCCTAGGGCTAATGGTTTAAGGGTCCATCTACATGAGTTTCCAAAAAGAGTAAGGAATCAACTACACATATTTGGTTAAGGGTTAAGGTTGTGAGTGTAAGTGAAGGGTATCAAATGTATGTGTGGACCTGACCGAGACCACACAACTCAGGGCTAACCCTAAGTCCAAATAGTCCTATAAGGACTCCTCTTGAGCTCCCACATATTGGTTCCACCTACTAAGTGCTAGAGGTTAGAACCAACATGTGGAACTTCAAGATGAGCAAAGAAGAGTTTTAGAATTTCTAATGTTGAGGGTTCCTTCATTAGCCCTCTAGGAATAGTCAACAAGAAAGTCCTATGATTAGATCCTAGGCTTCTAAGGAAGAAACTAGACCTCAACCAAAAGTGAGGTCAATGTACACATAATCACATTAGCACATCACACTCACACATACACATTAAAATATAAACATACACTTATATATGGTAGGAGCACCTAGGCGCCCAATGGCTGGCCTCTTGATGTCAGTCCCTTGTGTACTCTTTTGCTCCACATCACCTCAGCTTATTTCCATTTCTTCTCCACTTCGTTCCACTTCCAATACCTATTTTGCCGCGAGAAAAAAAATAAAAATACTCTTTTTTATAGTGCAATTTCATTCATAAAAATTAGGAATACATAAATCAAATTAATTATTCTTTTCTACAGATCAACACACATGTACACTTACATATTAACATAAATATGAACACCTACTTATACACAAATTAGCACTTATGCAATATATCATAGCCAAATCACGTTTTCCCCGTCTCTCTCCTTTCCTCCCTTTTTTTTGGGGTATGGACTTTGGTTTCGGGTAGATGAATGATTTATGTTTTAATAAGCTTAAAGTTGTGTGTAGGTTTTCGTTAGGCCCTTTAAGGTCATGTAGGTTTCAGTAAGAGAGAGTTTGATAATGTAGGTTTCAATTTAAGGCTTGTTTGGGTCACCTGTTTAAGAGTTATAATTTTATTATTAAAATTATTAATTTTCTCTCTTGATTATTAATGTCTTAACGAGCCTTAAAATGGAGTGAGATTTAAGGGATAAGGTGTTCATTTAATGGTTTTTCATGATACAGAAGCAATGATAAGTTTGTTTTGAAAAACAATGATTCGTTAAAATTTTTTTATTAAAGGAATATTTTTCATGCATGAAAACCTTAAGTGCATAATATTACAAAAAAAATAGTGTATGGTGATCACCAAACATTTTTTCATGCATCAAATATGTGACTATTAACATTATGAAGCTTAAAAAATATAATTTAGATCACCAAATTTGCTAGTAAGAATAATGATAATTTTAAGGTTAGCAAGAAAACATGCATGGAAAGTTAAATTGAAGTATTTAAATAAATATGTTTTGAAATGATTATCAAACTAATTTTCATGTTCTTTATAAATGGAAATAAATATAATGCAGCCTTTAGAATGAAGTTTTGACTTCTACAACAATCTCGAGAGAGAAAATAATAATTTTGGTTTTTTGTTGATTAAGGTAGATTTTAGGTCAAATTTAGGTTTTGTTTAAAGTTGGGTTACATTTGGAGTTTTTTTTGGTTAAATTATATTTTTATTAAGTGAAATAGTTCTATTGTTTACCTCAATGTTAACCTCAAGTATGATATATTTAAAATACAAGCCAGAAAAATGACTGACTAACAAATAAGTTCAACTGACACCATGGTGTTAAGCACTACAATGTTAAGATGTTATGAATAATTTTTTTTTTCATTATGTTAAAAATATTTTTCACACACCACACAATTAGACATATACACACAATAATAAACAATAATAAACAAATGAATAATTCTCAACAAACACTTTATTTATACCTTTTAGACTTGTTTTTTCATGTTCTTATTTTATTTAGCTTCTCCAATGTTAAATTTTATTTTTGAAGTCTTCTATTTATCCAAATTTTCATTTACTCTTTAATATGATGTGCAATTTCATCATCTTACAGACTCAATTCATTATCAAATTGAACTTGTTCTGATGTCTTCATGTTTAAATTCTCATTTATTTTATCCTTCATACACATAAAATATATAACATTTATGTACACATTTTTATATCTATTTTTTAGGATATTTCACTTTAATGGAAGATATTTATGTTTTTTTTTTGAAGTACAATTAAACAGATGAAATATGGTGAAAAGAGTGAAAAAATGATCAAATTTGGAGAAAAAAATGAAGAATGTGTGAAAATAAACTGTGGCACCTAAGCGCCCCAGACTGACGCTGAAAAGCCAAGAGATAGAGAAGGTAGCGCCTAAGGGTCGAAGACCTCACGTTTATGTGTCAGATAGTTATGATGAAAGTTTAAGGAACATTGGATGAACTTCAAAGGGGTTTTTGAAGCAACTCTTGTTGAAAATGTGCATTACAGTTAATGGACATGAAAATACATAAAATGGCTCTTGAAAGAGGAACTCTTGGAAGATTCATTGAATGTGGCCACATTTTTTAGAGACACCAAAACAACCTTTGGAAAACTATAAAAAATGGAACTTAGATTGAATTGAGATATAGAGAAGACTTATGCACATTTAGAGAGAAGAAAGTAAGGAGTTATAGGATTTTATTTAGGGCTTCTTCTCACTTTTCTCATTCCCAGTGAAGGAGAAAGTGATTAGATAGTTCTAAGTAAGAATCCATTATAGTTTATTAGTCAAATAGAGAGATTTTAACCCTCTAAGGTTGGGCGTCCAGTTCTAGGGAGGATTGTAAGAGAAAGGAATAGATTCAAAAGAATTTTAAGAGTTTGGTGGAGAGGAATTTGAGTTAAGTTTTTATCTTTATGACTACAATTAGTTTTAATTTAGACATCTCGTGTTTTTACATAATTTCTAGTTTTAAACCTAATTATTGTTGTGTTTTCTCCATGAATTCTAAGTAGTTTTCTTTACCTTTTCTCCTAAAATTGATAATTAATTAATTGTTGGATGGAAGTTGTGTGAAGTATTGATCTATAATGCTAGAATAAGTTGTGATGATTTAATCCTTGAACTTCAATTGAGATGTTGACATTTTTTGTAAGAACATGTAAGATCTGTGATGGTATTGTCTCAGTCAACTAATAGTAGAATCACATGACATTGTATGGATGAGAATGTAATTCATTTGATTGAGTGCAAATAAATAGGGAAATAAAGTTTGAAGGGCGTAAAGTTAGAGGACTTTAGAGTGACAAACTAAAGCCCCTAATTTAGTCTATTATTTTAGGTCATGATACAAGAGTTTGGTCCCAAGGGAGAGGGAGAAGAGGGAAGTCTAGAGTGAGAGCTAGTATCTTCCCTACCCGGCCCATCTTCAGGACTATTTAAACTTTAGATTAACTTATGTTCTTTATAGCATCTCTAGTAAGGGTAAAAAATAATATTGCTCTTATTTGGCACAACACAATTTAAATACATTTACAACATAATTCATATACTTGTTACTGTTTCATGATAAGGAAAAGCCCATCTTCAGGACTATTTAAACTTTAGATTAACTTATGTTCTTTATAGTATCTCTAGTAAGGGTCAAAAATAATATTGCTCTTATTTGGCACAACACAATTTAAATACATTTACAACATAATTCATATACTTGTTATTGTTTCATGATAAGGAAAAAGATATTTTATTTGTATTTCTTTCATCTTACAAAAATTTAGTTAAATTTAGTTAGTTGTTTATTTTGTTTTTAATTATCAAAATTACCAAATAGAATCAAAGTTTCATTCCTACCATAGTATCTTTAGTTTGAGTAAGACTCTTTTTCAAAGTAGTGTTTGTTATCTAATTTCTTCTGAAGAGTTTGTAGTTTTCCTTGTGGGTTAGATATTTTGGGGCTTAATCAAAAAGTCCTATATGACATGATAATGATACGTATATTTACGTAGTATCTCAAGATTTAAATATAATAGTTACACTCTTAATTGCCTCAGATTCAAGTAGTTGACACCATTGTAAAGAAAGAAATATAAATTAAGAGAATTGAAAATCTAACTACACATACATCATAGTACTATCATACTAGATAGGGATCAAGTTTTTGGCTTAAGTTGTTAGGAAACTTACATCTAGTTCTTAGCAGTAGAGTCAGAAGCAGAAGTATATAAAAGAAAAGGGGATCAAGTTTTTGATGCTGTTGTCGGGGAGAAAAAGAAAAACTTATTAAAATTTGAAGAAATTTTTAAGAAAACAAAATTCTATTTTAGAAAGCCTTAATTAAACTTTTAGATTTATTATAGGAATAAGTACTATTTATGTGCTTTTATTTTATTTTATAGTAATGTATGTGTACTTCAGGTTCTAAAGGACTAGTGCCCTATGATTCCGAATTAAAAAGAACTAGTAGAAAAAATCAAAAAAATTTAAAATATAGAGAAAGTTAAAAAATTTTAAGAAATGGCAAACCAAAATAATCAAAATACTGAAATTCTTCAAGAATTTAGACCTTTAAGAGATTATGCAAACCCTATAGTAGATGAGCTACATTGTAGTATTCAAAATCCTGCTATAGCGCTAATTCATTTGAACTTATATTTGCTAGTATTCAAATGGTATCAAATATTCAATTTGGGGTAGCACGAACAGAAAATCCAAATTTACATCTTGATAATTTTCTAGAATTGTGTGTTACATTTAAATATGATGGTGTTTTGATTGATGTTTTTAGACTTAGAATTTTTCCATTCTCACTGATGGGTAAGGCTAAGATATAGTTAAATTTGTTAGAACCTGGATTTATTAGAACTTGGGGCGATTTAGCACAGAAATTTCTTGATAAATATTTTCTACCATAAAAAATTGTGAAGCATAGAAAAGATATTACATCTTTTTGCCAGTTTGAAGGGGAATCTATTTATGAAGCCTGGTTACAATTTAAAGAATGCATGAGAAAGTGTCCACATCATATTATACCAAATTGGTTAATAATTCAAACATTTTACAATTTATTAGTTAGATCTTTTAGATATATTATCGATGGTGCTACTGGTGGTTCATTGATGTCAAAACCATTTCATGACACATATGCTTTAGCTTAAGAAATGTCTAAATATATATTTTAATGGTCTTTTGAGATGGTAAATCCTAAGAAAGTATAAAGTATTCATGAATTTGATGTTTTTGTAATGTTAGAAAATTAAGTTGCTACAATTTCAAGGAAGTTATACCAATTTGAAGTGAATTTTTCTCAACCAATTTCAATGATTGAAGATAATTCATTAGGTTAAATGGTAGATTCTCAAAATTCATTCGAAATTTTGAATGTCACAAATATTAATCCAATTAACCCATATTCAAACTATTATAACCCAGGTAGGAACAACTATCCTAATTTTAACTAGAATAATAATAATTTTGGTGGTAATAATTAGCAATGGGGGAATAACCAAGTAAACCCATTGGGAAACTAGAACAATCTAGGTAATAATAATTATAAACCTATTTATCCTCCAGTTTTAAAAATAGTCCATAATTTAAGGAAAAAAAGTTTTCTATATAACAAGTGGTGTTACAAATGAGAAATCAGTTACAAAGTAAAGGAGATGCAATTAGAAATACAGAGAATCAACGATGACAAATAGCAAATTTATTAAGTAATTGATCCCAAGGAACACTTCTTAGTAATACAAAGATAAATCCAAAAGACCAGAATAAAGAGCAAGTAAAAGCTATTCAACTTAGAAGTGGAAGAGAGTTGGAAGGTAGAGTTCAAAAAGAGATTGAAGCAGAGAGAGAAGAAACTGAAAAGCCTAAAGAGGAGGTTCCAAATGGTTTAGAGAGCTCTACTTCTTCACTAAAATTAGCCTTGGAAAAACCACCACCTTCATTTTCTCAGAGACTTCATTAAAAAATATTTGATAAATAATTTTTAAAATTTTTGAAAATCTTTAAAAAGCATACGATCAATTTTACATTTTTTTAAGCCTTAGAACCAATACTAAGCTATGTGAAGTTTATGAAGGATGTTCTTAACTGAAAATAGAAGTTTAAAGATAACCATATTATTGCACTCAGTGAGTAGTGTAGTGCTATCATTCAAAAAAAGCTTCCTAAAAAGCTCAAAGATCCTGGCAGCTTCACATTTCCATATGCAAAATGAGACAGATTTTATAGGAAAGCGTTATGTGATTTAGGTGCAAGTGTTAACCTTATTTCATTATCAATATTTAAAATACTAGGATTAGGAGAAATATTGCCTACTACTGTAACTTTACAGCTTACAGATCATTCAATAACATATCTTAAGGGAGTTATAGAAGATGTTTTAATGAAAGTTGATCAATTTATCTTTCCTCTTAATTTCATTATGTTAGATATGGAAGAAGATAAGGAGATACCTACAATTTTTGGGAGACCTTTCCTAGCCATTGTAAGAGAAATATAGATGTGTATAAAGGGGAATTAAGTATGTCCATCAATGATCAAACAGTTACTTTAAATATATCAAAATCAATGAAGTATCCAGTATAAGCTAAAGATGATGGATGTTACAGGATGGATGTAATAAAATATCTAAGTGAATGTCATTTCAAAGCAACTTATGAAGAGAAATCAGAAATGAAAGAGTTGTAACATGACCAAGAAGAGGAATTAGAGCAATCTGATGATTTTCGTGAGGAAGATTCAAATTATGTTTGAGAAAGTTTTGAAGTTTTGGACATGACAGAAAAAGATAAATCTTTTTGTCCATCGATTGAAACACCTCCTGAACTTGAAATAAAGTTACTTCCTAAACATTTAAAATATGCTTTTTTAGGTGATTGCTCAACATTAATGGTTGTAATTTCCTCAAATTTTACTTTATAAGAAGAAGAGAGTTTAATGAAAACTTTGAAGAGTAAAAGAAAAACTTTAGATGACAGTTGCTGATATTAAAGGAATCGGTCCTTTAATTTGTATAAATTAAATTTATGTGGAAGAAAACTACAAACCCAGACTTGATCCTCAAAGGAGATTGAACCCTATTATGAAAAAAAAATTGTTGAGAAAGAAAATTTAAAGTTGTTAGATTCTGGAATTATCTACCTTATTTCAGATAGTGCATGGGTTAGTCCAATTCACTGTGTTCCTAAGAAAAAAAGAGTGGCTTTGACTATTAATGAACATAACAGGTTAATACCAACAAGACAAGTCATCAAGTGGTGAATATTTATTGATTATAGAAAATTAAATCTTGCAACTATAAAAGATCATTTTCCACTAACCTTTCTAGATCGAATGTTGGATAGACTAGCTGGGCACAAATACTTTTATTTTTTGGATGGATAAACTGGTTATCACCAAATACAAATAGCTCATGAGGATCTAGAGGAAACAACATTTACCAGTCCTTGTGGTACATTTGCTTTTATAAGAATGCCCTTTGGTTTATGCAATGCCCCTGCTACATTTCAAAGATGTATGATGGCTACTTTCTATGATTTAATTGAAAATGGAATTGAAGATTTTATGGATGATTTTTCAGTGTTAGGAACTTCATTTGAATCATATTTAAAACATTTATTAAGAGTTCTTAAGTGTTGTGATGAAATAAATTTAGTTCTTAATTGGGAAAAACACCAATTTATGATAACTGGAGGAATTGTTTTAGGACATCACATATAAAAAAATGGTATGAAAGTAGATCCTACAAAAATTCAAGTGATCGCTAATTCACCTCACCTAACAAATGTGAGGGAAATTAAGAGTTTTTAGAAAATTTTGGATTCTAAAGTCAAATTATTAAGGACTTCCTAAAAATTGCTAAGCCATTATGTCATTTACTCGAAAAAGATGTAATTTTTAATTTTGATGAAGAGTGCTTAAAAGCTTTTAAGCTATTAAAAGAAAAAAAAGTCATTGCACCAAGTATTGTTTCACCAAAGGGAAAAACGTTTTGAATTTATGTGTGATACAAGTGATTATACTATTGGAGCTGTTTTAGGACAAAAATATGATAAAATTTTCAAAGTAATTTACTATGCTAGTAGAACTCTTAATGAAACTCAAATTAGCTATACCACAATTGAGAAAGAGTTATTATCAATATTATATGCTTTTGATAAAATCAAATCATTGTTAATTGAAACAAAATGTGTTGTGCATAAAAATCATTCTGTTATTAATTCATTAATGAAAAATAAGGATGCAAAACCAAGATTGATAAGATAGATTCTTCTTATGAAAGAATTTGACTTTGAAATAGTAGATAAGAAGGGAGCTAAAAATCAAATTGTTGATTATCTGTTCAGGCTTGAATTAAAAAATTACTCTATTTTGAAAAAAATAAATTAATGAATGTTTTCCAGATGAAAAATTGTTCAATATTAATGAATTGTGTATTCTATGCTATGCCGACATTGTGAACGTTATTGTTAGTGATATTATACCATATAATCTGACATAGCAACAGAAAAGAAAATTTTTATCTCGAGCTAAGACTTATTTTTCTGATGACCCATTTTTATATAAATAAGGAAAGGATAAAATTATTCGAAGGTGTGTTCCATTAAAAGAAACTTATGAAATTATCCAAAAATATCATGATCCTTATTTTGGGAGATATTTTGGTGTTGATAATATAACATACAAAATTTTGCAATCTGAATTTTGTTAGCCTACAAACTTTAGATACGTTAACTCTTTTATCAAAACTTGTGATCTATGTCAACGTGTAGGAAATATTTCTAGATGAAATGAGACACCCGTAAATTATATGTTAGAAGTTGAGATATTTGATTTTTTGGAATCAGATTTCATGGGACCATTTATACCATCTTTAAAAAATTTATATATATTGTTAGCAGTAGACTTTGTATCCAAATGGATAGAATTTATTACTTTACCTTGATGTGATGCTTAAAGTGTTGCTAAGCTTTTAAGAATGAAGATATTTTGTAGATTTGAGATGCCGAGAGTGATCATAACTGACGGGGGAAGTCATTTTAGAAATGTGATAATAGAGAATTTATTAAAAAAATATCATATAAACTAAAAAATTGCTAATTCTTATCATCCTCAGACAAGTGATTTGGCTGAATTATCCAATCGTGAAATTAAAAGAATTTTGGAAAAATTTATGAATCCAATAAAAATGGATTGCTCAGTCAAACTTGATTACGCTTTATGAGCTTCTAGGACTGCATATATAACTCCTATAAGAATGTCGTCATATAAGCTAATATTTAGGAAAGCTTGTCAATTACCAGTTGAACTCGAGCATAAAACCTATTAGGCTATTAAGGAAATCAATTATAATTTAAAATATGCTGGTGAGAAAAGACTATTACTATTAAATGACTTGAAGAGATAAGGAATGAATCTTATGAGAGTGCTAAGATTTATAAAGAAAAGATGAATATGTGGCATGATCAGAGGATTTTTATTAAAAATTTTGAGATTAAGATTATTTTGAAGAAAAATTAATTCCAAGTGGATAGGCCCATTTGTTGTTATAAAAGTTTATCCCTATGGAGCTCTGGATATATTTAAAGTGAATGGTCAAAGACTTAAACCCACTTTTTAAGGGATCAACTTAAATTAAATGATCTTATGTTATTGGGTCAACCAGAATAAGCACTGATTACCTCGATTTAATGGCTTAAGTCCAAGCACTTTGTGGGAGACAACTTATAGTTATCGCTATGTATTTATTTTAAATGATATATTGTTGTGTGTGATTAAGAAAAATGTGATAGTATTTTTGAATATATAATGATATAGTGATAATTCTAAAACCTTAATTGATGACTTAAACAAGTTAGAATGCATATTTAAACATTAAGCAGACCTGTGATAAAGTAAGCACCGGCGCTTAAGAGCCAACCCACGGTGCTTAAGTGTTGTAGTTAAGAAAACATGTATAATTAATATTCTAGAAAGGTTGAACATGGTTTAGTGACTTTAAATGTGATTTAGTGGTTTGTAAACATGAGTAGTGGGTCATGAAGAGAATTTTTACCCCACTTCAAATTTTCATCCTAAAGTCTAAGTGAAGAGAAAAAAAGTGAGAGAACTTGCAAAAATGTCTTCTTGGGACATTGAAATGAAGAAGAAAGAAGAATCCATTAAGAATAAGTTCATGATTCAATGTGCGCAAGAGTTAAGGAATGGATTCCTAGCTGTTAGTATAGAAGGAATAGTAGAGAAGATCGTAAAGATTGAGTTCGATGTGGCTTCAATCAAAGCAAAAGTGAATGAGTCTAACGCACACTTGGAGTATATAGGATGTCATCTCAAAATGCAATTCAGTCATACCAATAATATTAAATAAGCGGACAAGCCAATGTATTTGAAAAACAAGTGGATTGAAGAATACTCAACGAGATTTCTTCACTGTCGTCTGTTCTATCAACTCTATATTCTGAATGCCTCAAGAGAAACAAGTGAAAGGCCAGGATATGTTCCACTAAAAGGAGAATGGAATTAAGTTCGAGCGTCTTGTTTTTTCATTTGTAGTTAGTGTATGTTTTTGTTACGTGTTTTGATGTTAAGTTTGTTTTGTATTTGAATTGATGTGATTAGGAGATATTTCATCTAAGAATATTTGGATTGGAGAAAATATGTGTAAATTGTGTTTGTATTTGTTTTGAAAATTGTGTTGTTGTGAGTAGTTATGTTTTACTTTTTTTGTAGTGATTGTGTGAACTTTATTGATTAGTTGTATTTTGTTGTTTTGTGAAGAACTAATTCCAGAGATATTAGAGAGGTTTAGAAAATTGGTAATTTTCACATAAGAATTTCATGTTTAAATTTTCAATTTTCTACCATGTATTTTCTTTATGTTGTAGTTATGAATTTATGTATGTTTGTTTTTATTAATTTTATTTTATCATCCACTGCATATAAGTCTGTTGAACTTCATATATATTAAAATTAAGTTAAAATTTCATCAATTTATTTTTACTCCTATTTTTAATTTTTTACTTGAATATTTAAGATATGAAAATTTATGTAAAATTGTTATTTTTAGTTTTCATTCCTGCATATATATATATATATATATATATATATATATATATATATATATATATATATATATATATATATATATATATATATATATATATATATATATATATATATACTATGTTAAAATGTTTTATGATATTAAAAATTTAAGTTTGAGGGGATGAAAAATAATTTTCAAAACTTGAATTTTTTTTGTTCTTAGATTTGCTACAAATAAATTTGATTTAGATTGGAAAAAAATGATTATGTATATGAAGTTATATGAGGGAAGTAAAATTGTGAATATAGAAATGAGAAGAAATTTTAGTTGAAACCTATAGTGATGAAAAAAATTTTTAAGATATTTTTTTTTAGTGTAAGATTGATAAATATTATGTAACTATCTTTAGTAGGAGAAGTTATATTTTTGAAAAATGTAGAAGGATTAGACTTTAATTTTCATTACTTAACTTTTTTTTATTAAAAATAATTTTCAAAACTATTATTATATTTTTAAGTAAACGATATATATCAAACCTTTGCTTTAGAAAATAAAGTGTGGAATTAAAAAACATTAAAGGCTTATACAGTTATAGTATTCCTCATGTGGAAATAAAAAGTAAATGTCGACATTATTTTGGTTGAGGAGTTTCCCGTTAGAACCTATCGGTCTCAGGAATCGAAATCACATCGTCTGCTCCGGAAATACATTTTAATATATATATGGTGCATGGGTTCAATTTGTGTCCAAATTGCTAAAATTTGGGTTTGGGTTAGGCTAGCCATAAATTTGAGCCCAAATTATTGATCAAAATTATGTAGATGATTGTAATGAAGATTTTTGGTGAAGTGTTGGAATGATTTTGAGTTCAATTGTGGGTTAAATTTGAAGGATTTTAGAATTTTGGTCACTTTGGGCATGTTGGGCTAGACTTGAGTCTAGATTGGGCTAAGCTTGGGCTAAGTCCAAATTGATTATTGAAAATGGTCAAGAGGAATGTCATGAAGTGTTTTCAACATAAATTGTGTGCCAAATTTGGGGTTAGGGCAATCAAATTGGTGAAATTTGGAGACATAATCAATTTGGGGTAAATTTTGGGATTTTTGGATTTGTGTTGAAATTAAATAAAATCAAGGCCTCAAAAAGGCCAATTGAAGGTCAATACTGATGTGTAAGAATGTTATGAAGAGTTTAGGATTCAAATTGAGGCCAACGGAGTAGGCCATGGGGTTCAAGTTGGTGGAACCAAGTCATAGGGCCAAAATGGGGGTTTGACCTAGATCAAAATTGGGATCAAACCATGGGCCAATTGAGCTTGGACTTGATTTAAATTGGTCAAATGGAAGTTTAATTTGAGTTTAGGATTGAAATTGGTGGAAATTGGGACCAAATTGATGGACATTTGAGGTAAATTTGGGGAAATTGGGCCTTTAAAGGCAATTTGGGGGGTTTTGGTCAAAATGATCAAATTGGTCAAATTGGATCCAATTGACGGGTCCAAATGGGGTTTGGAAACATTTGGAGTGATTTTGGAGGTTTTGGAAAAGTTTGGGGTGCCAAGGGTATTTTTGTAATTTTGGCAATTTTGGGGGTATTTTGGTCAATTTGGCATTTTTTGGTAGTTTTGGGTAACTTGGGTATTTTGAAAAAGTTCAAAATGTTTTTTGGAAAAATTTTGGTATTTTGGATGAATTTAAGGATTTTGACCAAATTTAGGGCTCCAATGGTATCTACGTAATTTGAGGGATTTTGAGGCAAAAGGCCAAGTTGAATATTTTGGGTAGAATTGAGGAGCTAACCACCTTAAATGAGTTATGGAAAAATGAAAACCCCATTTGGGTCCTCTATGTACTGGTCTTAGCTAAACCCTAGCCTAGGGCTAGTGGATTTAGGGGACCATCAATATGAGTCTCCCAAAGGATCAAGGGACCAAAGTAAGGAAAATTTGAGTTTAGGGTTGTAGGTGATTGTGAGTGAGAGTGAGTGCCTTAGCTCCAGAAAAACACCCCGAGTCAACCCCAAGGGCAAGAAGTCTTATGGGAACTCATCTTGAGCTCCCTCATAATGTCCCCACCTATTAAGTGCTAGAGGTTAAGACCAATATGTGGAACTTTAAGTTGAGCAAAGAAGAGGGTAGAATTTTTAATGGTGAGGCTTCCTTTTCTACTTTTCTTGGAATAGTCAATAGAAAAATCATATGACTAGACCTTAGGCTACTAAAGAGGAAAAAGTAAACCTCAACCAAAAGTGAGGTCAACAAATGGGACCCCAATAGGTGTGGTGTGTTGGGCAAGCACACTGCATGTATTTACGTTGACCGATGAGATCAACAAAACCAATACAAACTTTAAAGTCAATAGACCTAGAAGGAGGTGTATAGATTTGTGTGTTATTTGTTTCTGCTGAGGAATTAGCAAGTGAATATTTGATTGAATTCAAGAAGTATGAACTCTCGCTGGGGACTGGAGAGTGGATTTTGGTTATCAAGTTTCAGGTATTTATCGAGAATGAGAATCAGTATGTAAGTGCTGACCCTGAGGTGGGAATTGAATTTTAGGAATCCATTCCAAAAAGATAGTCGGAATATTAGGTACCAACATCGAAAGAATAGAATCATAATTTAAGAATTGATCCCAAAATGAGAATTGAAATTCAGGTATCAATCTCAGAGGAGAGTTGAAAGTTAGGGACGGACCTCAAAATGAGGGAATCAGAAGTTAAGGACTGATTCCAAAAAATGAGAATTGAAAGTTAAGAATCAATCTCAAAAGAGATTCAGAGAGTCAGAAGTTAAAGATTGACCTCGAAAGGAGAGAATCAAAAGTTAAAGACTGATTCCAAAAATGAGAATTGAAAGTTAAGGATCAATCTCAAGAGGGAGTCGGAAGTTAAAGACCGAACTCAAAAGGAGGGAATCAGAAGTTAAGGATTAATTCTAAAAATGAGAATTAAAAGTTAACGATCAATCTCAAAAGAGAGTCAAAAGTTAGAGACCGACCTCAAAAGGAGGGAATCAGAAGTTAGGAACTGATTCCAAAATGAGAATTGAAAGTTAAGAATAAATCTCAAAAAGAGGATCAGAAGTTAGGGACCGATCTCAAAAGGAGGGAATCAGAAGTTAGAAACTGATTCCAAAATGAGCATTGAAAGTTATAATGAGTTTGTGGTGTTGAACTCATATATATGTGTCCTGTGAAAAAGGCTGACATTGTTAAAGAAAAATGTGCAAAATATTGTGAGGTTTTATGTAGAATGTGAAATTTCACAAGGATGTGAAGAGTTAATGTAGACAAGGATAGTCGTGCTGCACGAGCAAAAAGTAAGAGGCCTCAAAATCAAGAGAATCGACTCAACAGATTTATTTTCTTTTCTTCTTATTTTTAACATGTTTAGTTTTCAAAATGTGTTTTCCAAAATTTAATTTTTTTTTTAAGTTGATTAATTTTCAAAAGAGTGTTTTATTTGAATTTTATGATTAAGTTTTTTATTGTTTTGTTCTTTGTTCATTGTAATCTCAAACCAACACATAGTTTGTGGCTTTTATCTATTGCACCAAAAAGGGAAATTGAACAAATAGACAAAATTCTAAAAGAGATTTCATTAATTTGCTCCGATAAATGTTACAAATTAAGTGTAGGTCAAAATCATAAAAAGTACAATTATGTTGACTACATCAAAGTATATCCAAGAACATCCCAAGCCAAGTACATATCATAGGTTGATCATGTCTAATCCGCTATAATGGAACTGAAGTAAAAAGGAATCCTTTAAATGTCTGTCTCTGGTGTTGCAAGCTCCTGATTGAACTGACCTTCTAAGCCAAGCTCTAGGACAGGAGTTCCCTTTGTATGTGCTTGGAGGAGTAACCCTCTCATAGCTTGTATCACAGTAGTTCTTCCAGCAATAGGTCTGGTCGGAATCCGTATGGCATTCTATTGGCATCCATCATCCAGAAAGTCACGCACACCCTAAGGTGTCGCACCCCTAGAATGCAATGTTTGACGACGTCTGCTCCATTTCCTTTAAGAACTAGTACTGAACCAATAGGTAGTGGAATTTCCACGGACCATCTGAATTTACCAGGACTAATAATATCTATTTCTTTTTCAAACAGGATGTTGTTCATGCTCATGAATGAGACCATGTAGAAAGGCTTCATAAAGTCATGATGGTCAATGTGCGGACGTATGTAATCTCCTTCATCATATATGTTGATAATACACCTGTTAGGAATACAGTCAGCTGGCAGTATGTTCCATCAAACCATTCCTTTGATCATCCACTTTATCATGGAAGATATCGGGTCCACCTGATCATGTCTCAGAATCCCATAAGTATTTCCTTGTTTATCATTAGTAAAGTTCTAACAGCAGCCGCACTGAATAATGATCCTGTCATTTCCTCGCATCCACTTTCTTGGCTCGAAATAGGTTCTTTCCATTAGTAGACCTGCTCAACCTCTATCTGTCAAATCAAAAATGCAGTCAAGAATATTTTGTTCATCGCTCTCAGAGAAGACCTTGGTGTAAAGCTCTAATCCTTATAATATGTTGATGAACCTACCTTGCACTTCTTCATAGAATTCAAAGTCCCTTTTTCTTACCTTGCTCATCTTGTACTATTCTGCGGTACTGATGATTTGTGGCTTCGGGGATGTTCCCTCATTTCAACATCAACGACAATCTTGGTCGGTGATGTTTCTATCTACAGCAGAATGTATGACTCTGTGTCTGACGGGATATATGGCTCTATACCCAACGAGACATATGGTTCTGCATCCATCAAGTAATCAATGGTCTGAAATCCATCATCAAAGGATACATATTCCTCTAAAGTACTGTAGCGCTCAAGGTGGAGGCCATTGCAGACCGGGCACTCCACAAATGCCCATGTGGCTGACATACGTGCTGGTATTTTGATGTAGTAGGTCGGGCAACCCGTACAAAGAACATCTGAAGCTGGTGGTATTTCTGGCTCTGTAACAAATCCTAACTCATCCTCTGTAGCAGGCAGGCTGGAAGAGGTCTCTCCTTTTCCCATATCATAGATATCCCATTCAGGGATAGGAGTGAGCAAGTTCTCTGCCTCTTTCTAGCGTCTCCACTCCTCGCGTAGAAAACTATGTTGAGTCCTCTGTAGTGGTGCATCTGGAAGTCTTTCATTAGCGGCAGCGACTAGGCCTCCGGTCGGCATAGCTACCATGGACGGTAGGCTACTGCTCCCCTTCATCGGGTCTTGTTGTACTATTTCATTTTTCTCATTCTCTGAGAAACTATTCCTTGTGTCAAACTTTAGCAGTGAGGGTAGCCCTTTTTTCTTCTGATGACTGACCACATCCATTATTGGAACCTCATAGTCCATGTCGAAGTCTATGGTGCCGCTCTGCGGCACCCTTTTCTCATTGAGTGCGAGGTTTCAGCCATCTTTAAAAGCAAAGATCAGCCTTTGGCCTGACATTTCTCTGCAGATGATGGGAAAAATACCAGTGAGCTCAAACTTAGCATGAACAAGAATAGAATAAAGTGTTTGTTAAAGAAAATTTTAGTTTTATGTTGGTGAGAAAATTATTTATTTATGTGTCTTGTTTAAATTAGTAGAATATCAAATTTAAAAGAGAAAATTGAAATGTGCAATTTCAAAAATTTCATTAAATCAAGGTTAATCTTATTACAAAATTTTGGACCCGGTCACAGACATTTGGCCAATTAGATAACCCCAGAACAATTTAAATTTCAAAATTTTAAGTCAAGCGATGTAAAGTAATGTCAGGTTGCCAAGTATATCTTCAGGTATCGTCCGTTGATCGGCAACATGGGTCTTTCACCACAGAAATCTACTAACTGATAGGCTCTTCCTGCGTAGACCTTTTCAATGATAAATGATCCCTCCCAAGTTGGCTCAAATTTTCCACCTATATTGCAGTGTGAAAGAATGGGTCTTTTGAGCACGAGGACAAGGTCACCAACTTTGAATGTCCATTGTCGGACCAATTTGTCATGAGCTTGCACCATCTTTGCCAGGTAAAGCTCAAAATATTGTTGTGCTTCAAGTCGTTTTCCCTCAAGACTCTCCAGTTCTTCAAGTCTGAGTTTTTCACTTTCTTTCGTTGTGAGTTTGTTGGCGACAGCAACTCTGAGAGACGGCGTCTGAACTTCTAATGGTAGTATGGCCTCGGACCTGTACATGAGCTTGTAGGGTGTGCACTGAGTGGGAGTCCTAAACATTATTTGATAAGGCCACAAAGCTTCTAATAATTTGTTGTTCCAATCTCTTTTATTTTTGTCCAGTGTTTTCTTTAAAATTTGTACCAATGTCTTGTTGAAGGCTTTAGGCAGGTCATTTTCTCTGAGATAGTAAATTGTAGAGTATCTCCAATTTATCCGTGTTATTTTATGAAATTATGATTTTGGTGCTTTTAAAGGCTGTCCCATTTTTAGAAATTATTCTTCGCGGTACTCTGATGGTATCTGTTAATCTCGGTTTCAAAATCTTGTATTGTCGAGCGACTTGCTGGATGACGAGTTGTGAGTTGCCATAGATGGCAATGTCTGTTATATCCATCGAGAATTCCAACTCTAATTTGGTGATTAAGGCTTCATATTTTGCTTTGTTGTTGGTACATGGCTCTATCAGGTGGTATGAGAGCCTCAACATTCCCTTATCTGACATGATAAAGATCAAACCAATACCTTCTTTGCCTGGTGTAATTGTGCTTGATCCTTTGTCCTTTCTGGCTGATGAAGCTCCATTGAAGTACATTTCTCAGTGTTGCGCATTGGAGAATTCCATTTGTAGTACATGCTCATCCGGTAGTTCATCATTAAGAGGGGACTCAGCTGGAAGTGGGTGTGCAGCAAGAAAGTCTGCTAATATTTGTCACTTGATAGCATGGAGGGGAACAAAAGTTATATCAAACTGCAATAAGATCATTGTCCATCTTGCTAGACGTCCGGAGAGTGTTGGTCGGGTCATCAAATACTGCAATTGATTAACTTTTGAAATTAGGGTAATCTTATGAGAAAGCATGTAATGTTTAAGCTTTTGGGCAGCGAAAATTAAAGCTAGACAATACTTCTCGATAGATGGATACATTATCTTCATCGATATTAGGCGGTGACTTAAGTAGTATAGTGTGTTTTCGTTACCCTCGTCATTGAATTGGGCTAAGAGTGCTCCAAGAGAGTCATCTAAGGCTATGGTATAAAGTATCAAAAATTTCCCAAAGATCAGAGCTGCCAAAACAGGTGTTATTAAATATTGCTTAACATCCTCAAAGGCCCGCTGGCATTTGTCTTCCCAAACAAATTTGGCATCCTTTTTAATTAATGCTAAGAAGGGCTGAGACCTACCTGAGAGATTAGAAATAAAGCATCTTAGATATGCCAACTTCCCTTGGAAGGAATGTAATTATTTCAAGGTTTTGGGTGGAGGTGTTTCCAAGATAGCTTTAATCTTATCTGGGCCGATCTCAATTTCCCGATGACGGACAACGAATCCTAGAAATTTTTCAAAGGTAATGCTGAAGGAGCATTTTAAGGGATTCATTTTAAGGTCATCTCGTCATAACCGTTCAAACAAGATCCTTAAATCGTACAAATGGTCTATTTTTTGCTTGCTCTTGATGATCAAATCATCCACGTAGCATTCCACTTCATGGTGAATGAGGTCGTCAAAAAACTTTGTCATTTGCACGTTGATAGGTTGCTCCAGCGTTCTTTAATCCAAACGACATTAATTTATAGCACAAAATCCCGATAGGTGTTCTAAAGGCTGTAAGTGCTGCAACCTCGGGAGCCATCTTAATTTGGTTGTACCCCGACGATCCGTCCATGAAGGAGAAATTTTCATGTATAGAAGCAATATCCACCATCATTTCTGGTAATGATAACAGACATTCATTTTTTGACACACTTTATTCAAAATCTTGAAGTCGACACAAACACGGATTTGTTCATTTTTCTTCTTAACTGTGATAATGTTAGCTAACCGTGTGGGGTACATCTCTTGTTTTATAAAGTTAGCGTCTATTAATTTCTTCACCTCGGTGATGACTTTCTGCTCTATTTCAAAGTGCCTTCTTCTGGGAGCTTGTTTCACTGGGGTCATATCTTTGTGTACCAGAAGTTTATAAACTGCAACCTCTGCTGACAGTCGTGGCATTTCATCATAGCTCCATGCAAAGAAATCTTTGAATTCTATTACCAATTTGATTAGTTGTAAAGATTCTTCATCGTTGAGTAGAGAACTTATAAATGTTAGTCGGGGATGTTCTTCAGTCCCGATGTTAATTTCTTTTAATTCATCAATAGTTGATTTAATTTCTTCCTCAAATTTTGGCGGAGCGTTTTCTATCAACTGATCAGTAGATTCATCCTCCATATCGAGGCAATCCCCTTCTGATTCTCTAGTAACAACCATACAAAATTCTGAATCATCGAATGGCCCGACTGTACCAAATCCGAGACCCTCTTTTGAGTTGGGAATTACTTTTAGCATTCCATAATTTTTCAAAAAGTCATAATTTATCTTTCGCCATTCATTTTGGTAAATTCCCATATTGAATTAACTTTTGTACACAGGGCAAAAAATAACCAAAAGGCAACTCCATTAATTCATTAGGATCATCATCCAAGTTTACATGATTTTCAAGATCAGTAGAGGTAGAAGCATGATAAAACTTGATTGGCTTTGAACCAGCGCTATGGACTTCCTTGACGAGGGAGAATCAGATTAAGAGTTATAGTGTTCACAAAGTGGTTTATCCGATCATATATTGTCTCATATTTGCTTTTCTCTATATTTTCTAAAGATATATTGTAGTGAGGTTTCTTCTATTTTGTCATTATTATTTCATCTTCGGAACTGTCTTCATCACCAATGTTGATGGTTGGCCTAGTCTGTTCAACAATTAAATTGGTTTTTTCTTGTCCATGCCCCCGGCCTCGACCTCGAGTGAGCAAACTAAAAGAACCTCCACCAATTGGTCGCAAAAGAGTGTTGGAAGATTGCTGAAGCGGAGTTGAATGACCTCCTCATTGTGATTTTTTTGAATTTTTATTTTTGTTTGTGACAATTTCACGAGAGAAGATAGTTTTCTTCTGAGGCGCATAGTAGATAGCATCTTCATGAATACCAACTTCATGAACTGAGAATGGCTGTAGATCTCCCTTGATGCAATGTTCTTATCCTTCTTTGTAGTACTTAATGCATTAGTGTAGAGATGATGCAACCATGTTGTGTTCATGAATCTACGGTCAACTCAGTAGAGCATTGAAAGAGATCTCAGCATCGATGATATGAAACTTAGCGGTCATTACTAGTTTTCTAACCTTCATAAGCAATGTAATGGATCCAAGGGCTCTCTCTCCCTTTTAGTTGAATCTTCTTAGCATCATTTTATCAACCGTAAGTTCTTAAGCTTCAATATTCAAATAGGCCAATGTCTGTAGACTCATCATGTTAAGTGATGCTCCAAAATCTACTAAAACTCTGGACAATACAAATCTACCAATGCTAACGGAGATGTAGATTGGACGATTGTGGTCGGCTGTACCGAGAAGCAAATCTTCATCTGTGAAGGTTACCCTAGACTGTTCCTTCTACGAGCAAACTTCATCCAAGGATTTGCTGGACAAATGGGCTAAACAAATCTCTGCGTCAAGCAAGGTTGCAACTAGAGACTCTCTCTTCTCCTTTGATAGGATTAGAGTGTCATAAATGCTCAATCTGGCCGACAACTTCCTAAGATGAGCTATCACGTTGTAATCCACTTTTTATGATCCTCTACTTTTCTTTCGGTTATGTGGTTCTTCCACTAGTGGAGGTGGAGGTAGTTCTTTTTTGAGTATATATTTGTTTTCATTTATCTATTGGAGCTATTCTTAAGGGTAATACTCTCCAACTCCTTAAGTTCACTTATGTAATTTCTTCTTCTTGAGATATCATTGTCGAATCTTCTGGTGTTTCTTCTTTGTTGGAAAGATCAAATTTGATGGCAAGCAGTGCACCATGGTGCTTGAGAATTGGTTCCTCACTCCCGGCACTGTGGTAAACGGTATCATCAATGTCTTTTTTTGGTTTTATTAGCATGTTCATCGGACTCAAGTACAATTTGAGGATCATTTTGAGAATCGAGATCGAGGCTAGATTTGTCAAAATCAGTTACGTTATTGCCAGAAACAGTTAAAATGTAACCGAAATCATAATCATTGTATTCATAAGAAGGAGGGGTAAGAAGATAATCATACAAAGTCAGGGTTTCGAAGATTTTTTTCTCTAATCCGAAACAACTAGTCTAGTAGAGGCAACTCCTATCATATCCCCCATGTTATCAGTCTTTGTGATGGTGTTCTTCTTCTTATTTGTCTTTGATGATGACAAATCTCCTGATGAAATCTTCGTCTCAGGTTTGGAAGGCTGAAGATTTTGAACGGATGCTTGTTTTAATGCGGACTGGATCTGGTTCAATATTTTCTTAGACGATTTGCTCCAGACTGTACTCCATCCATCTTTTCCGGTATACGGGTCAATCAGAGAGATTGGTTTATTTGAAATCATATTTATGGAACCCTTTTCAGGTTCTTTTAAATATTCCTTTGGGATTGTTATATTTTTTTCTTTAAGATTCTTCTCGAGCCAATCCTTAAAGATGAAACATTCTTCTGTAGTGTGTCCAAGTAATCGGTGATACGGGCAATAATTTGGTTCATCCTTCTTGTTGACCTCTTCAGATTTATTTGGATCTAGTAGTCTGAATTCAAACTTCTTCATCACACTTCTGAACATTTTAGATACAGCTTCATATTTAAAAGAATACACCATTTTCTATTGTTCTGCCAAAGATATTCTTTTATTCTCGATTCGGGATGATCCTCCTTAAGGCGGTCGTTGGTTGAACTGGCTACTCTATTTTTGAGCATGCTGCGAAGATTGGTGAGGATTTTCTGGATATATCTTCATTGGTTGCTTTCCTTTATCTACAGTCGCTATTATTCCTGACTTCCTTTCAAATACGCTAGTTGCCATGGATTTCTTATGAGAATCCATACGTTTGATTTCTTCTTGAAGACTGTTGACTTTGCTAAGTAGCTTCTCAAAGGATTTAATGGTGAGTCCCTTGAGCAAGAAAGCTACTGGCCCATGAATTCTTTTGAGTAAAATCTCAATTGCGTGATGTTCTTGTAGCTGAGGTTCACACTTCCTACTAAGGTTTATCCACCTCAAGATGTAATCCACCAAAGTCTCGTTGGGCTTTTGCTTTTCCATCATGAGCTCTCTTATAGAGACATGATGTTGTGCTCTGGTAAATCTCTTCGCAAATGATTGTTCCAACTCAGACAATGTCGTAACTGATCCATCGGTCAAATCAGCATACCAATTGAAAGCAATCCCTGACAGGCTGGTGACAAAGTGTTGGAAGAGTAAAACTTCATTACTTCTTATGTTGCCACAATTGGCTTGAAAATGTGTTATGTGCTATATAGGATTTTCAGTCCCATAAAATATCTAAAATTTGGGGACACGAAACCCTTAGTGAAGGGTACGGCATCTCATTCCTCCAGGTAAGGTCTACCCTTTAAAACCAATGCAACATCGTTAGAGTGGGTTAAGGCCTCCCAAACTTGCTCGACCATTTGCTTAAATTCTTTCTCTAGCATGGCGCCCGATGGTGAATCCTTATTTGGTTGCTCATCTCTATTTGCCGAGGCAACTTCTCTTCTTTCATATATAATATGTATAATTTCTTGTAGTTGACCTTTGGAGAGGCAAACTGTGGGGTTTGAGATTGTCCTTGAATTGTGGCCTTGGCGGTCATGGCTGCAGCCATCTCTTCTTTCCTTTTCTCCAGTCGGCTGACTTGCTCATACCTGAGGAGAATAGCCCTACGCAGCTCATCTATGGAGTTCTCGTCAACAAGATGTTGAGCCTCGCGCATAGATGTAGCAGCTTTGGTTTCAATGACATGGACATTCATGAAATCTTCTTTGAGGTAATCATTATAGTTAAAATCTTCATCATCGTCATCGATGAAAACTCCGTGTTTCCTAGCCAACTCAAAAATCTCAGCCCTGTGCTTTTCAACTTTTCCTTCAATTATTGATTCTTGATTTGCCTTAAGATCTAGAGGACCCTGTTGGACCTCCTCCTCTTGTTCTTCCATCTCGCTAGCAATTGCTACGATAATGTTAAAACTGCGGGCTCACTGGACTGTATCGGTACAACGACCTTGGGTACCCACACCTTCTTCTTTAATGATGATGCCTTGAGACGAAGTGTTTCAGCAGAAACATCGATATTTTGAAGAGAAGTATGCTCCCTATGGTGCAGACTGACTACAGTACAGGGTAATTTCTTCATCTTTTCCCTTGAAACTTTAGGAATTTCCTTATAATGTGTGATCAGTAGAATTCTTGGACCCAGTCGTGACTTGGCTAGTCGATGACCTACGGTTCTGGTGACGGTAGAATCAGGGTAACTATGGCAGTATCAACTCTGCTCCCTAAGCAGAACCAGAAAGGAATACGAGCAAGCAAAGCTTCAGTTGATTTCTGAGATCGTCTGGCAGAATTGACGTCCCTTAAGATTTCTTTCTTTATGTAAGGAGATACTGCATGTCCCACTCATTTGAGTCGTTCACTAACTGAGCAACCTTCCTTGGTAGCTAGTCTCTTGAAAACTGAACTGATTCGGGTGATAGAAGTGGACTTCTTTCTCTCTCACCATGTCCATGAAGTGATGGTAAAGTAGCGGCAATTTTCTGGATACTCTCATACCCGTTGGTACCCATTAAAGGATGAAATCTACTTCCTCGTAGGAGTGGATATGTTTCGAGTAATCTTGACTCATCTTAGTGAGGATTATCCTCAATAGGTATCTCCTTAGGAACATGGGCTTTAGTAGCCCTCTGAACCCACCTATTACGATTTCTCCTTTGGGTTCGAGTTAACGGTGTAGTCTTTGAACTTGATCCAATTTCAAATACTGATGGCAAGACAAACAATCCCTCAGTTGGATCTTTAATGATCATAACTTCTTTTCCCTTGACGGCAGTGGGAACAACAAGCTTAGTGGGTGTCGTGGTGGCAGTAGTCTTGACCCTCTAGTCTTGAAGGTAGTTCAGGTTAAATTCAATAGATGGCTCTGGAACTTTTGGAGCGTCAACTTTTATTATGACAAACGGGGCTTTCCTGAGAACGGCCTCAAGATCTTCAAATCTTGCTCCAAACTTGATGGTGGGAGTGACATTGTGGGCATCGTGGTTTGTCGGCAAGTTGCAGGAAAAAGAGAGCATTGGGCATGCCATTGCAGCAAATTTAAAAGAGAAAGCTCTGGGGTTAGCTATTTGGTCAAAACCTCATAATCTTAGCGCAAGCACTAAAATTCAACTGAGGTGGATCTGTAGACCGAGTAAGTTTTTTTATTTATTTAGTTTGTGGGGGGGTTTAAAATTTTAGTAAAAGTAGTTTAAAAGTAGAAAATTTGATTAATATAAGGAAATTTTAAAAGCGCGCACAGCGCGACACAATTCAATTTAATTTACAAAATAGAAAATCAAAGTCAAAAAGGAGATGACTTGCTATTTTGTTTAGGACCCAGTGCGGGACCAACTTCACAATGCACAATGCCCAGGTGGAACTAGTCCACCAACACACCTATTAGGGTTTGACCCCACATGAAGATTAAACAGTCCTTAATGGCCTCCTCAACCTCTCTGTTCAAAGGTGATTGAACAGATAGTCCTGAAGTCCAAAAGAGTTGACTGTACCTTCCAAAAATAGAAATGGGTAAAGCATGCCAAAGAAAGAAGGGTAATTTGGTTCATGAGGGTCATGAACACATTACTGATGTATAAAGATAATATTTCTTGATTTAAGTGGAGAGAAAAGCTAGTCCCCAGCGGAATCGGCAGAAGCTATCGGCACTATTTTGGTTGAGAAGTTGCCCATTTGAAGTTGTCAGTCGCCAGAATCAAAATCTCATTCCTCGCTTCGGAAAGACATTTTAGTTTACATAGATATATATATATATATATATAGTTTAGAAAAATATGAAATCAAACTGACCACATATTTTTCATAGTTTAAATGAAGGAGCATTATACCTCAAACCCTGTATCTATTCCGAAGGATAAACACAAGACTTGAGGATGAGACTCGATCAAATAAACTAAGAATATGACATCTGTTTGGTCTGCAAAATCATTTTATTTGCCGATCAATTCCCCTATTTGATACAAAGAATTAAATAAGGTTTATATTAAGCTGGGTTCAGATAAGCTTCTTATAAGGGTAAGCCCCTACAGTTAATTACATCTTAGATAACCCAAGTCACCTAAGAAAACTCTCGATAAAAAACAGTGAATATTATCTTCAAGGAGTTCAAAAGGATAGGACTTTTCAACGAAATCGGACAAAGAGGTGCGAAATGGGATTGGTTCAAATTTGGAGCATTTTATTGTAGAATCCAAAGGAGGAAGAACTAGGGGATGTCATAGATCTGGTATAGAACCATGGTGACTTCCTAGTCTATCCTATTATTTGGCTTCAATTTTGACAAGAAATTTATTTGAGTGTTTCATCTTGCCAATTTTATTAGTTTAGAGCTTACATTTGTGTGAAACGATAACACAAATAGCTTGGAAGATGTAAGGGTTTAGGTCATGACGGATGATAATCTCAGAATCCTAAGACGAGTTAGGCTTATATTATACAGCAGAGCTGTACAAAGGCCTAAAGAAAGGATGAGGATTTATGTTGCATAAGCAAACGACCTCGAAGTCCTATGGCTTTGGTTGTTTTAGTTCTAAGGAAGAAAATTAGTTTAGCTGATGAAGACATGTTTTGTTGTTGAGAAAGAGAGCATTGGGCACGTCATTGTAGCATATTTAAAAGAGAAAGCTCTGGGGTTAGCTATTTGGCCAAAACCTCATAATCTTAGCGCAAGCACTAAAATTCAACTGAAGTGGATCTGTAGACCGGGTAAGTTTTTTTTTTATTTAGTTTATGGGGGTTTTTAAATTTTAGTAAAAGTAGTTTAAAAGTAGAAAATTTGATTAATATAAGGAAATTTTAAAAGCGCGCACAGCGCGACACAATTCAATTTAATTTACAAAATAGCAAATCAAAGTCGAAAAGGAGAT
>NEWO01000146.1:1259696-1285393 GCA_003013225.1 Phalaenopsis aphrodite | reverse complement strand
TTTTTAAAATTAAATTTACTATAAGGCTACAAAGGTTTATAATAAATTAAAAGTATTAATGAAGAAATTAGAATCAAATGTTGATTTAAATCTTGCCTCAATCCTTAACATTTTATGACTACGTGATTAGGGTTATCAAAATGACTCTTCGTTCGTGAACAACTAGTGTTCGACTAGCTAAGCAAACGAGCAGAACACGAACACACTTTTTGAGCTCGAAATATAAACAAGCTGAACACGAGCTGAGCCTGGGCTCGCTTGTATTTGGCTCGTTTACACCTTTATCTAAATGTATTTCTAAATTATATAGGAACTCATATTTTTAGACTTCGTAATTTTAAATATTTCTAAACTCTAAGTTGGTCTCATTTACTAAAGTCTTTTCTAAATTGGACTACTATTTTTCTAGAACAAAATTTTAGAATATCTTAAAGAAACTCATTTGTATAGTCTGCTTATTTTTGGTTTGAAAGATTGGAGTATCACTTTAAGATAAGTAACGTTTTAAGTTTTGGGGTTTTAACACACCTATAATATATACCATTTATGTACATATTTTTATATCTATTTTTAAGGATATTACGCTTTAATAGAAGGCAGTTATGTGTTTTTCTTTCAGGTACAATTAAATGGAGTGAAAAAAGATCAAATTTGGAGTAAAAATGAAAAAGGTATGAAAATGAACTGTGGCGCCTAAGCACCCAAGACTAACACTTAAGTACCAGGAGACAAAGAAGGTCGTGCCTAAGCACTGAAGACCTTGCGCTTACGTGACAGGTAGTTATGATGAAATTCAAGGAATTTTGGATGAATTTCAAAGGGGTGTTTGAAGCAGCTCTTGGTTAAAATGTATTTTACAGTTAACAGGCATGAACATAAATTGAAATGGCTCTTGAAAAGAAGCAACTCTTGGAAGCTTCATTGAATGTCGACATATTTTGAAAAGACACCAAAGCACCTTTTGGAAAACTATAAAAAGAAGAACTTGGATTGAATTGAGATATATAGAAGACTTATGACACATTTAGAGAGACGAAAGTAAGGGATTATAGGGCTTCTTCTCACTTTTATCATTCCTAATGAAGAAGAAAGTGATTAGATAGTTCTAAGTAAGAATCCATTATATTTTGTTAGTGAAATAGAGATATTTTAACCCTTTAGGGTTGGGCGACCAGATCTAGGGAGGATTGTAAGAGAAAGGAAGAGATTCAAAGGAACTTCAAGAGTTTGGTGGAGAGGAATTTGAGATATGTTTTTTTTTTTTTGTGACTACATTTGGTCTTAATTTAGACTTCTTGTGTTTTTACTTAATTTCTACTTTTAAACTTAATTGTTGTTTTGTTTTCTCCATGAATTCTGAATAGTTTTTTTTTCTTTTTTCTTAAAATGATAATTAATTAAGTGTTGTATAGAAGTTATGTGAAGTCTTGATCTATAATGCTGGAATAAGTTTTGATGATTTAATCCTTAAACTTCATTTACTTCTTCATTTGACTAATTGAGATGTTAATATTTGTTGTGAGAACATGTAAGATTCGTGATATTATTATCTCAGTCAACTACTGGTAGAATAACATGAGGTTGTATGAATGAGAATGTATGTCATATGGTTGAGCACAAATAAATAGAGAAATAAACTTTGAAGGGTATAGAGTTAGAGGAATTTAGAGTGACAGACTAAAGCCCCCAATTTGGTCTATTATTTTGGATCTTGATACAAGAGTTTGGCCCCTAGGCGGAGGGAGAAGAGGGAACTCTAGTGTGAGAGCTAGTATCTTCCTTATCTAGCCCGCTTTAGGACTATTCAAACTTTAAATTAGCGAATGGTCTTTATAGCATCTCTAGTAAGGGTAAAAAATAATATTTTTTCTATTTGGTACAACACAATTTAAATACTTTCACAAAAAAATTCCTATTCTTGTTAATGATTTATGATAAGGAAAAAATATTTTATTTGTATTTCTTTCATCTTACAAAAATCTAGTTAAATTTAGTTAGCTATTTACTTTATTTTTAATAATTAAAATTACCAAAAAGAATCAAACTTTCATTCATACCATAGTATCTATAGTTAGAGTAAGAATCTTTTTTAAAGTAGAGTTTGTTATCTAATTTATTCTTAAGAGTTTGTAGTTCTCCTTGTGAGTTCGATATTTTGAGGCTTAATCAAAAAATTCTATATTACTTGATAACAATACGTATACTTGCGTAGTATCCCAATATTTAAATATAGCAGTTACACTCTTACTTGCCTCGGAGTCAAGTATTTGGTATCTTTGTAAAGAAAGAAATATAAATAAAAAGAGTTGATAATCTAACCACACATACATCATAGTGTTATCGTACCAGATAGGGATCAAGTTTTTAGCTTCTGTTGTCGGGAACTTACATCTAGTTCTTAGCAGTGGAGTCAGAAGCAGAGGTATATAAAAGGAAAGGGGATCAATCCTCAGCTTATCTTTATCAATTCAATATATTTATTAAGGATATCTTTAGGGTATCACATTGACTTTTACTCATTGAACAACATTTCCTAACCTCAAAATCTCATACTTTATTTGTCTAAAATCAACATTTTTTCTTTTAATTACAATGAGTGAGTTTCCTAAAAATAATATACATTACAATAAAATCTCTAGAGAAGATAATGATATCAACTTTTACTAACATATTTTCAATAACTTCATGCATGGCACAATGTTAAGTTGCGATCTTGGTTTTCTTAAATTCTCACACCATTTACTTAGTGTAAACTTATTTTTAAAAAAATAATACAATGAATTATAATAGTTAATAAATTTGTATTTTTTTAACTATAGAAATGAAATAAAAATTGCCATTAAGATATTGGTGGGAAGCATTTTTAGTTGATAATAACCTGAGAATACATTTAGGAAAGTCATAAAAGTGTAGATGACTATCGAGTCATTTAATGCACTAATTAAGAATAGTGGTAGATTTTTTTGGCATAAGATGAGTTTAGACTAGAGAAATCAACACACATCCACCATTTTTAATTTGGCATTAAACCATCACAAAATTTGATATCAACTTTGGATATTATACTTGTATTATGAATTGTAGTTTAAGTGATGTTTAATTTTTGTCGCAATTTACTTTAACTAGCATTTCCATGAGTGGACACATTTTATTTTATGGAATTTATTTTTATATAATCATTCAATTAATGGGAAGAAATATTAATGCTAACTTCTGAAATCTTAACAAATAATTAGATAGATATGTTAATATTTTCCCTAAAGTTTCCACCAACTCTCCCCTAAATTAGCATTTAAAGATGAGCTTATTCTAAAGTGCAAAAAGGTATCCTTTTGTAAGTAATTAATTGATCTTTTAATAGATCTCAAACTCCAGACATCTATGAACTTTTAATTTTAGGAATTTCACTTGTACAATATCTGTAGCTTTCTTGTAGCATGGTCTTGATTCTAGTAAATCATGTCACGCTACTATTAGTTGGCCTTTGGTAAAAATTTTATAATGATGTGACATGTAGAGAGGATTGTATAATTATTTATTATGTCTCTCTATTCCTTGAAGATAAACAATATAAAGGACATGTGTTCTTAAATAAGCGAGTTGCTTCAATACTCATCTTCTCAAAGATGCTTTTGAATATTATATTGATTGAGCTCCTTACGTCAATCAATATGTTTCTGATTGGTTGTTAATGTTTCGTGTTTTCAATGTTATGGTAATAATGTCAGGATACTTACAATGTTGCTTATTAGCTTTAAAGAATTTCATGGAGACAACCTTTCAAATTTACGCTCACAAAGAAATTTCCAAGTTTGCCTCTCCTGACCCAAGTTGGCTAAAGATAGTATAGAGAATAGCTTCATATGATTTACCTAAGTTTGAGAGTATAAATTTGGCTATGTGGATTCTTGATATGAGGATGGGCTCCTTTCTATCATTTATAATTATCTCCTTACCTAACTTTTATCTTTGTTTGGCTATGATAATTTATTTTAATTTTTTTTACCTAAATATTTGAGGTGGATATAACACTATAATGGAAGTGATCATTATGGAAGTACAATACCAAGTAATTTCTCTTTAGTTTGGGCCATCCTTCAAAAGTTCAGGGTACCTAATTTTTTTCTTTTCTTTTTTTAAATGGACTCAAGTCGCTCAATAATTGTAATTCTCAATTAAGTTACTTTTGAAATGCGATGGGTAGAGGTTGATAAGAAAGCTTCTATTTTCCTCTTTCCGTAGTGTACCTGCCATGCTTTCTTTTCTGTAGATGGAAATGAGAACATAGGTGGGATAAAGTTGAGGTTGTACATGAGGTTGAATGACCTCTCACAATCTCAAAAACATAGGCCAACTACGTTATTCTTTTGGGGATTGTATCATCATTCTTAATCGATAAAGACTTCTCAGTAATCATCATTCTTACTCGATAAAAACTTCTCAGTAAATTTAAAAAATGAAGCATTCATCTTATTATTATAATTTTTTTATTGAAATAAACATTAATGAGTTCAACTAACCAGTCTTATATACTTAGAAATTTTAGATTGAGTGCATAGAAAAAAACATAATTGTATGGAAAACTTAAGTAGTAGAAACTTGAGGCACAACTAGCTCCACGCATTTTATCTTTAGTAACTCTCTTTCGATCCATATTGAAATTCCTTAGTAACTTGCCAGGCTTTTTGCAAATCTTAAACAAAGCCACTAAATTCTCTTAGGGGCTGAGTGATGAATTATCTACTAAACTAAAAAAGAAACTACATATTCATTCTGAGTGATGGAAAAAAAAAAATCATCCATAGACATTGATTCCTTAAAGTTATTTAAGAAAAACTAGTACCTTATTTCATCATTGAAGTTGAGCAACAAGATGGTAGATTCAAATTAAGTGACATGATCATCTGGATCAATTTAACCTAGAAAGTAGTCCACATATGAGATTTCAAATTTGGCAGTTAATTTATTTTTAAAAGGATCTCTAAAAGAGTGATTATTAGATAGGCTTGCCTATTTTCTAAACACCCCATAAATTTACAAGATAAGAGGGATGTATTCCCTTTTTTTAATATGTTAGCATGTTTCATTAAAGGATGGCAAGTCTCACACTCCAATGTCTTTTCTTTTAGTTATTGAATTATTTGATTTCTCAAAAAGCTGCATTCTAAGTGCTGATTTTTGGATCACTTCAAGAACCCATTGGACAATTAAACTGAGTCTTTCCTTAATATTAGTTAGGTATCTATTTGTTTTGAAATTTTGATGTCCACTTAACAAAAACTTTCATTAAAATTGTTTTTATAGTTACATCTCGATCTACATCTTCTACTAAACACAATATCTTATTTAGTTAATGGCATGGTTCCATACTAACAACAATATTTAAGTTTTCGAATCATAATTTTTTTTGTCTATCAAAAGCATACATAACATGAAGGAAAAGAGGATGTAATTAAGCAATAGGTGATTTTAAGAGATAGACAAAGTGGATCTGTGTAATGGGGAGAAAAAAAATTATTATCAAGCTCAAATGAATAATAATTTTATGTTGGATAACACAAAGCCACATAAAGCTGAAGTAATCCCGTATTTATAAATAAGTGAGGATTGAGGATTGAGGTTTGATTGCTACAAAATATTTATACAATAAGCATCATTAGTGTGTGTGTGTGTGTGTGTGTGTGTTTGTTTGTGTTTGTTTATATGTATGTATGTATGTATGTATGTATGTATGTATGTATGTATGTGTATGTATAAGGTGTTTGGCCTATGACACGGGCTCTGATTGCTAGTTCTTCCATAAGTAGTTATGTAGTGGCTCTTTAGGAAATGAGCAATAATCTTCGTTAAGTTGGTTAAGCGAATCTATTTTTTATTTTAGGCATTCTTTATGAGCTTGAAGAATGCCCCTCATTTGACTTTCGTTAGTGAATCTAACTAAGTCCAAGTGCATGAGTCTCCATGTGCTCCATTGATGAGTTATTATACCCAATCAGACATGAGCTCATCGAGTGAGATCATCATAAACTGGCCTCTACAACATTTCTATTATGCATTGATTGGGCAACTTCCTCCCCTAATTTATTTTGGGTGTATAATCACCTGAATATATATATAGATTACATAAGCATTTCAAGATATACAATAACTCAAAATAAGGATCTACGACAAAACCATCAAAGGACCAGCATACAATTAAGTTAGACATTTTCATGAGTGCTAGTAAATTTTAAGCATAAGACATGTAAAGTAAATTACTAAAAATAATTTACATGTTAAGATTTTATGAAAATCAGTAAATGTTCGGTTATTAATATTTAAAATTTTAAAATACAGAATCATAAAGTAAAATAATCACAAAACAAGTTTTAAATAGTTTGCATTAAATACTTACTATACATGTAATAATAGTCTACACGGCAGAAGTGATTATACCTCCACCAAATTTTGCTGCAGACAATAAAAACCGAAAGAAAAAACGGTCTCGAAAAGCTCGGGACAATTAAGCTGTGAATTAAATTATGGAACAGAAAACGTGAAAAGCTGAAAGTGAAACCGATATATTTAAAAAGTTGCCAGGGATAAGGAAACTGTCTCCGAAGCCACGATACAAATCCATGTGCTTTCAAAGATAAGGGATCAAAGTTGCATCACATCGTCAAAATCTACCACCCCATGTGCTCCTTCTGCTAAGAAAGCTGACTCGGGCTTTGCCTTCACTGTTAGATGGCGACGGGCTACAATTATTTCACCCAATAACTAAATTCAACAGTTTAATCACGTCGACATGTTTGTCTTTCTGCATGATGTCAATGTCTCCCAAAACACGACCACGGCCAAATTTAGTTACTTCCCTTACCAATTATTACACCCGCAGAGAGAAGTTGAGAGAATTACATGAGAAAACCTGCTTCACATTGGGTGGCAAAATAAAAATGCGACATGTCATATATAAGTATTTACCACGTAGTGGGAACATTTGTGCATGCGTTAAGCTTGGCAGTAAAAAGATTTTAAGAGAAATACCTTTTTTGTTCATGCTATGAAAGAGTAAGAAAACATTCGTTCCTAATAATTCCGGTTTCTCAAATTGAACATTTTATTCTTAGAAGGTATTTTCCTTATCTTGCAAAAAATTTCCCTATGATGTTATATAGAGAAATGAAAAATATTATAATAATTTTATAAAAATAATCTAAAATATAAGTAAACAGCATTTTCATATTTTCGTGAGACAAGTCTCTCTCTCTCTCTCTCTCTCTCTCTCTCTCTATATATATATATATATATATATATAAGTTATTTTTGAGGTTTTCATAAAACAATCGTTATATCAAATCAAGTATAATTTATTAATCTCAAGTAAAAATACAAAAAGAAATAAATAAATATATATAATAAAAATTAGAAATAATAGTGACCAAAAAAGGCGCTTAAATGTATTGAGTATTGATTTTTTTAATCTTTAAGGGATAATTTTTTTGCTTCAGGCCTACGTGGCCAAAAAATAGACTCAATGCTAAGAATTTCTCCTGATTCGTGAAGCATAAAGATTCTATATATTAAACATAAATAAATTACAAACATAAAAACTGAAAAATAAAGAGCGGTTTCTTCATTCTCCTCCAACCATTTTTGTACATAGAAATATTTACGTACGTAAGACGTCTGCAGAGTTGCGTACTTATTATGTTATTAGGAGGATACATGTAGGTTAAACTTAGGTTATACCTCTTATAATTCTTCTTGTAATATAAGTGTAATATATATGTACAACTCTGCTTACGTCTTACGTCGCAAATATTTCTCCTCTGTATATCCATCGCCCGAAAATAAATAAAGTAAAAAACGCATAAAAAAACCACAGTACCAAAATAATCTGTAGAAATCCCTTATAGCTAATAATAACCACCACCCAATAAAAATAATGCTTGAAATTAAAAAAAAAAGAGAAAAAGACCAATTTTCACATCTCAAGAAGAAACTAAACATTAATTCAATACCACTTCACCTCTCAAACTCTGCAACCCTGATCGAAACCAACGGCTCAAAACAATTCTCCTCCGTTTCCTTTCCCATCTCCAATTCGCCAGCCGTTACAATAACAGAGGTAGGTGCGCACGTTAATATCTGCGCCCGACGGGCCTGCGCCTCCCAATCCGTATTCCATACAAAATAAAGCATGAGCCCAGCGCAACAGATCTGGGCCCCGAGCAATCCCATCCACAGTCCACAGAAGCCAATACCAAGCCCAAATCCCAACGCGACTGCAACGGGAATGCCTACAAGATAGAAAGCCCCCAAGTTGATATGGGCCGCATGGCTAGGCCTCGCGCTCCCGCGCAATACCCCACAACCCACTGTTTGCGGGCAGTTTCCCAGCTCGCAAAGCCCGATAATGGGCAGCGCCGCGGCCGTCAACCGCAAGATCTCGCCATCGCTAGTGAACATCTTTCCCCATTTATTCCTTATCCCAGTAGTAAAGCACATGGCTGCGAGCCCCATTCCGGCTGCAACAACCACTGCCACAGCTGCCGCCGACCGTGCCTTTTCCGGCCGGTTTGCGCCGAGCTCGTTCCCAACTCTCGTCGATACGCCGAAGCCCAATGAGGAAGGGAAGACATAAAGCAGAGCGGTTGTTTGAATCAGAACACCGACAGATGCGACGGCCGGCTTAGGATCCGGAAGCAGTCCGCAGAGTAGAATCATGAGCTCGTACCACCACCACTCGAGGCAGACAGAGACGCAGCTGGGCGCCGCAAGGCGTGCTAGCGGGCCCCACTCGGTGGCCCACTCCATTGTTGGGCTGCTTGGATTGAATCCGCAGTAGCCGAACCGGAGGTAGAAGCAGAGGAAAAAAAGAAGGGCGAGGTTGGAGGTGGCGGAAGCGGCAGCCACACCGGCGACGCCAAGCCGCAGGTAAGTTACTAGGATGAGGCTCGCCGGTAGGTTGACGGCGGCAGCAATGGCGGCGGCGAAGGTGAGAGGACGGGTGATGCCCTGCGAACGGAGGAAGATGCGGATTGGGTGGATGAGGGAGAAGGAGAAGAGGTCGGGGAGAGAGAATAGGATGTAACTCTGTGCCAGAGCAATGATTTCCTGGTCCTGGCCAAGGAAAGCAAGGATTTTTGACATATTTATCCAGAGAAACGAAATTGGTATGGATGAGCAGAGCAAAAGGAGAATGGAGCGATATAGTGTTAGGGAAAGAAGCTTATGTTGGTTGGCTCCGAAAGCTTGGCAACAAAGCGGCTCCATCCCAAGAGACAGGCCTGAGAGAACAGAGTATCCTGTGATGTTCGCAAAAGCGAGGGCCATCGATCCGGCGGCAAGCGGAAGATTGCCTTGGAATCCAAGAAAGAGCGTGGAAACAATTGAACGGGAGTAAAGGAAAAGAGCAGTGAGGGCGATGGGGAACGATAGATAAAAAAGCAGAGCAGCCTCCTTGATTGCTTCTGAAATGGATGGCAGTGGAAGATACTTGTTGTCTTTTTCTGCCCCTATTGTTTTCTTCTTCCACATACTCGACATGGGAAGAAGAGTGTACAGTGGCGAGCCGTCGGCTACAGCGGAAATAACCTCCTCCGCTACGATCGCCGTCGATAAGGTAGCGTTGCTCGGTTTGCACATCACACGGGAAAGGAGATTGTTTATTCTTTTAACCGTTTCCTGATTTCAGCGTTTTCTCTGCCCCCTATTGTCTTCTTCTTCGCTTTGCTGGCCTCATCTCGATGAGAACGAGAGCAGAGAAAACAAAACACAGCTGCGTTTTCTCATCCTTTTCAGCGTGAGTGGAGTTGGGAATGGCTTGCGTTACGAGCTGGGTGATATTAATACGGGCCAGGAGGGCAATTTTTGCACTCTTTTTGGTAAGATGGGAAAATATTATATCCATTAATTTAATTCACATGAGGAAATGTTAAAAGAGAACGAAATGCAACTTATTAAATATTTATATTTGACCCATAATACTATATAATGTTCACGGAATAGACTTTTTTACTTTTGATTATGAAGAAAAAAAAATTACTTTTTTATGATAATCAGTTTATGATAAAAAATTTTGTGCTTATGTGAAAATTACATTTGCATACAAAACCTGTTTAAATGATTTATAATTTTCTTACAGAAATCAATAAACTATAATTTTTTTTTTGTCAAAGAATTTATGGATAATAAAGCCTTTAACATAACATCAGGTGCTTTATTTAAAATAATTTATTTATTCCTAAAATTTAATTGGAGTTGGGCAACTTAAATGAATATTTTATTAGATTATTTCATTAATATTTTTTTTAATTTATATACAAGAGTTAATAAAGAAAAAGAAAGCTTACATTTGAATGTCTTTAAACAATGAACATTTCTTTACTTGAAATACAGCAACAACAACACAGATCTGTCTCACTAAGAAGGGTTGGCTATATGAATCTATTTTCTCTATTGTGTCCTATTTTGTGTCACTTTTTCATTTAATTCTAATAAATTAAGACCTATTTTGTATATAGCATACCTCATACTTTTTACGTCTACCAACACCTTCTTTAAAGTAAGTCCACTATAAAATATCATCTACTCTCTTAATTGGAACATCAGATAGTCGACGTTTAATGTGACCAAGCCATCTAAATAACTCTCACTAATCTTGCATGCCACTTGAGCTACACTAAACCTTTTCATGTATATATGTTTCATATTTTATCTCTTTGTGTGTAGTCGCTCATCCACATAAGCACTCTCATCTCAACAACACATAGCTTTGTTCTATGCTTTCTTTTATTGACCAACATTCTAAACCATAAAGCATTACAAGCTTCACAACCATCTTATTAAATTTTCATGTAAGTATACGTGATACTTTTCTATCCCACATTAGGCCCATTGCATTCCTCCACTTCAGCCATCCAACTTGAAATCAACTAATAACACCCATATCGATATCACCATCACTTTGAACAATAGACCCGAGATATCTAAAATGTTCCCTCTTTTAAATTACTTAATCACTGATTATTATAATCCCACAGTTACTTCTACTACTACTAATATTAACCTCCATGTATTTAGTTTTACAGCTACTCAATCGAAAGCTTTTAAACTCTTAAGTTGATCTACATAATTCAAGCTTTTTCTGAACTCTTTCTCTAGTCTTATCTACATAAAAGATATCATCAACCAGAGCAAACAACAAAGTACATCCTCCTATGGATGTCTAATAAGAACATCCATAACTAAAGTGCAAGGATATGGGCTTAAAATTGATTTATGATGTAATGCAGCTAACGTAAAAAAAAAAGTACTTAGTCAATCCTCCTATTCAAACACAAGTAACAACTCTGGTATACATATTTTTGAATGATTTGAATATAAGTCATATCAACGTCTTTCTTTTCTAGAACTCTCTAAATAACTTTTCTTGAAACCTTTTCATAAGTTTTTTCTAAAGCAACAAAAAATTATATGTAAATCCTCCTTATGGTTTGTGTACTCTTACATTAAACCTCAAAATAAATACATAACATACATAGTAGACTTGTCGATCATAAGCCCAAATTAATTTTAAAATTTGCATCACATCTTAAGCAATAATCAATTACTCTCTCCCATAAATTTAGTGTTACACATTAACTTAATTCCTCTATAATTTGTATACTCTTATGCTTCCCCTTTATTCTTAAAAATAATGAGAAAAATACTCTCTCTCTCTTTCTCTCTCTCTCTATTCCTCAAGAAAAAATTTAGTTTTTAAAATAATAATAAAAAGTTGAATAAGCCAACAAATTTACAAATCTCCTAAATATGTCCACACTTCTATTGAGTTGTGGTCCGGTGCTACTAATTTTCCACCATTAGCTTTTAAGGCCTCTTAAACCTCCATTTTACTAATGTGATAATAAAAAATAAAATTATTTATATTATTAATGATATTAAGCTCTCTAAAGGCAATCATATTTTCAAAATCTTCATTAAAAATTTTATCAGAATATCTCACCAACCTATCTTGATTATCATAATATAATAAAAGTATTTTTTGATTTTCATCTTTAATACAAATTACTTGGACTAAATTTTTACTTTTCATATCTCTTCATTTTGTTAGTTTATAACACATCTTTAATCATATTTGGTATCTCGTCAATTATATTCTCTTAGTCTCACTACAGCTTAACTTATTTTTTTTTCCAATTCTCCAAGTTATACCATTTAAACTAATTATACACTAAAACTATTTATACTTTATCTTTTCCTGCACATTATTATTCCAGGACCAACTATTTTTATTTTGAAAGATATTATTTTTATTTTCCAAGTATCAATTTTTGAAATTTACTTCATAGTGCTTATTAGATTTTCTCACATATCTTTAGCTTCTTCATGAACGTCCTGAAAGTTACTCATAAAAATAATTTTATTTGTGTGCTTTAGAACCCCCCATCAAATTTCATGATAAATACTCATTATAACTTTCATCTTTCGACTCATCATCTTAAAATCCTGAACTATAAATTGATTTCGAGCATTTAAATTTTGACTTGGAATTAACATATAATCATTACTATCTCGATGTTCTAATTTTCTCATAGGAAAATAGTCATTTTATATTATTTTTTATCCATTTTTAGAAGTAATAATATGTACATCTCTTTTCCTAAATAAAATAATATTAGTTTAATTTATGTCATCAACATAGATTTTAAATATTTTAATTTATTTGAACAATTAAACACAATATAACTCAATAGACAATCCTGAAAAATAGAAATATCACTTTATAATAGATTCAATTACTAAAAAAAAGTATATTCAATATTTAGTCGGTCTGCGTTTTAACCAATAATTATTTCCAATGCCTAACCCGAAGGCTAGATGGGTTACAAACTTCTTATATGAGCAAACCTCCATTGTTAATTATATCTTAAAAGGTGGAATCTCTTAATAAAACTCTCAATTAAGACTGGGTTATATCTTCAAGAATTTTAAAGTTTGATTTTCATGACTATTTATTTGAAATTTTAAATAGAAATATCAAAATTGGTCGGTTCTTATCGCAACCCAAAGAAGAAAGTGTAAAGCGTTTTTAGAAACTGAGAATCTTATTTAAACTTCAATTACTCTATTATTGGACATTATTTATTTTGAAATTGAGGGAATTTACTATTTGAGTTGACATTTTATTAAAAAATGTAGGACTTATATCTCATAAGGGTTAATCATAAAAAAACTTTTAAAGTGAGAAATTATGTCCTAATGAGATAAACAATGCCAGAGTCCTAAGCTAAAGATAAGGTTTACTAAACAAGTAAAACCTCAAACTTAGTTTGATTAGAAAATGAACAAACAGTGACTTATAACACAATCGCATGTCGCTTACCTTTTCGTTGTTTGAAAGAAGTATTTGATTTAATATAATATATATTAACATTTGAAAAGTAATATTTTAATTTTAAAAATATGAGACCAAACTGATCCTATATAGATAATAGTTTAAATAAGTGAGCACAACACTGCAAATTATGTATCTACCCGGAGGAATAGACACATCACTTGCTAATGAGGCTTGACTAAATATACTAAAGAATTTATGACAACTGT
The DNA here is from genome assembly GCA_003013225.1 of Phalaenopsis aphrodite. Classification (NCBI taxonomy): domain Eukaryota; kingdom Viridiplantae; phylum Streptophyta; class Magnoliopsida; order Asparagales; family Orchidaceae; genus Phalaenopsis; species Phalaenopsis aphrodite. Next base: position 1,271,800 of record NEWO01000146.1, on the reverse strand, counting down.
TTTATTCTGCAAAACCATTTATGTTGATCGACAAATTCCCTATCTACAATGAAAGATTAGATAGAGTTTATTTTAAGAAGTGTTCTTAAAATTTTCCATAAGGCAAGCCCCCACAGTTAATCACATCTTAAATGACCGAGAAAAGCTAATAAAAATCTTGATTTAGATCAGACGATATTTTCTTCAACAATTTCAAAATCAAAGAACAGACCAAGGAGTATCAAATGGGAAAGACTCAATTTTGAAACAATATTATGGAATTCAAAGGGAGAAAATTAGAGGTTGTCAAAGATCCTGAAGATAACCTCAAGGACTTCCCAAGCTATCTCATGATTTAGGCTTTAATATTGAGAAGAAAATTATCAAGTGTTTCATCATACCAATTATTATTATTTAGGGCTTACATTTTTATGACAAAATCATATAAATAGCTAGGAAGATAGGAGGATTTATGTCGCAACAGTCGACAATCTCAAAATCCTAAAACGAATTAGGGCTTAAATTGCACAGCATGATTGTGCATAGACCTAAAGATAAAGTGAAAATTTATGTTGCACTAGGTAAATAACTTGAAATCCTATGGCTTGTTTAATTCTAAAGAAGAGATTTGTTGTTGTAGATCTTCTTGCTGTTGCAGAATATTGCCCTCAAATTTAGTTCTTAGCTCCTCATCAAAGTAGCAGTCATAAAGTCTAAGGTTCAAAGGTTTAAATGAGCAAGTATATTAAATCAATACAAAGAGAGGGTTAAAGTTGATTAGAGAGACATTGATTAGGGTCCCACTGTTCTCTCATTCTGGAACCACTATTTTCTATCAAATTTACTTAGGTTAAATGAGCTGTTAAGCTCATTTAAACTAGGAAGATCTCGTTAGCAACTGTGGGTTACCTCCTCCGAGGGACTCCCGTAAATTCAAAAGGATGTGTTATGAAATTGTTATTTTGTTGTTTAATTTTGAAAATAGTTTTTAAATTAAAAAAATTGTTTTAAAATTTTTTTAAAATTTTGAAAAGGTTTTGTAGTTAAAGCAAATACAAGTAATAAAATGCAACAAAGGAAATTGTATTGCAAAAATGTAAATGCGTCACTGCCATCTTCTTGCACTCCCATTAAAACATTAGAACTTGCAACATATATATAATTTTGCAAGAAATTTAAATAGATTTATCGGTCAACAAATTGGAAGTTAATGGTCGTCGGAATGGATATCACAATGTCCGGTTTAGTTTAATTTATATATAGGTATAGCTTTGAAAGGTAATATTTTAAATTTTGAAAATACAAGATCAAACCGATATCATATCTTCAGTAGTTTAAATAAACGAGGCTAATATCGTAAGCAATGCATCCATCCTGAAGAAATAGATACTACTCTTCAAAAGGACTCGATTATATAAAATAAAGAATTTATGACATCCATTTAATTTGCGAAAAAATTATTTTTTATGTTGATTGCCAAGTTCCTCTATTTAATATGAAAGATTAAATAGGGTTTATATTAAGTTAGGTTCTTAAAAGTTTCTTACAAGGGCAAGCCTCTATAGTTAATTACATCTTAGATAACCGAAGTCACTTAATAAAACTCTCGATAAAAATCAGGGGATATAGTCTTAAAAAATTTCAAAGGATAGGAATTTTTCAAAATATCGGATAAAGAGGTGTGAAATGGAAATGACTCAAATTTAGAACATTTATTTTTGGAATCCAAGGGAAGAAGAACTAGGAGATGTCATAGATCCTGAGGAGAACCTCAGTGACTTCCCAAAATATCCTATGGTTCAGCTTTAATTTAGAAAAGGAATTATTTAAATGCTTTATCCTATCAATTTTTATTAGAGATTACATTTGTACGAGATGATCACACAAATAGCTTGGAAGATGTGAGGGTTTAGGCTGTGATGAACGACTATCTAAGAATCGTAGGGTGAGTTAGGGCTAAAATTTATAACAGAACCATACAAGGTCTAAAGATGAGTTGAGGATTTATGTTGCACTTGGTGGACAACCTCGAAATCCTATATCTTGTTATCTTATTTTAAGGAAAGATATGCTGTTGTAGATCCTAATGTTGTTGTAGATTGTTGTAGAAGGCCGCCCACAAAGTTAGCTCCAGACTCCTCAGCGAAGTAGCAGTCCTAAAGTCTATGGTTCAAAAGGTTTAAATAACAAGTTGAAGTTCAATCATGAGGGGGTTAAAGTTGATTAGAGCGACACTGGTTAGGATCCCATGGTTCTCTTATTCCGGAATCACTATTTTATTTTGAATTTACTTAGCTTAAACGAGTTGTGAAATTCATTTAAACCTGGAAGATCTTGTTAGCAACTGTGGGTAACCTCCTTCGAGGGACTCCCGTAAATTCAAAAGGATGTTTTAAATTTAGTAACATTTCAAAGGATTTATGGTTACCTTTAAAATAATTTGTTTTAGATTTTTGAAAATGTTGATTAAGTTTTGAAAATTTATTTTGATTTTGCAGGTAAAGTAAGGTGCAAAATTAAGAAGTTAGAATATTTTGCAGTGAAAGTAAATTGCAAAAAGTAAAATGACAGAAATAAACAACACTATTAAAAGCGTAATTGTCATCTTCTCGGCATTCCCGCCGAAATGTTAGAACTTGCAACATGTATATAATTTTACTAAATTTAAATAAATTGCATGAGTAGATGAATGTGTATCTAACAGACTCCCAACTATGACTTACTCAGTCCCGAAAAGATAATTTTAGAACAAAATATAGCAAGTTTAATTTATCTTTCAAAATATCTAAGAAATTTTAAAGTGTTCGGGGAAATGACCCTGAACTGCTTTAAAGATATCCTGAAACATTTCGAGTTCATTTTGAACTTATCATATTATTCCATTAATCATCCAAAGTCAAGTTAAAATTACCCCAACACTCAATGAACCTTAACATTTTAGTCATCTCAAGGATAGGGTACTCGATTGATCAGTTGATATTTCACCTGAGAGTTATGTAGGTGAATGCCCCTAAGGCAAGTTTAAGTCATTAAAGATTTTGAATCGACCACTAAAGTTGGGTTCGTAGTGTTTAAAGGTGTTTACCATCAATCATGCTACCTTTCTAAATCCCATCAAATAAGTTTAAATATTGATCATAGAGCTCTATCAAGCCCTTAACAATCTCAATGGGAGAAAATGAAAATTGTTGAAAATTTAGTTTAGATGGTATGTATTCTTATTGAAAGATCATATTATCATCAATTGTGGGCTTAAAATAAGTGAATTATCATCCTCCTAGCCTAGGCCCATCTCCTCCATCATGAGGAACAAACCCTAAAAATTTCAAGCCATGATGAGCAATATTTAATCATAATGAATTAAAATACCACATAGGCTATTTAATTAATTAAAAATCAAGCAGTTAACAAATAATTTTTTATTTTTAGTCCACATTATTCTCCTTTGTTCACTGAGCAAGAGGTTATTTTTATTTTATTTTAATGATTTTTTATGAGAAGTTATGGATTTTTGAAGTTATGGGATTTAATTTAATTCATGAGAAGCCTACTTATCTACTAATCCACGCGGCGCCACGTCAATCTACGTGTCTCCTAAGCCTTAACAAGGTGTCTTCTGATTTGGCACTACCAAACACCTTAGCTCTGACTTGGCGCGCTGTTCACACAGTAAGACCTCATCTGATGCGATCTCGTTCGTCCATTCGATACACATGCGGTCAGAAGGCTCTCCGTCATCGTCCCCAATAGCCAAAACCCATGAACCGCATAAATTCTAGACTTAAGATCTCACTCTATACTCAACTAAATCACACGGGATTTCTACCTACACCTTCATATACTCAAGACGAACACATCCATATGGTTACAATGCTATGAAATGCAGTCTATATGCATGAAGAATCAAATTAAACTTGGTTTGAGGTGAGAGAGTTCAATACCTTTATCTGAGAGGGGAGGCCTCAAGCAGATTGTTGGAGATACTTCAAAAAAGTCCCAAGAACCTTCATATGAGCTTCTGATTTGTGGCAAAATGCCTAAGTATGATTTCAACCAAGGTTGATTTCAGGTGTTGGTTTAGAGCTAGGTTAGAGGCTCTCTGTGATGGGGCTTTTGTGGGGGATCAACTCCTCTCACTCTGGGGAATGTGTGTGCGGAGTTAATTGGACTTTGGTGGACTGTGGAGGTGTGGGGAAATATATCCTATTTTCCTTGAATTTTGAACTCAAAATTGAGCTCTCGCATTGGAATGTGGAGGGGAAAAAAGGTGGGCTTGAGCTTAGGAGTTCTTGGAGAGTGTTTGACAGAAATTGGCCAAATTTCACCCAAGTAAATTGGTTAGATATTTTTTTTTCCATGGAGGAGGTGGTTTAAATATAGGGGGAATGGGTAGCTGGCTGGAGCAATTGATTGGTACAATTGCTTAGGTGGATGACAGAAGAATGCCAAAGACCAGTTGGAGCTGGCCAACTTGGATGGGTGGTTTGGGTTTGGATTGGTGGAGATGGCTCTTGGTTTTGGCTCCTCTGGTGACTAGGGTGCCTAGCCAGGTCCGAGAAGGTGGTGAGGTGACTCGAGAATCTCAGAGGAGTCTATCAAGGTAATTAATTCGACTGGTGATGGGTTTTGGCAAGGATCTTCTTGGCTTAAACATTTTAGGAAACAAATCCCTTATATTGAAGGACCTTTGGTCCATGAATCATATAGGGTGGGCTAGATGGGTCTAGCTTGGTTACTAGAGTCCACTTGGTGGCTGCTGTGGTCTTACTTTAGGTTCATGAGACAATTTTGGTTATTTTGGCTTGGAGTTGTGTTTAGGTTCAGCTAGCCATGAAATTAAGCTCAATTGATTAATCAAGATGATGTATATGGTTGTCACAAGGAGTTTATAAAAAAATTGGAGTGATTTTGAATTGATTTAGAGGTTCAATTTGGTGAAATTTGGACATTTGGTCAATTTTGGGGTTGTTGGGTTAGACTTAGGTTTCAGTTGGGCTAAGGCCCAATTGATGGTTCAATCTGATATGGGTGATTGTCATGAAGAGTTTTGTATATCAATTGAGTGAAAATTTTGAGGTTATGGGGTTCAATTTGGTTGAATTTGGGGCAAAATTGGGGGTTTTGGTCTAAGTCAATTTGAATGAAATTGAGGCTTGACCAAGGCCAATTTAAGGCTCAATTTGATATGGGAAAGTGTTTTAAAGAGTTTATGATCCAAATTGGGGCAATTAGATAGATTTTGGAGTTCAATTGAGTGAGATTTTGATTTTGGGTCAAATTGGGGCTTTTTTATTTGGGTTGAAATTGGATTCAAATGTAGGTCAATTGGTTAGGATCCTACAGTTCCCTCGTTTCGGCACCACTATTTTTTATTGGATTCATTTACTCTAAATGAACTTACTAAACTCAACTTAATGAGTTCCATAATTTCATTTAGACCGTGGGAAGCCTCGTTAGCAACCGTAGGTTACCTCCTCCGAGGAATTCCCGATCATCCGATAGAGATGTCTTAATTTAGTTAAAGTTGTAGTTTTGTGTGATGTTTGTGATTAAATTTTGAGTTGTCTTATATTTTGAATGTTGTGGGGGTGAATTTTATCTTGGTTTTTAGTTTTGGTTTTTGTTTTGGTTTTGGTTTTGTGGCTATCCTGATAGTTTTAGTTTTCATGCAGGGTGACATCATTGTTTAGCATGCAAGTTTTGCATGTATAAAAATACAGTATGACAGTACAAGAAAGTTAATACTGAAACCTGTAAACGCGTACCTGGCGAGTTTTCTTGTTCCACCACCTAAAACTTAAAAGACATGTTAAGGCAGTTCATGTAGAGGCAAAAAGGTAAGGTTTTGGTAATTTTCCTAACCCCATGTCATATCATGGTGGGTCCTTTGGAGTTTAATTATGGATGATGTTGGTGGGTCCTTAGGAGCTTAGTAGATCTCTGAGGTATCCAACAGATCTAGAGAAAAAAACAGGTCTGTGCTACTCTCTCGCTGCCAGGTGGAAGATACTGAGTTCTTTTAAAACTTATTATGTTGCTTAATAATTCATCTTATAAAACACCCTAATGTTCAATGAACATTGATGTCTCAATTATCCCTAAGAGTAAGGAAATTATCATATGTAATTTAATTTTGAAAATTATGTGGGTGAAGACTCCTAAAGAGGCAAGTTAGCGTTATTGGAACACTTAACCAAATTTTGGTCTTAATTGAGCTTGTAGTGTTTGAAAGATTTTCTAATTTTAAATGATGCTTACTTTTCTAATCCTCATTTAAATTAATCTTGATTTAGCTTAAGTCGCTACTAAGCCCTTAAGACCTAGGTGACTGTCTTAATTAGTTTTGAAAAGGTTAAGCTTTAGGTGGTCATGATTCATGATTTGAATTTAATTTAAAAATTAAAATAAGGGTATTAAATTGATTAATTATTGACTTCAAAAGTCATATCCCATTTAAGGGGGTCTCACACCTATCTCATGAGATGTGAATTAGAATTTAGGTACTGATCCCAAGATGGGAATTGGAATTTAGGTACCAATCTCAGAATGAAAATCAAAAGCCTTAACCCATTTAAGGGAGTCTCACACCTATCACAAGAGCATTGTGAGTATGGAGATAAATTTTGATTGATTAAGGTGGCGCAAGACAAATTTTGAGCGAATTTTGAAGGCTTGAAATGTTTAAAACACTCCATTGAGTGATTCAATTCATCTAGATACTTTGGAAGGCTCTTTAATGAAAGGGCATGTCTCCTGAATGAATGGACATATCTTTTGGGATTCAAAAGGTGTGACTTTTGGAGAGAATTTGGGAGGGAATTTTGAATTATTTTTGGGAGGAGGCAACCACTAGTTAAAAAGAGAGGGAGTTTAGGGTTGTGAGGGAGTGTTGCGTGAGGGAGGGAGAGAGAGTTTGGTAGTGGCGCGAGAGAGAGTGAGGGACTTGGAGATTTTCTTCTAGGATTGTAAGAGGAGAGGGAATGTGAGAAATTTCTTCTTCATTACATTTATAAGAGAGAATTGAGAGTGCTTGTAAAGTGGGAAAGTGCTTAAAGAGAACTTCTAGGGATTTGCTTGAGAAGGAGTGTGAGATAAGTTGTGTATTTTTTTGCTTCGTTTTGTAAACTTATGTTTTATATATGAAATCAGTGTCTTACTGTTTCCTTCTCATGAATTCTAAGTAGTCTTCTTTATCCTTCTCCCTACTCTAAGATATGGTTTTATGAAGAATTAATTTTATTTTGTACGGTTTTAAATGTCAATAATTTGTGATGATTTAAACATTGATCTTCATTTCATTTTTTATCTAACTAATTGAAATGTTAGAATGTGTTGAGAAACATAAGATCAAAAGGGCTATGATTTCTACAACATAATGAGAGTCACATTCAATTCCATGGGCGAGAATGTAATCCATAGGATTGAGTGCAAAAAAATAGGGAAATATATTTATTGGACGTAAGATTAGAGATTTTACGATGACAGATTAAAATCCCCAATTTATTCCAGTTGATTGAAAACTAATGTTAGATGTTAGCCCTCAGCAAGGGAGAAGTGGAAGCTCTAGAGTGAGAATGTGTATCGTTCCAACCTAACCTCAGAATTAGAGACCAAACTCTGGATTAGTCAATGTTCGTTATACACTTGAAAGAGGGTAAAGAAAAGATTGCTCATATTTGGCAAAATACAATCATATATATATATATATATATATGATCATAATTCTTCACAATCCATATACTCATTGTAATGGGGAATGATGCTTTCTTAAATTTGAACTCTTCATCTCAAAAACTTTGTTTGGTTTTTATTAGTTTACTTTTGAAGTTTAGCAAATAGTTTAGTTAACTTAGTTCTTTTAACTTCATTTTATTTATCATACACTCAATTACTTTAGCTTTGAATTCCATACATAAGTTTTGTAGTTTGAATTTTGTGTTTTACATTATAGCCATAAGAATTTTCAACTCCCCGTGGGATCGGTACTTAGAACTCTAATAGAGTCATTTATTACTTGAGCGATATGCATACTTATGTTATTATTACACGTTTGGTTGTTTAAAGATTTTAAAAGATAAAATTATTTTAATTGAGATTGAATTGCATATTTATTATTAGTGTCGTTGTGTGTGTTTTGTAATATTAAAAAAATATTTTTAAAAGCAACACACAACAAAATCTCGCGTCAACACCCCCCAATAAGGTAGATGAAATGCGCTTGGTTTTATGGAACTATAAATCACGATGATTTTCTCCATCTGAGTGATTAGATCCATTTTAATGTCTTATTTCTATTCTTTAGTATATTATATTATTCTCCAAGTGACATGTTTGATGACAGAAATCTTTTGAGTTCTAGGGTGGAATCCAACCCATCAACACAAAAAATCTTCCATCAAGATTATGTAGCTCTGTTTGCACTATTTCTATTCTTCTTAGGATCAATCAATGTCTATATACTTTTCTTCTGTTTTAGTTTGTTTTATATTCCTATAACCTAATCATTAATCATCATTGTCATGTTTCCTTTTCTTAGTGTTAGGTGAGGAAGCTAATATTATTCTTTCAAATATCTTCTCTCAAGATGTTTTAATTCATATAAACACATATAAGTAGACTAATATCTTAATTTCCAGCATCTCCTTCTATGATTACTTTAATTATTTGGTCATTCTGCATTTCCAAAACAACACAAATTTTCAAAATAATTTATTTGTAAAGTTTAGCATGTAGAAGACAAACAAAAATGTCATGATCTATACTTTCATGGGGAAAAATAACATTTTCTTTAGTAGCCTTTAAAGCTAAAATTTCTACATGTATTTTTTCATAAAATTTTTCCATGATACTATAGTTCATATAAGTCATTATAAACCTGTAAAATCTATGTTGCATCCATCTTAATGAAATGTAAGTGGAGCATATAGTTGTATTCGTACCTGATACTTGTTTCTATAATAATTTATGTATAACCTCTTAATCCAAATAATAAAAAATTTAAATTATTTCTCTTTGTCAGAGCCTCCCTCTTCATGAGGTTATCTAGCAAGTTTTTGCTATTCTCTAATATCTTATAAACTTTTCTTAGACGTCAAGTACCTCAAAAGGATTTTAGCTTTATATAACATTTAGATTTTTAATTAATTATACAAATTATTAAAACCAAAAAAATTGAAAAAAAAAATGAAATCTACATTAATATGTATAAACTTTTATTTGGATGAAGTGATTATACTCAGATGGGCACAAAAATATGATTGATTGACGACCCAATAGAAAAAACTTATATGAACATATGATGAAAAAATATTATTTTATGTAACTCAATAGAAATATAAGCAATGAATAAGAAGATTATTCATGGTCACATTTAAACTTACTATTAGAATGTTTGCACATAACCTTTTAAAATGAAAACCAAAAGAATTTATAGTACTTGAATAGAACTTTATAAAAAAAAAATATTTGTAGTACATAACTTTATACAATCCAAAAAAAGAAAAAAATTACAAGAAGTTCAAACATACACATGCACATAGTTACATGCATCATCAAATTTAAAAATTGTGGCAAATGAAATACTGTATATTATAAAGATTATATACTTAACTTTAGGCTTATGAACATTGTTGTGTAAATAAAATATTCAAACTATTTTACTAAATTACCTACATAGTTATCCATGACCCTTAATTTATGTTTTTGAACTATGTACACCACTATGAATAATAAAAGAAAATTGAAGAGGTAGCCATGAACATCATTGACTATTAACTTAGAGTAATATGCAAAATGTTGTACAACACAAATTGAGATGAATTTGTCAAAAAATACATATACATTTTCCAAGAACTTATATCATTTTCATCAAGTGTAAACTATCACATTTTCAATGCATAACCATATGTTTGTATGGAAAAATGAATCATATTTTACCATACCATGTCATTAAAAACTAAAGAAACTTATTAAATCTCAGAATTGATAACATCACATGGGTATCTTTTTATAATGATACTTCAATGTTCAGAAGGTAAGAATGCGAAAGATACCCATAATATAAGATGCCTAAGCCTTTAATATGAGGATTGGGCTGCTGAGCTAAGTAGTAATGAGAGCAAATGCTGTTCCAAGGTTGAATTCTCTTAGGCAAGGAATTTGACTTAGAGCAAGGAACATCCTGTTATAAATTGTAGTAAGTGAAGAAGAGGATAAACATAATGATATTAGTCTTCTTCATCATCACCATCTCTTGCACTTATATATTTGATTTGTCAAATAAAGCCCAACATAAATAAATAAATAATTGTGTTTATATATGGAATGACACCTAGCTCCGATATAATCAGGTACCTAATAAACATGTTTTTATTTTTATTTTTATTTTTATTCATTGCTATGCTACGGTTAACCTAGTAATTGTCCACGCGTATAATAAAGTTCAGATTCTGCTCCTAAAAGTGTTAAAATCATGTGATAAAGTGTCATTAAACTCATTCATTAACTTGAATGCCAAAGACTCCTCAATGGCTTCGTGGCATTAAACTCTTGCACCAAGTAGTTGAATATACAGATGTAAGATTTAAATCTAATGAGGAAATTTCAAATCCTTTTACTTTTCTGATGGGAAGATTTTAAAAACTCGTGAGTTTAAATTAATAAACAAAAGTTGTTAAAATTTAACTTTTCACTGTTTTGTAAAATGTGATAAGAATTTAATATTAGTTTTATGCTCCCCAAGCTATCCTAGACCTCAAATTTTGGGATTTATTATTTATTTGAATAATACAAAAAATCAAACTTATACATCAACATAGTTTCGTGCGGGCAAAAGATTGAAATAGTTACATGTGCTTCGCTTAAAGAATCATTTTGGTAAATAATTTTTGGTCGGTAAGATTAAGAAGTCGGAGCGATACCCCAGGCCGCGTGGTCTCACCTGCGGCCGGCGTTTCCCTTAGATTCGCGGTCTCCGCGAGTAGAATGCCGCGTCAAACGATCGTAAATTGCGGCCTCTCGCCGCACCGCTCAGAAAAAGTCGTACCAAACGAACGCTAAGTAAAAAGAGAGTCTAAAAAATGCTTAATCAACTGAATTATGATTATTTATGCATGCGTTGATATTTGATTGCTTAAAACATAAATTTCCATTCCTTATCTATTTTGAAGTTATCAGCTAATTCATGTGAACCTCTTTTTGCCGAGCGAAAGTTTTAAGGCTGTTTGTTGTGCAATGATGAGTTTTGCTGGCATTAAGAAACAAGTACAATGCGTCACAAAGGTTGACAGCATCAGCTCATATGTTAACAGAGTCCGCATGGAGATCAAATTATCATGTTTGCAAAAATTAAAATTAAAGATATTAAAAAGCTGGGATAAAACAACAAACAATTATTCCATAAAAACGTCTTGTACATATTTTCTCGATCATATTATTCTTGGTAGAGTATTTAATGTTCTACGTTGAAAACATCATGCGAAGAAGTCGCCTAAATCAATAAGTTGGCTGGAATTCTAGTTAGAATTAATTAACCAAACTAAAACATCAAGCATTGGAGCTAAAAGATAAGTCACCTTTAATGCTATTACGATTTTTGTCTTTTGAACTTTGATTAAAACAAGTATTAGTGTTTGCCAAACAATTAGACCGTGTGTAGATTAGTGCAACCCAACAGGTAAATCCTGTTAAATATATATATATATATATATATATATATATATATATATATATTAAACTTTGAAATTGTCCTTATAATTTTAGAGCCTTTCTATAGCTTTTATATCGAAACGACAGAAATTCTTTATAAAATAAATTGATGGTTAAAGATCACTGTCGGAACTATTTTTGGCGTGGGGTTTGCCCGTAAGAAGCTGTCAGTCATCGGAATTGAAATCCCGTTGCCCGCTTCGGAAGGACGTTTAAAAAGTTGGGTTTTGAAAAAAAAGATGAAGTCAAACTGACTCCATAATTTTCATAGTTTAGATGAAAGAGCACTTTACCTCAAATCCTGTATCTATCCCGAAGGATAAACACAAGAATTGAGGGTGAGGCTCGATCAAATAAACTAAAGAAAGTTATGACATCCATTTGATCTGCGAAACCAATGTATTGGCCGACAAATTCCC
>NEWO01000146.1:1228755-1258573 GCA_003013225.1 Phalaenopsis aphrodite | reverse complement strand
GCCATAGGGAACTAACATGAATATTTGTAGAATTTTCTAAACCACATGCAATTTTCTATAATTATTTGAACAGAAAATGCATAAAAACTTAGAAAATTAAGATCTCTGTCTAGAGATCTCCTATGTCTTTGGAAAAATACTCAAATTGTGCATCTAGATAGAGGCTACAACATATAAAGTTTTAGGATCAAGGTGGTAATTCAACTTGAATGGAGAATTGAAAAACTCCTAACCCTAATTTATTTTTTATAAATAATTTATGCATCAAATTAATGTGAAAATAATTCCACATGATTCTCCTCTATTCACTGAGCAAGAGGATATTTTTATTTTATTTTTGTGAATTTTCTACACAAAGATATAGATTTTTGGAGTTTAGGAGCTATTTTCTAAATTTTTTAAATATCCTATTTATTTATTCAAACCGCGGGCTGACTGGATCCTCGGATCCGTCGAAAAGCCACGTGGCGCGCTCCTATTTGACGCCGCCTTCTGACTCAGCTGCCACGCGTCCCGCTTTATAGTCCCAGATGATCACCCGGCTTGATCTCCGCCGTTCATTTAATACACGCGAGAATGGACGGCATCTGTTCATCGTCCCCGATGGCCTTAACCGAGAGCCGTCCATTTTAAAACCTTAATATCTCTCTCATTTCTTAATGGATTTTAATGATTATTTTTTTAAAATGCTCGTCTTGAAGAGACGAACACATCTATATGGTAAACATGCTATGAAATTAAGCCATTATGAATATAGAGCTCGTGAAGGCTCGGGAGAGTGAGGGAGGTTATACCTTTGCTCCGAGAGGTTTAGCCTCAATCAGAGATTCTTCACACCTTCGTTAGGTCCCAAAGAGCTTAGGGATGGAGCCTCTGGCTCTGGTGTAAAGCCTATGTATGATTTCGATCAAAGCCGATTTTGGGTGTTGATTGAGAACTTTGATAGAGGCTCTGTAGAAGGGGGATTTGATGGGGCTTTGGCTTCTTTCACTCTTGTGAAGGTGTAAAACCAATTTAATTATAATTTGGTGCTGTATAGGTTGGGATTGGAACTTGCTCTGGTTTCGGGTAGGAATTCAAGCCCAAAATTGGATTGCCATGGTGGATTTTAGAGGGAGAAATAGATTGAAATGTACTGAAGGGTTCTTAGAGAAGCTCTCTGAGGATTTTGGGAAGGCTTAGTGAAAATTTTTTTAACACCCGCTATTCATGGCCGTGGGGTGGGTTTTTATAGAAATTGGCCATGGGGTTGCTTGGCTGGCCAATTGAGGAGTTAGCCTTACTGCTTAGGTGTCAAGCAGAGGAGTTCTCAGCTCAATTTGGGCTGAGGTGGCCTCTTGGCATGAATTTGGGTTTTAGCCATGTGAGGGCTCACGGTTTTGGGCTTTTGGCTTGGGTTAAGGTGGCTAACCAAGGGTTGGACCATGGTTAAAGCTTATGATGCTCAGTAAAAATGGCACCATAGGGTTTGGATATGTGGTATGGCAAGTACATTGATTTAACCCCCTTATTATCTCTTTTAAGAAATTTTTCTAAATTTCACCCATGGGATAAATATCAAGCCTAACCATGGGTTGATGGCTGGCTTTAAACTCAACCCTAGAGTCTAGAATGAGTTATGGTAAGGTCCATTTGATCATACCAAGCTCAATTGATTTGGATTTGGCCATAAGTCCAAAGAGGTACACATGACCAAATCTTGTGTTTGGACTAGATTAGGCATGCCAATTGGCCCAATTAAATATGGAATTTGGTGTAGGAGACCATGAGGAACAACTTCCATGAAGGGTGAAAGTCATTTTGAGAATTGGTTAATCAATTTGGTGGATTTTTGGTTTTGGACCCATTTTAAGCATGTTGGGCTAAGTTTGGGTCAAACTTGGGCTAGCCATGGGCTAAGTCCAAATTGATTGTTGTGTTTGGTGTAAAACATCATAATGAACAATTTTCATGAAGGATGAAAATTGTTTTGAAGTTGATTTGGTGGTCAATTTGGATGGGTTTTGATGGGTTTTGGTTTTAGACCCAAATTAGGCATATGGATCTAATTTGGGTCAAACTTGAGCTAGCTTTGGGCTAAGCTCAAATTTATTGTTGTGTTTGGTCACAAATGACCTTATAATGGATTTTCAACAAAAATTGGATGCCAATTTAAGGTCTAAGGCATTCAATTGTTGAGATTTGGCGTATTAGCCAATATTGGGGCTTTTGACCCAAATCAAAATTGGTCTCAAATCATGGATCAATTGAGCTTGGATTTGATTTGAATTGGTCACATTTAAGGTGAATTTGAGTTTAGGATTGAAATTGGGGAAGATTGAGATCAAATTGATGGACATTTGAAGTCAATTTGGGGAAATTGGGCCTTTAAAGGCAATTTGGGGGTTTTGGTCAAAATGGTCAAATTGGTCAAATTGAATCCAATTTAGGGGTCCAAATGGGTTTTGAGAACATTTGGATTAATTTTGGAGGTTTTGGGAAAGTTTGGGGTGCCAAGGGTATTTTTGTAATTTTGGCAATTTGGGGGGGTATTTGGTAAATTTGGTATTTTTGTGGTCTTGGGTAAATTAGGTATTTTAAAAAGTTTTGAAATGATTTTTTGAACAAATTTGGTTATTTTGGATGAATTTGGGGATTTTGGGAATTTTGGCCAAATTTAGGGTTCCTAAGGTATCTAGGTAATTTAGGGGTGTCTGGGGCAAAAGACCCAAGATGGGTATTTCAAATAGAATTGGATAGATATCCATTCTAAATGAACCATGGATCAATAAAAAACCCTCATTTTGGGTTCTTATGTATTGGTTTTAGTCAGGATATTGTGAGGATATTGTGTACCTTAACTCTAAACCAACACCCAGGGTCAATCCTAAGGCCAAATAGTCCTATAGGAACTCCTCTTGAATTCTCTCATAATGATCTTACCTACTAATTGTAAGAGGTTAAGATCAATATGTGAAATTTAAAATTGAGTAAAAAGAAGAGTTTTGAGTTTCTAATGGTGAGGGTACCTTTTCTAGTTTTCTAAGACTAGTCAGTAGGAAAGTCCTATGGCTAGACCTATGCTACTAAAGAAGTTTTCTAGACCTCAACCAAAAGTGAGGTCAACAATCACGATCACAACCATGGAAATGAAACAGCTCAAGATTTGTTAGAGTTTTAGGGGATATAAGGTATTTTCAACCACAACCTTGGAAATGTATCCAATCTTTACAGTTCATGTTGGTATCACAGATTGCTTGTAAAAATGTTCAATGAATGCTTAGTCCGAAGGAAAATTAAAAATTGCAATAAAATTGATGTGTGCTAGAAAATTTACGGCGGTAGAGTAATGGATTATCGTCTTAGCGTTGCACGAGTATTTAACACACTCAGATGAAAGGAAATCAACCTATGATGACACCAGAATTTTTTATGTGGAAAACCCGTAAAGGAATAAAATCACGGGGCCTGACCCAGTTATAAAAATCTACTATAAGTGGATGATTACAGAAGCCCCTTGTCTCACAGACGAGAAATGGTTACTAGATTTTTTAAGGTACAACTTTGGCTAACGGCGTCTAGCCGCTTGACCTCAAAGTTATCGGTCTGAAGCGGGGTGATCATATCCATGGGCCCCACAAACCATATATGTGCTGACAAAAATACCCCCAATATGCCCTCAAAGTTTAGGGGCACATTTGTAATTGTATGATCATCCATTTTATGATTAGGTACCCGTTTCATAAATAAAATGGGGCAACATACTATTGATTACTATGTTATTACTCTTTCTCTCCCTCTCTCTTTATCTTACTCGTCTAGCGCTCTATTCCATAGACGTGTCTCCTGACAGACTTGGATTTAATAGAACATGATAAAGGTAAAAAGATGTTGAGTGAGACAAGTGACCTAACAATATTTTTAAAATGTATTTAAAGCTAATTTATTCTTCAAATTCTTTACACAAGTTAAGTTTATTTTAGGGATAAAATTTCATTGGTGAATATTCAAGGGACTTCAGATAATTTTTGAGGTAACACTACAACGCTATCTCTACAACACCTTTTCGTTATAAGATGTAAACAAGAGTTAAAATTGTGAGAGCTTATGGCTATAGTGTCCTATTTTCAGCGTCGAAGCGTTGGATGAATGACACTGTAATATTGATATATGACACCATAGTGCCATTTATGCTTAAATTTGACAAGAAACCAAAGAAGTAACGGTTACAATGTCATTTGAGAAGCATTGTCATCCACTTTAAAATTATTTATTTTCTTATACACATTTTATACCCATTTTTTAGGATATTTTGATTTAATGAAGGTAATTTATGTGTTTTTTATTAGAGGTGCAAGAAAAAAAGTATAAGAGCAAAAAGAAATAAAAATATAGAAAAAAGGAGCAAAATGGACCAAACTAAGAAAAAATGTTGAAATCAACCGAATTGTGGTTTAGGAGCTGGATTCTGGCGCTTAGGCCCCAGATGAAGATCGTGCCTGGCGCGTAGGCGCGACAATTTTGTCGTTTAGGCACCACAGTCAATTTATATAAGATGCGTTCAATGAGGCCAAATTTTGAAGAGATCTTTGAAGCAACCATTGGTGATTTTTGAAGCTCTATATATATAGATTAATTATACACGTTTAGGCAGAGTGCTACAGTCAATTTGAGCAAGAGAGGGACCCTATCGAGTGAGCAGCACCTTAGTGAGGTTTTCCAAGTCATTGTAATTTTTGTAGTTTTGTGAGTCTTGTAAGAGTCTATTGGAGTCAAAGAAGTCAGGGAACTTCAAAGGAGTGCTTAGAGAAACATTTCAGAAAAGTATTAGTATTTTTTTCTTTAAGTATTATTCTTTGGATTCAAGTTTTATAAATATATTTTGTTTTGTTATCCCCATGTGTTTCTGAGTTGTTTTCTTCTTAACCAATCAAGTGGTATTTTTTATTTCATTAGAACTTCTTTTATTTCAAAAATTTGTGATGATATTTTCACCGGTAATTCATTTACTTTACAAATTGGCCACTTGTTGAGAAACTTAAAGACCTGAGAGGGGTAAGATTTCTCTAACTAGTGAGTGTCACATTTCACTTTGGAAAGAGTAATAGTGATCGTCGAAGGGGGAGTGCAAATAGATAGGGAGATAAGATTTAATATGCGTGGAATTGATAATTCTAGGGTGGCAGGCTAGATTCTTTTATCAATTTGGTCAGAGATTAGAACTAAGGTCCTTGGTAGATTCTATAGAGAGGGCAGAGGGGTAATCTATGAGTGAGAGATTAGAACCTACCCAACACTATTATACATGCCGACAACAACTTTAGATTATCCAATGTTTTGAATGCTCAAAAGAGGTAATTAATAGGCAAGCTCCTATTTTTCACAATACAACAGTTAAACCTCTAAACATTTAAAATCCTACACTGATTATGAATTATTTGTAAGGAGAAAGTCTCTTTATATATATCTTGAATTTTCTAAGACTCTGCACTTTATTTTAACTTGAATTTGTAGGAGTTAGGAAACTTTATTTCATTTTATAAAATACTTTAAATATTTTATGCAATCTTAAGTAAAGGTTTTTCATAGTTAAGATTCTTGAATTTACTTCTTTCCTTTAATTTCCCTGTGGAATCGATGCTGGGGTTTTTTAAAAAAACTCTATATTACTTGAAATGATACGTATACTTGCGTAGTACCCTTAGCAAAAAAACTATTAATCCAAATTTAATAATAAAACATTTGTTCTCACTAGCCGCTAAATAAAAATTAGGTCATTTTTTGGCCATATTCGGGAACATAAATATTTGTGTAATTATAGGTCAAGTGAAGTTTTTGTGTCATTGCTAGGGAACTTAAGAGAAAATTTTATTTCAGAACCTTTTTACTTAGAAACCTTATTTAAGTTGTAAAATAACTTAAAAATTAGTTTTAGAATTTTTTTACTTTTTGAAAATTACAAAAATACAAAAAAATTGCAAAAAATTTAAAAAAAAGTTTTAATTAGATATTTTAAATATTTTATTTTCTGAATTTTACCTTTTGAATGTGAAGTTCGGGATCTGAAGGTTTAGTACTCTACGATTCTGAATTAGAAGAAACTATAAGAAGAATTTGAAAATAAAAACAACCTTACAATTTTGAAGAAATGACCAACACATCACAAAATAACATTGAGATTCTAACTACTGAAAATGAACATAAAAGTTTTCAAAGTATTTTAAGGGATTATGCAAATTCTACAACAGATGAAATTCACTTAAGTATTGAAACTCCTGCTGTAGCGACTAACTCATTTGAACTTAAACTTGCAATAATACAAATGGTGCAAAATAATCAGTTTGGGGGCACTCCATCTGAGGATCCAAATTTACATCTTGTAAGTTTTCTAAAACTGTGTGCTACCATAAAATATGATGGCGTATCAAATGATGTTATTAGACTTGGACTTTTCTTTTTTTTTAAGGGATAAAGCAAAAGATGTGGTTAAATTAAATAGCACATGGACCTATTAGAACTTGAGGGTATTTGACACAAAAATTCTTGGCTAAATACTGTTCTCCTTCAAAAACTACTAAGCTTAGAAACGATATTACTTCTTTAACTCAGTACGAAGAAGAGTCAATTTATGAAGCTTGAGAACGACTTAAGGAACTTCTTAGAAACTTTCCACATCATGTTCTACCTAACTAATTAATCATTCAAACATTTTATAATGGGTTAATAGGAACACTTAGATCTATAATTGATGTTGATGCTGGAGGATCTTTAAAGTTAAAATCATTTGATGAAGATTGTGCTTTAATTAAAAAGATGACTACTAATAATTTTCAATGACTCTTAGAAAGGGTAAATCCTAAGAGAGTAGCAGTATTAATGATAATGATGCTATATCTATTTTGGCATCCCAAGTTGTTGCAATGTCTAGGAAATTATATAAATTTGTAATGAGCTTTTCATAAACACCTCAAGTGAGTGAGGAAAATTTATTAGGACAATTGAATGATTCTCAATCGTTAGAAACTTTACGTTGTCAGAAAAACCACCCCAACTTTAACTGGAATAATAATAATTATAGTGGTGGAACACAACAATGGGGGGACACTCAGGTGAACACAATAGGAAATTTAATCAACCAGGGTAGTTCTAACTATCAACCTTTTTATCCTCCTGGCATCAGTAACAAACAATTTAAGGAAAAGATGTTATCTGCAGAAGAGGTAGTTATAAAAAAATCAATTACAAAGTCAAGGTGCTGTAATAAGAAATATTAAGAATCAACTAGGACAGATTGCTAACGCACTTAGCAATAGTCCCCAGGGAACACTTTCTAGAAATGTTGACATAAATCTGAAAAAAAAGTAAAGAACAAGGAAAAATTAAAGCTATTCTACTTTGGAGTGGAAAATGATTAAATATTGGAATTCAAAAAGAGATTGAAGTTGAGAGAGAAACTAAAAAACTAAAAGAAATTATTTCTAAGGATAAAGAACAACCTGACTCTCTAACTAAAAATGATTCAAAAAGGCCACCACCTCCTTTTTCTCAAAAACCACAAAAAAGGCTTGATAAAAAATTTTCAAAGTTTTTCGAGATATTTAAAAAGCTTACGATCAAAATTCCATTTAGAGAAGTTTTGGAACGAATGCCTAGTTATGCAAAATTTAGGAAATACATATTAAACAAAAAGAGGAAGTTTGAAGCTTATGAAACTATTGCATTTGGTGAAGAATGTAGTGCAATAATTCAAAAGAACCTTCCTCAAAAGCTTAAATACCTCGGTAGCTTTACTACACCTTGTGCAATTGGAGAAAAAGTTTATGGAAAAGCATTATGCAATTTAGGAGCTAGCAGTAATCTCATGCCTTTATCTATCTTTAGAAGGTTAGACTTAGGAGAAATTCTGCCCACAATTGTAACCCTTCAGTTAGCTGATCAATCTATCACTTAACCTAAAGAGGTTATAAAAGATGTACTAGTTAAGGTGGATAAATTTATCTTCCTTATGGATTTAGTTGTACTAGACATAGAAGAAGATAAAGAAGTTCCTATTATTTTGGGGGAGAACTTTACTTGCAATTGGATGCACTATGATTGATGTGCAGAAAGGAGAATTAACCATGAGTGTTAATGAGCATGAAGTAACATTTAATCTTCTGAAGTCAATGTAGTATCCTACTAAAAAAAGATGGTAAATGTTATAAGATGGATATTGTTGGCTATATGATTGCTAAACATTACCAAAAAGATGTGAAGTCATATTTGAGCAAAAAGATGAAGTTATATCAGATCTGAAAGAATTGGAAAGTGAAACTGAAAGTGATTTTGAAGAAAAATCATTTGAAATAAATTCTAAGGATGCTACGTATGTTTAGGAAAATTTTGTGATTTTGGATATTACTGAAAATAGTAATCTCTGATCCCTTCAATAAAAAAACCTCCTGAACTAGAGCTGAAAGCACTTCCTACCAATTTGAAGTATGCATTTTTTGGAAGTTCATCAACTTTACCTGTCATAATATCCTCAGATTTAACAAAAGACCAGGAAAAAAAATTACTGGAGACATTGTGAAATTATAAAAAAAAGCTTTTAGATGGACATTAGCTGAAATTAAAGGAATTAGTCCTTTAATCTGTATGCACAAAATTTTAATGGAAGATAATCATAAACCTAGGGCTAATCCTCAAAGAAGATTAAATCCAATAATGAAAGAATTGGCAAAGAAAGAAATTAAATGTAGGAATTATTTATCATATTTATGATAGTGTATGGGTTAGTCTTATTCATTGTATTCCTAAGATAATAGGGGTGATAGTAGTCGTTAATGAAAGGAATGAATTAATTTCAACAAGACAAGTAACTGAATGGCAAATTTGTATTGATTACAAAAAATTAAGCCTTGCCACTAGAAAGGATCAATTTCCTTTACCTTTCTTGGACCAAATGTTGAATAGATTAGCTAAGCATCACTATTTTTGCTTTTTGGATAAATATTTTGGTTACCACCAATTACCTATTGCTCTAAAGGATCAAGAAAAGATGACATTTACAAGTTCTTATGGGACTTTTGCTGTTAGAAGAATGCATTCTGGTTTTTGTATTGCACTTGCAACATTCTAAAGGAGTATAATGTTTATTTTCTGTGAATTAATTGCGAAAGGAGTTAAAGTCTTTATGGATTTCTCTCTATTTGGAACCTCTTTTGATTCAGGTTTAAATCATTTAGTAAAGGTTGTAAAACCTTGTGAAGAAACTAATTTAGTTCTCAATTGGGAAAAATGTCAATTTATGGTCACATGAGGAATTGTGTTAGAACAAAAGATATCAGAAAATAACAAGGAAGTTGATTCATCGAAAATTCAACTTATTATTGAATTACAACCTCCAACATCATTAAAATTAGTAATAGTTTTCTAGGACATGAAGGATTTTACAGGAGGTATATTAAAGAATCATAAAAAATTTCTAAGCCTCTATACCATCTTTTAGAAAAATAATCAAATTTAAATTTTAATGATAATTGCTTAAAACCCTTCAATTTATTAAAAGAAAATATAATAACTGCACTTATCATTGTTTCACTTGACTGGGAAAAACCGTTTGAGTTAATGTGTGATGCAAGTGATTATGCTATTTGGGTTGTTTTAAGAAAAAATATTGTAAGATTTTAAAGTCATATGTTGGCCTCACTTTTGGTTGAGGTTTAGTTTTTTCCTCTTTAGTAGCCTAAGGTCTAGCCATATGAATTTCTTACTGACTATTCTTATAAAACTACCCTCACCATTAGAAATTCTACACTCTTCGCTACTTAACTTGGAGTTACACATATTGGTCCTAACCTTTAGCCCTTAGTAGGTGGGGTCACTATGGGGGAAAGTCAAGATGAGTCACCCTTAGGACTGCTACACCTTAGGTTGACCCTAGGTGTTGGTCTATGGCTAAGGCACTCACTTGCAATCATTTACACTCACGATCACTCACTACCCTAAACCCAGAATTTCCTTGCTTTGGTCCCTTAAGACTTTTGGGAGACTCATGTAGGTGGTTCCCTAAACCCATTAGCCCTTGGCTAGGGTTTGGCCAAGATCACTACATAGAGGACCCAAAATGGGGTTTCTATTGGTTCATGGCTTATTAATGGTGGTTGGTACTCCAACTCTACCAAGATACCCTCCCTAGCCTTTTGCCCCTAACTCCCCCAATTTACCTATATACCCTTGGGACCCAAATTTGGCCAAAATTCTTAAATTTACCCAAAATACCCAAATTGGTTCAAAAATCATTTCAAACACCTTTAAAACACCCAAAATACCCAAAATCACCAAAATTAGCCAAATTACCAAAATACCCCTCCTTAGCCCAAAATTCTAAAAATTCCAAAAAATCCCAAAAATTTTCAAAACCTCCCAAATATTCTCAATTACATTTTTCTCAACTATCACCTGACTCAATTTGTCCAATTTAACGATCTTTGATCAAAACACCAAATTGTCCTTTAAAGACCCATATTTTCCCCAAATTACTTCAAATGTCTAGCAAATTGGTCTTAATTTATCCCAATTTGAATTCTAAACTCAAATTCACCCTTTATATGACCAATATAGACCAAATTCAAGATCAATTGGTCCATCATTTGGACCCAATTTTGATTTAAACCAAAAACCCAATTTTGGGCCTATGGCTTGGTTCCACCAAATTGAACCCATAGCCCATTCAATTGGCCACAATTTGTGTTGAAAAACCTTAAAAACATCCCCATACATCAAAATTGACCTTAAATTGGCCTTGGTGAGACCTCAAATTCATTTTATTTCAACTTAAGTCCAAAACTCCCAAATTTGCCCCAAATTGGCCATGTCTCAAAATCTCACCAAATTAAGGGTCTTAAACCCAAAATTTCCACTCTATCCCTTCATGAAAAGTCTTCAAAACATCTCCCTTGATCATGTGGACCATTCAATTTGGATTTAGCCTAAGGACAGCCAAACCTAGACCCATATCTATCCCAACGTGCCTAAATTGTCCAAATTTTAAAAATCTCTCAAGTTGACCTACTAATTGAACTCAAAATCACTTCAACCCTTCACCAAAAATTTTCATAACAATCATCTACACAATGTTGATAATAAAATTGGGTCAATTGACATGGCTAACCTAGCCCAAACCCAAACTTTGATCACTTGAACCCACATTGAACCTATGCATTAAAGATGGCATAACTATCTCAAAGTCATCAAATTAGCTCCACCTCAACCTTTGGTTAAACCCTAAGACTGAGCCAAAACCCATCTAACCACCTAAACTAAGACATGGACCAAAAGTCCCACAAATTAAGGGATTTTATTTCTAAAAATGCACATGTTTAAGATACCCTTACCAAAACTAAACCTCATTGCATTAAGTTGCTTTGATAGATTCCCCTGGATGCTCTGAGCACCTAGCCACCTCCCCCTGCTATGGACGTCCTGCCTAGTCTTCGGAGAAGCTCAAAAATAAGAGCCACCCCCATGGAACTTCATCCAAATCAAACCTAAAGGCCAGCTCAGCCAAGTCAAATTGTAGAGCTCCTCTCCCCTCCACCTAAGCACCACAATGCACCCAAATATTTGCCCTGAGAGATACCCCATGGCCCTTATTATAAAAACTCACCTCCACGACCATGGGAGGTGTGCTAAAAATTTCTTAGAGAGAGAGCCCCAAACTTCCCAGAGAGTTTCTCTAAGATCCCCTCAGTGCAATCCAACCCTCTTCCCCCACTAAATTCCACTATGGAAACTCAATTTTGAGCTCAAACCTCTGCCAAAAACCAGGACAGAGCTCATTAAACTTCCAAAGTCCACAAAAATTCAATTACTTGTGCCCACACCTTCACAACCGAGAAAGAAGCCAAAGCCCCATAAAATCCCCCTCTGAAATAGCCTCTACAATAACTCTAGACCAACACCTGAAATTGGGTTTGATCAAAATCACACCTAGGCCTTACACCAAGACCAAAGGATCAATCTATAGCCTCTTTGGACCCCAATGAACATGCCAAGACTCTCTGATCAAAGCTTCACTTCTCAAAGCAAAGGTATAAAACTTCTCTTCCTCCCGAGCCTATTTGAACTCTCCATTTTTTTAGTTAATTTCATGGCATCATAATCATATGGATATGTTCCTCTAGTCTAGACGAGCATTTTAAAATAAAATTTTACTTAATTTGGTCAAGAAATGAGAGAGATCTTAAGGCTAGAAGATGGAAAGTTCTCGAGCTAGGTCATCAGGGACGATGACGGAGTGCCATTCAATCTTGCGTGTATCGAATGAATGGACGAGATCAAGCCAGACAACGCTTAGGAACATAAGCCGCAGGCAGAGTCAGCACTGAGGTGGATGGCGGCGTTGAATGGGAGTGCGTCGCGTGGAGCTTCGGAGCTGTCGTTGGTTGAGGTGGCGCCACGCGTTTAAATAGATAAATAAGGATTTAAATAATTCAGAAAATAACCCCTAACTTAAAAAGTTCATATCTTGGTGTAAAACATCATAAAAATAAAATAAAAACACTCACTTGCTCAGTAAACAGAGGAGAATAATGTGGAAATAATTTTAAGTCCATGTGATGCATATTTTATTTTTAATTAATTAAACACTGATTTGGATGGTTTGATTCTCCATACATTTAGTAATCACACTATGACTTAAAATTTTAGAATGTTGTTGCCTCTGTCTTAAAGAACATTCCCTGATTTTTCCAAAGTCAGAGAAGGTCCCTAGACAGAGAATCAAAATTTTCAAGTTTATATGCATTATTGGTTTAAATTAATCATGAAAATTAGCATGTTGCTTAAAAAAATCCAAGAAAAATTTAAAAGATTTACTATGACTAGAGAACCCTTAGAAAAATTTTTCATGAGCCAAGTCATTCAAAATAAACCTAATCGTCACAAACTCTAAATAACTAAAATAATTAACTTTAAAAAATAAAAACAACAAAATGACATTATTTTTTATCTCCACTATTTTTTAGAATGCAGGGAACTCATTATAAAAATTTCAAAGCATTTTAAATTCATTTGATAACTTAAATTAATTTTTCAAGTTAAATAATATTTTTGGCATTTAAATGATTTTCAATAATTAAAATATAAATTGAAAAATTATAAAACTTGGTTTCTTGAGTTTTCTGTGATCAAAGATATTTTCTAAAAATAAAATGATATTTAAAATAAAAACTTGATTTTTAGCCTATTTTAAATATTAAAATAATTAAAAATCTCTATAAATCACAAAAATAATAAAACTCATGGAAATGTTCTAAATTGCTTCCTAAGCACTTAGGAACAATTATAAAATTTTTTCTTGATTTTCTTAAATAAAGAAACTGAATTTCAAAGCAAAAAAAATAATTTTTTAAAGCCTAAAAATGAGTTTTCACTAAAAATAATTCCAATAAATTAAATAAAATTTAAAAAAATATAAAATATTCTCCTCTGAGTTCTCTAACCTTAGGAGGACTTTTCAAAAGTATGAAACTTAATTTTTCCTATTTAAAATATTTTATAATTAATAAATACCCCAGAACTTTAAATAATTCTTAAAATTCATATAAAATTCAAAAAATCATGAAATTTAGCCCAAAGGCTTCTCTAGATTAGGTTTATCTCCAATAAAAATTTCAAGATATTAGGTTTTACCTTGATCAAGTTAGGAATTTTATTTGAAAATTTTTTTTTTGCATGGCAATAATTTTATAAATTAAATTAAATCTTAAAAAATCACATTTTGTCCTCTCATATATTAATTAACCCATGAATGAGGTAGGATAAAAATTTCAAAGTCATTTGGATTAAAATTGGTAAATTATGAAGTGTTAGAGCCTTGAGGGCAAATATGTAATTTTTGAAATTTAGTCTTAATTAACATTTAGGCTTAATTTAAGGAGGGAAATGGGCAACCTCTGATCTTAATTAGATGTTTGAAACACAAGGGCTTAATTGGTAGAGGCCAAACTCGCTTTCTTAATTGAAAAGATAAGTTAATAAATTTCTAAATTTGAAAGTTTATTAAAATAAAATGAACCCCGGACTTAGGGGTATGACTTTTGAAGTTAATAATTAATCAATTTAATACCTCTATTTTGATTTTTAAATAAAATTCAAATCATGAATCATGACCACCTAAAACTTAAGATTTTCAAAATTAATTAAGACACACACTTAGGTCTTAAGTGCTTAATAGTGACTTTGGCTAAATCAAGGCTGATTAAATGAGGATTAGAAAAATAAACTCAATTAAAATTAGAACATCTTTCAAACACAACAAGCCCAATTAGGACTAAAATTTGGCTAAGTGTTCTAATAACACTAACTTGTCTCTTTAAGGGCTTCACCCACACAATATTCAAAATAAAATTACAAATGATAATTACCTTACTCTTAAGGATAATTGAGACATCAATGCTCACTGAACACTAAGGGTATTTATAGGATGAATTATTAAGCAACATAATAAGTTTAAATGAGCTCGAGGCTTTTCGCCAAGTGATAAGAGGGAAGCATGGACCTTTTCTTTCTCCTAACCTGTTAGATACCTCAGAGGTCTACTAAACTTAATATACTTTGCTTAACAAAATCATCCTTAATTAAACTCCTAAGGACCCACCAAGATATGACATAGGGTTAAGAAAACTATCAAAAATTTACTTTCAAGTTTCATATAAACTGCCTTAACATGCTTTTTGAGTTTCAGGTGGTGGAACGAGAAGACTTGTCAGACACGCTTTTACAGTTTTTAGCGTTGTCTTTCTTGTACATTCATATAGTACTTTTATACCTGCAAACTTGCATGCTAAACAACGATGTCACCCTGCATGAAAACTAAAACTATTAGGATAGCCACAAAACCAAAACCAAAACAAAAAATTAAAATCAACTAAGATAAAATTCACCCCCACAATATTCAAAATATAAAGCAACTCAAAATTTATTCACAAACATCACACAAAACTACAACTTCAACTAAAATAAGACGTCTATATCGGATGATCGGGAATCCCTCGAAGGAGGTAACCTATGGTTGCTAACGAGGCTTCCTACGGTCTAAATGAATTTATGGAACTCATTAAGTTGAGTTTAGTAAGTTCATTTGGACTAAGTAAATCCAATAGAAAATAGTGATGCCGGAACGAGGAAACCGTAAGATCCTAACTGGTGTTTCTCTAATAAAGTTTAACATGCCCCCATAAAATTTAAAGAACTTCAACCATAAGGCCACCTGATTTAACATCATAACTTAACACACTAGAAAACTCAAACTCGTCGCGGCATGGAGCTTGGAGCTAACATGGTGGGCAGTACGACCATCTTCAACAGCAAAACCTGTCTTCCTTAGCTAAACCAATCTTCCTTCCATAGACTTAATCAAAAAGGCCATAGGACTTCGAGGTTGCTTGCTTATGCAACGTAAATCCTCACCTTATCTTTAGGCCTTTGTATAGCTTTGCTATACAATATAAGTCCTAACTCATCTTAGGATTTTGAGGTTGTCGTTTGTCACGACCTAAACCTCACATCTTTCAGGCTATTTATGTGATAGTTTCACATGAATGTAAGTCCTAACTAATAAAATTGGCCAGATAAAACATTTAAATATTTCTTCTCAAAAATTGAAGCCAAACATTAGGATAGCTTAGGAAGTCACTGAGGCTCTCCTCTGGATCCATGACATCCCCTAGTTCTTCCTCATTTGGATTCTACAATAAAATGTTCCAAATTTGAACCAATCCCCCTTCACACCTCTACGTCCGATCTCAATGAAAAGTCCTACCCTTTGAAATTCCTTGAAGATAATATTTCTTGATTTTTATTGAGAGTCTTCTTAGGCGACTTCAGTCATTTAAGATGAAATTAACTATAGAAGTTTTTTCTTATAGGAAGCATGTCCAAACCCAGCTTAATATAAACCCTATTTAATTCCTTATATTAAATAGGGGAACTTGTCGGCAAATATAAAGGTTTTACAGACCAAAAAGATGTCATATATTCCTTAGTTTATTTGATCGAGCCTCATCCTCAAGTCTTCTGTTTATCCTTCAGGATAGATACATGATTTGAGGTACAACACTCTTTCATTTAAACTATGAAAAATATGGGGTGAGTTTGATTTCATATTTTTCTAAAACTAAATATTTATTTAGATTAAAACGTCCTTCCAAAACGGGCAACGAGATTTTGATTCCGGTGACCACAACATCTTACGGGCAACTCTTCAACCAAAAATAGCACCGACATCATATATCATGCCAACAAAACTCTTAATGAAGCACAAATTAATTACAAAACAACTCAAAAAAGTGCTATTGGTAGTAGTATATGCTTTTGATAAATTTAGACCATATCTAAATTGAGTTAGATGCATTGTGCATACTAATCATTTTGCTATTAAATATCTCATATCAAAGAAGGACGTGAAACTAAGATTAATCAGATGGAGTTTGATTTTCAGATAGTGGGTAGGAAGGGTGCTGATAATAAAATAGCTAACCATCAGTCAAGACTTGAACAAGAAAATAAAAAGAACATTGAGGATGATATAAATGAAAATTTTCATGATGAACAACTTTACGCTGTTGCAAAGTGGCATATACCGTGGCATGAAAATATAATTAACTACTTAGTAACATTATACCATACGAACTAACAAGCCACAAAAAGAAGAAATTTGTTTACGAGATAAGATTTTACCTTTTGGATGAGCCTTACTTATATAAAAAAAAATCAAGACTTAGCCTTTCGAAGATGTGTACCATTTACTGAAACTCAGGAAATTATACAAAATTTCATAAATCTGATTTTGGGGGACACTTTGGAGTGGATAAGACTGCATTTAAAATTTTACACTCTGGATTTTACTAGGCTACGTTGTTTAAGGATGTTAATATCTATGTGAAAGCTTGTGATCAATGTCATAGAGTAGACAATATTTCTAAAAGACAAGAAATGACCTTAAATTTTACTATAGAAGTTGAAGTTTTTGATGTTTGAGGTTTAGATTTTATGGGACCATTTCTACCATCTTCAGGAAAAAATTATATTTTTTTAGTTATGGATTAAGTGTCTAAATGGATTGAAGTTGTAACTTTGCAGCATTGTGATGTTCTGAGTGTTTTAAAATTTTTAAACAAAATTATATTTTCTAGATTTGGAGTGCAAAGTGTGATCATTACAGATGGGGGAAGTCACTTTATGAATTTTAGAATTAGCAAATTATTGGAGAAATATGGAATTGAACATCAAATTGTCATAACTTATCACCCTAAGATTAGTGGTTTTGTAGAAGTATCAAATCAAGAAATTAAAATTTTTTTAGAAAAAAACTGTAAATCATAATAGAACTGATTGGTCTAATAGACTTATTCTACACTATCAGCTTATAGGATTCCTTATAAAAATCTAATAGGAATGTCATCTGATAGGTTCATATTTGAAAAATCTTATCACTTACTAGTTGATTTATAACATAAAGCTTACTGGGCTATAAAAGAATTTAATTGTAATTTAAAGGATTTTGGAGAAAAATGTTTATTGTAAATAAATGATCTCAAGGAAATTAGGAGTGAATTTTATGAAATTGCTAGAATTTATAAAGAAAAGAAAAAAATTGGCATGGTCAAAAGATTTTAAGAAATGATTTTGAGCCTAGACAAGAGGTTTTATTATATAATTCTCAATTGAAATTATTTTCCAGAAAACTTAAGTCTAGGTGGATGGGGCCATCTATTGTGAAAAAAATTTATCTTTATGAGGTTGTGTATATTAATGATCTGAAAGTTGAACGTATAACTAAAGTAAACGGACATAGATTGAACCTTGTATTGGTGAAAGCAAGCCCTTTTATAAAGAAACTTTGATGTTGGGTTAGTCCAAGTAAAACATTTGGATATGTAAAGCTGATGATGTTAAACCAAACACTAGGTGGGAGGCAACCAACTATAATTTGCATGGTTTAATTTATGTCTATTATATATGTAGTACCATGACTGACTATTGTTAAAGAAGCATTTGAAAACACTATTTAAGGATTTAAAAATGATTAGAACTTGAAATATTTGATGATAGGAAAGATGGTATTCAGTAAGGCACTGGTGCCTAAGCGCCAAAAATGGTGCCTAAGTGCTAGAGCCGAGTGAGATTGGCGCATAAGCGCAAAAATTCGGCGTCTAGGTGCCACCATTGCTGATCGTGAAAAAACCACCCTGGGCAGTTTTTCCCACTTTTATTTGTAACTGTCCTATCATCATCCCCAATCACTAGAATAATGAAAATTTGGCCTGAGATAAGGAATTTTGAGGGAGTTTGAGTTCTTGCTTCCATGGAGAGTACAAATAATGTTATGGGAAATGGAGATAAGTTTGTGCACAAAGACACTCAAACTAATTTCATTTGGTTCCTTCCATTGAGTTTAGGGAGGATGAGTAGCAAATTTAGAAGAATTAAAAAGAAGCTTTCATTACTACAAAAAAAGTACATGAGACGTTGTTGACCTCACTTTTGGTTGAGGTTTAGTTTTTCCTCTTTAGTAGCCTAGGGTCTAGCCATAAGACTTTCTGGTTGACTATTCTTAGGAAACTAGAAAAAGAACCCTAACCATTAGAAATTCTAAACTCCTCTTTGCTCAACTTGAAGCTCCACATATTGGTCCTAATCTGTAGCACTTAGTAGGTAGGGTCAATATGGGGGAGTTCAAGATGAGGTCCCATAGGACTGCTTTCCCTTAGGGTTGACTCTGGGTGTTGGTCAAGGGCTAAGGCGCTCACTTGCACTCACTCTCACCCACAATTAATCACAGCCCTAAACCCAAATTTTCTTGACTTTAGTCCCTTGAGCCTTTGGGAGACTCATGTAGATGCTCCACTAAACCTATTAACCCTAGGCTAGAGTTTAGCTAAGTCCAGTACATAGAGGACTCAAATGGGGTTTCCATTGGTCCATAGCTCATTTATGGTGGTTAGCTCCCCAATTCTACTCAAAATACCCAACTTGGTCTTTTGCCCCTAAACTCCCCCAAATTACTTAATACTCTTTTGAATAATTTCAAACCTTTTGGCCAAAATTCTTAAATTCACCCAAAATATCCAAACTTGATAAAAAATAATTTCAAACTTTTTGAAAATTCCCAAATTACCCAAAACTACCCAAAAATGCCAAATTCACCAAATTACCCCCCCCCCAAATTGCCAAAATTACAAAATACCCTTGGCACCCCAAACTTTCCTAAAACCTCCAAAATCACTCCAACTATTTCCAAAACTCATTTGGACCCCTCAATTAAACCCAATTTGGCCAATTTGACCATTTTGACCAAAACCCTCAAATTTCCTTTAAAGGCCCATTTTCCCCAAATTTACCTCAAATGTCCATCAATTTGGTCCCAATTTCCCATAATTTCAATCTTAAACTCATATTAGCCTTCCATATGACCAATTTAGTTCAAATACAAGCTCAATTGGCCCATGGTTTGAGCCCAATTTTGATCTAAGGCAAAACCCTAACTTTGGCCCTATGACTTGGTCCCACCAAATTGAACCCCATGACCTACCCCATTGGCCTCAATTTCAATCCTAAACTCTTAATTAAATTCATAAACATCAAACATGAACTTCAATTGGCCTTGGTGAGGATTTAATTTCATTTAATTTTAACCCAAATGCAAAAATCCCCAATTTTGCCCCAAATTGGCTATATCTCCAAATTCCACCAAATTGTTTGCCTTAGCCCTAAATATGGCACCCAATTTATGTTGAAAACTCTTCATTACATTCCTATTGACCATTTTCAACAATCAATTTTGTCTTAACCCAAGCCTAGCTCAATATAAACTCAAGTCTAGCCCAACATGCCTAAAGTGACCAAATTTCCAAAATCATTCAAATTGAACCCCCAATTGAACTCAAAATCTTTTCAATCCTCCACCAAAAGTCTTCATTGCAATTATCTACATAATGTTGATCAATAAATTGGGATCATAGTCATGGCTAGCCAAAAATAAACCCACTTTAAGCCAAATTGACCCACTTGGACCCATGCACTAAAATTGGCCTAGCCACCATAAAACCACCAACTTTATGACTCCACAACCACTAAAATCCTTTTAGGGACTAGAATAAACCATGAAAAACCCACTAAAGCATGCTATGGACCAGTGGATTCCCAAATTAATGGGTTTTAACCAATTTTTGGACCCAACTTGCAAAATCTCCCTCATCATCACTAACCCTTGGAGGTAAATCATAATTAAGCCTCCCTCTGGCTCATCTGACTTCCTGACCACCTTCCCTGGCCTTACCGACCGTCCTAGTGGCTAGAAAACACCAAAATGTTAGCCACCCCCAAAAATTTAAACCCAATTCAAACCTAGAGGCCACCTCATCCAATTTGAAATTTAGAGCTTCTCTGCCCTCCACCTAAGAATCATTTTGCACCCCCTCAATTGGCCATGGCAGCCACCCTAAGCCAATTTTATTTAAACCTCACCTCCATGGCCAATGAAGGAGAGCTAAAATTTTCTGAAGGAAACTCTGCCAAACTGCCCTCAGAGACTCCCTAAGACCTCCTCAGTTCAAGCCAGTCATTTTCCTCCATTGAGTTTCACTGTGGAAGCTCAATTTTGAGCTTGAATTTTTTTCAAAAACTAGGAAAGATCTCTCCACACCTCCACAGTTCAATTAACTATCCACATACCTTACCCACAGTGAAAAAGTTGATTCCCCACAAAAGTCCCCTTTTAAACAACCTCTAGTATAGATTTTAGTCAACACCAGAAATCAAGCTTGGTCAAATTCATACCTTTATCATTCACCAGGGCACAAAGCTTCATCTTGAGGTTTGTTGGGACCAATTGAAGCTACCACAACCATCTGATTGAAGCCTCCCCTCTCAAATAAAGGTATTGAACTCCAACCCTAATCCGAGCTTATTTTCACTCTCAATATGTATTTACTGTATTTCATACCGTATAATCCATATAGATAGGTTCGTCTTGAGTAGATGAAGCTCTATGAACAAACCCGTGAGATTTGGTAGAGTCTAGAGGGAGATCTTAAGGTTTGAGCTTGGACGGTTCTCGGGTTAGACTATTTGGAGACGATGACGGGGAGTTGTCTGATCACGTGTTTATCTCATAAACTCTTGATACGTGAACCGCGGGCTGCGTGGCATGCCAGGGTAGAAAGCATAACAAATAGGAGCGCGCCGTGTTGACATTCGGTGCTGCATAGGATGAGGTGGTGCCGCACGTTTAAATAGAAAAATAGGGATTTAAATAATTCATAAAATGCTCCCTAACTTTAAAAATCCATATCTTGGTGTAGAAAAATCACAAAAATAAAATAAAAATATCCTAGTGCTCAGTGAATGGAGGAGAACAATGTAAAAATGGTTTGAAGTTTATTTGATGTATATTTTATTTTTAATTAATTAAATACTATTTTGAGGTTTTTAATTCTCCACGTATGTATACATTTCATGATGGCTTGATATTTTGGCATGTTGTTGCCTCTGTCTTAAGGGACATTCCTGATTTTTTTAAAGTCAGAGGAGACCTTTAGACAAAGGTCCATATTTTTCAAGTTTATTTCCATTATTTGCATAAATTAATCATAATAATTTGCATATTACTTAAAAAAATCCAAGAAAATTTAGAAACGTTTGTCATGACCAGAGAACCCTTTGAAAAATGTTTCATAATCTAAATCATTAAGAGACCTAATTTCCACAAATCCTAAAAAGTAAAGAAAATTAATTTGGGAAAATCAAACATCTAAATGACTTGATTTTTAATCCCCACTGTAACATGAAGTTCAGATAACTCCCCATAAATTTAAAATATTTGAAGCTCATTTGATAACTCAAATTAATTTTCTAAGTTAAATGACATTTTTGACATTAAATGATTTTTAATAATTAAAATGCAACTCAAAAATTAAAAAAAAATTGGTTTTAGGTGTTCTCTGTGATTAGAGGTATTTTAAAAAAATAAATTCTAAATAAAAATAAAACTTCTTTTTTTAAGCCTATTATATATATTTAAATAATTAAAAATTAATAAAAATCACAAAATTGATAAAATTCATGGAAATGTTCTAAATTGTTTTCTAAGTAGTTAAGAACAATTGGAATATTTTTCATAATTTTTTAAATGAAGATGTTGAATTTTAAAGCTTAAATTAATTTTTTAAAGGCTAAAAAATGGATTTTCACTTAAAAAATTCTAATAATTCAAATAAAAATTAGAAAAAATGTAAAATTTGTTTCTCTAGGTTCGTTGACCATAGAGAGATTTAATAAAAATATAAAAGTTAATTTTCCACATTTAAAATATTTTATAATTAATTAACACTCTAAAAATTAAAATAATTCTAATAATTCAAATAAAACTAAAAAAATTATGAAATTTAGCCCAAGTGTTTCTCTACTCTAAGTTTAACTCCAGCAAAAAGTTCAATAGATTAGGCTTTATCTTGGTCAAGTTGTTGAGTTTTCTTTGAAGAATCCCATTCGTGCATATAAATAGTGAAATAAATTAAATTAAAATTTGAAAAATCACATTTTCTCCTCTAATGTTTTAATTGACCCATGAGTGAGGCGGGATGAAAATTCCAAAGTCATTTGAATTAAATTTGATGAATTATGAAGTGACAGAGCCTTAGGGGTAAAAGTGTAATTTTTTAAATTTAGACTTAATCAACATTTAGGCTTAATTCAAGAATAGGAAAAGGGCAAACTTTGATATTAGTTAAAATATTTTGATGATTGAAACATAAGGGATTAATTGGTAGAAACCAATCTCACCTTTCCGTAGTTGAAAGATAAATGTGTAAATCTCCTAATTCATTAAAATTTGGAAGTCTGCTAAATTAAATGATCCTAGACTTAGAGGTATGGTGTTGGGTGTTAATAACTCATTAATTTAATGCCCCCATTTTGGATGTTCAAATAGCATTCAAAAGTCTTGATGATGAATTATTTTCACTTAGAAATCTCCTTCAAAATGATTAAGACATTCACTAGGGTCTTAAGGGCTTAATATTAAATTAAGCTAAATCAAATTTGGTTAAATGAGGATTATAAAAGTGATTATAAATAAAAGTTGAACACCTTTTGAAACACTACAAGACCAAGCTAGAACTAAAATTGGCTAAGTGTCTTAATAACACTAACTTGCCCCTTTAAGGGTCTTTACCCACATAATTTTCAAATTAAGTGATAAATGATAATTACCCTACTCTTAAGGATAATTGCTACTCTTAGAGATAATTGAAACATCACTGTTCATTGAACACTAGAAATTATTATAGGATGGATTATTAAGAAACATAATAAGTTTAAATGAGCTTGAGACTTTTCACTAGGCGGTGAGAGGGAAGCATGGACCTGCTTCTTTCTCCAGACCTGTTGGATACCTCGGAGATCTACTAGACTTAATATGTTTTGCCTAACAAAAATCATCCTTAATCAAACTAATAGGGACCCACCAAGATATGATTTAGGTGGTAGATCAACAGAACCTTATTTTTCTCACTTCATATAAAATGCCCTTACATGCATTTTTAAGTTTTAAGTGGTGGAACGAGAAGACTCGTCAGGTATGCTTTTACAGCTTACAATACCGTCCTTCTTCTATACTTTCCACACTATACTTTCATGCTTATAAACTTGCATGTTAAACAACAATATCACCCTGCTTGAAAACCAAAACTGCTAAGGTAGTCGTAAAACCAAAACCAAAACTAAAATCAACCAAGGTAAAATTCACCTCCACAACATTCAAAATATAAGACAACTCAAAATTTAATCACAAACATCACACAAAATAACAATTACAACTATAATAAGATGTCTTTATCGAACTATCGGGAATCTCTAAGAGGAGGTAACCTACGGTTGCTAACATGGCTTCCTACGGTCTAAATGAAAGTATGAAACTCATTAAGTTGAGTTTAGTAAATTCATTTAGACTAAGTGAATCCAATAGAAAATAGTGGTACCAGAACGAGAGAACCGTGGGATCCTAACCGTTGTCTCTCTAATCAACTTTAACATCCCTCATAATAATTAAAGAACTTCAACCATAGAGCCGCCTGATTTGACATCATAACTTGATACCCTAGAAAACTTAAACTCACCACGATGAGGAGCTTGGAGCTACCATGGTGGGCAGCACGACCATCTTCAACAACAAAATCAGTCTTCCCCAGCTAAACCATTCCTTCTTTAGAATTAAACAACCAAAGCTATAGGATTTCGAGTTTGTCTGCTTATGCAACATAAATTGTCAACTTATTTTTAGGTCTTTGTACAACTCTGTTGTACAATATAAGTCATAACTTGTCTTAGGATTCTAAGGTTGTCGTTCGTCACTATCTAAATCCTCACACCTTCCAGGCTACTTGTATGATCGTTTAACATGAATGTAAGCCCTAACTAATAAAATTGGCAGGAAGAAACACTCAAATAATTTTCTCCTCAAAACTGAAGCCAAACAATAGGATAGACTGGAAAGTCACCGAGGTTCTCCTTTAGTAAATGTTCCAAATTCAAACCAATCTCTTTTCACACCTCTTAGTTCGATATTGTTGGAAGGTCCTATTCGTTGACCTCTATGAAGATAATATTTCCTGATTTTTATCGAGAGTATTTTTAGGTGACTTCGATTATCTAAGATGTAGATAACTATAGGGGCTTGCCTGTATAGGAAGCTTATACGAACCCAACTTAATATAAACCCTATTTAATTCTTCATATTAAATAAAGGAAATTGTCGGCAAATAAAATGGTTTCATAGACCAAATGGATGTCGTATATTTCTTAGTTTATTTGATCGAGCCACATCCTCAAGTCTTGTGTTTATCTTCTGGGATAGATATAGGGTTTGAGGTAAAGTACTCTTTCATTTAAACTATGAAAAATATAAGGTCAGTTTGATTTCATATTTGTCTAAACTTAAATCTATATATAAACTAAAATTTCCTTTCGAAGCGGGTAATGAGATTTCGATTCCGGTGACCGACAACTTCTTACGGGCAACTCCTTCAACCAAAATAGTGCCGACAACTTCTAGCGACTCCACTAGGGACTAGCTTTTCTCTCCACTTAAATCAAGAAATATTATCTTCTTACATTGGTAATGTGTTCATGTCCCACATGGACCAAATTACCCTTCTTTCGTTGACATGCTTCATCTATTTCTTTCTTGGGTGAGTACGGTCAACTCTTTTGGACTTCAAGACCGTTTGTTCAACCACCTTTGAACAGAGGGGTTCAAGAGGCCATTAAGGACTTTTTAATCTTCATGTGGGCTTAGAACCCCAATTGGTGTGTTGGTGGACTAGTTTTGCCTAGGCATTGTGTGAAAAAATGGGTCCCGCATTGGGTCCTAAACACTTCACATCTCTCTTTCGAGTTTGATCTGTTGTTTTGTAAATTAAATCAAATAGTGTTGTGCTGTGCACGCTTTAAAATTTTCTTTTATTAATTAAAATTTTCTACTTTCTAACTACCTTTTTGTTGAAAATTTTAAAATCCCCAAAACTAATACTTACCGGGTCTATAGATCAACCTCTGTTAATTTTCAGTTCTTGCACCAAGATTAGAAGATTTTGGCCATATAGCTAACCCCATAGCTTTTTATTTTAAAGCTGCTACAATGGCCTTCCCAATGTTGACTTTTTCTTGTAACTTGTTGACAAGCCACGAAGCTCGCAATGTCACTCCTTCCATTAAGTTCAGAGCCGGATTTGAAGATCTTAAGGTCATCCTCGGGAAAGCCCCATTCATCATAATGAAAATCGCCACTCTAGAAGTTTAGGAGCCATCTGCTAAATTCAACCTGAACTGACTTCAAGAGTTTCCTTCTTATAAGAAGGCCAAGACTACTACTGCTGCCATGGCAACTACCAAGCTTGTTGTTCCCACTGCTGCTAAGAGAAAATAAGTTATGATATTTAAAGATCCGACTGATGGATTGGCTGTCCCGCCATCAGTGTTCAAAATTGGATCAAGTTCAAAGACTATGCCGCTAACTCGAACCTAAAGGAGAAACCGTAATAGGAGGGTTCAACGGGCTACTAAAGCCCAGGCTCCTAAGGAGATACCTATTGAGGAAGATCCTCACCAGGATGAGTTAAGGTTACTGGAAACATATCCACTCCTATGAGGAAGTAGATTCCATCCTTTAATGGGTACTAAAGGATATGATACTATCCAGAAAATTGTTGCTACTTTACCATCACTTCATGGACATGGTGAGAAGAGAAAGAAGTCCACTCCTATCACCCGAGTCAGTTCAATTTTCAAGAGACTAGATGCTAAGGAAGGTTGCTCAGTTACTGAACTACTCAAACGAGTGGGAAATGCAGTATCCCGCCACATAAAGAAAAAAATCTTAAAGAAAGTCAAATCTGTTAAATGATCTCATAAATCAATTGAAGCTTTGCCTGCTCGCATTCCTATCTGGTTCCTCTTGGGAAGCAGAGTTGATACTGCCATAGTTACCACCAATTCTACCGTCTCCAGGACTGTAGGTCATCATTCTGCTAATTCTCAACTGGGTCGAAGAGTTCTACCGATCACACATTACAAGTATATTCTTAAAGTTTCAAAATAAAAGATGAAGAAATTACCCAGTACTATATTCGGTCTGCATCATGGGGAGCATACTTCTCCTTGACATACTGATGTTTCTTCTGAGACACTTCATCTCAAGACATCACCGTCAAAGAAGAAAGTGTGGGTACCCAAGGTCGTTTTACCGATATGGCCCGGTGAGCTTGTAGGGCAAGATCATGGAATGAAGCCAGGGTCCGAAGTATCTGACATTGTTGTAGCAATTGCCAGCGAGATGGAAGAACAAGAGGAGGAGGTGTAGCAGAGTCCTGCAGATTTTAAAGCAATTCAAGAATCAACAATTGAAGGAAAAGTTGAAAAGCTCAGGGTCGAGATTTCCGAGTTGGCTCGGGAACATAGAGTCTCCATTAATGATGATGAAGATTTTGACTATAATGATTACCTCGAGAAGATTTCATGGATATCTATGTAATTGAAACCAGAGCCGCCACATCTGTGCACGAGGCTCAACCTCTCGTCGAAGAGAACGCCGTAGATGAGCTGCATAGGCCTATCTTCCCAAGGGATGAGCAAGTCAGCTAACTGGAGAAAAGAATAGAAGAGATGGTCGCAACCATGACTGCTATGGACACAATTCAAGGACAATCTCAACCCCCACAGTTAGCCTCTCCAGAGGTCAACCAACCTGAAATTATACATATTACAGATGAAAGAAGAGAAGTTGCCTTAGCAAACAGGGATGAGCAACCAAAGAAGTATTCTTCATCGAACGCCATGCCAGAAATAGAATTTAAGCAAATAATTGAGCAAGTTCGGGAGGCCTTAACACAATCTAAAGGTGTTGCATTGGTTTTAAAGGGTAGACCTTACCTGAAAGTATTCGATGTCGTACCCTTATGACCGACCTTTTTCTTTTTGTAAATTGACAATTACAACATTTTGATGACGCTACTAGAAGATTTAAATCCCCGGCAACGGCGCCAAAAACTTGACCAACCTTTTTCTTTTTGTAAATCGACAATTACAAGAATTTGATGACGCTACTAGAAAATTTAAATTCTAGCAACGGTGTCAAAATCTTGACTGCGACTTTATATATATGTGTTTAATTTACTAAATGTGTATATATATAATATTCAATAATGTCAAAGTCGAATTTGTCAACGCAAGTATACGTGTCACTCAAGTAATATAGGGCTCTAATGGAGTCCTAGTTATCGATCCCACAGGGAGAAATATAATACTACGGACTAAAGCTTAATAAAAAGTAATACTTCAACTACAGGAAATTGAAATAAGTAGATAATTTGGATAACTAATAAATAACTAATGATAGAAAGTAGGGTTTAATTTGTGATATTCAATATATAAGAAATCATCCTTCTCCTTGTCAAGAAATTATAGTGAATGGATAAAATGAATTAGTTCTATTTATATTATGCCAAATAGGAGCATACCTATTCATTACCCTTTGGTTCAGGCATAAAGAACATTGACTAATCCTATTCTTGGTTACTGATTCTGCGGCTAGGCTGGGAGGATACCGGCTCTCACTTTGGAACTCCCACGTTCCCCTCATCTGAGGGCTAACATCTACACATCAGCACCCAAACGATAGAACCAAATTGGGGATTTTAGTACGTCACTCTAAAATCTCCAATTTTATGCCTGATAGTAATATTTCCCTATTTATTTCCACCGAACTTCCAAGGGCTTTGAACTCCCTGAATCTTGGATGTAATCTTCACTTTAGTTATAAAACTCAACATATTTTAACAAATCAATTGGCCAAATTGAAAGTAAATTATGATTGAAGTGAAAAAATCATCACAATTTCTTAAACATTTTCATAGCTTTACCAATTCAAATCATCATTTCACAAATCTCGAGACATGGAGAAAGATAGAGAAAAATACTCAGAACTCATGGGGAAAGCACAACAAAACTTGGAATTCATATATAAAATCAAAGCCATACATACTATAATAAGTAAATAACTTATTCTAAATTTCTCCCCAAGAACACTCTTTGAAGTTCCTCTGAATCTCTTCCTTTCTTTACAGCACACGGAATTCCTCTTCGAAGTAGCAAGGAGGAAGAAATCTCTCACTTTCCATCCACTCTTACAATTTCTTGAAGAATTCCTCATAGTTACACGCTCTAGCAAGCTCTCTACACACTAATGGATCCTATCTAACCTCCAGGACTCCTCTATTTTCGGCCAAAATCTTCTCTTTATAGATGTGGATGAGTTTTTCTAAGAGTTGCTTATGCACCCCTCCAAAATCCGGCCTTCTCCATTGTACAAGTACACATAACCGTCGATCCCGCCTTCGGCGGCCTTCTGGAGATTTTTGTCCTGTAGCCTCGGGAAAGGCTCGACGTCGGCGGCGTCGATGGCGTCGTCGGCGCCCTAGTGTAATTCTCCACATTTTTGTCCTTTTTGCTCCAAATTCGCTCCTTTTTGCATCTTTTTGCTCCATCGACCTTAATTCATCATTCCTATAATAAAACATCAAAAATACCTTTCTTTAAAGTACAATGTCATTAAAAACATTATAAAAGAGGTACGAAAATCTCAACATATTTTACTTTGGTCAAAATCCCCCAAACTTAACTATTACTTGTCCTCAAGTAATTTTAGTACTATATAAAAGTTATGATCTACTACAGTAATATTTTAATTCAGAAATACAATAAGTTTGATTTAGTAAATATCATAGTGAGATTTTCAGAAAAAAAAATTCAAGTAATTGAATTAACTCTGTAGCCATCAGATTATCTAGTCATCGAGTTTTAACAGTTCTAGTTTTCTATTTATTTCAAGAATGACTATAGATTGCAATATTAAGTCACTTAGAATATCTAAAAGATAAGAACTTCATGAGAACTCTATTAGTAAAAAGATCTATTCTATAAATATAAGTTCAGGAATGTATTTAAGTTTTCCCTTTAGGTAGGTCCAGTGAAGCCAATTTTTGATTAGGCATATCCTCAAGCTCCTCCTCACTTTCATTTTTCTTTCTTTTTTTTCTTTTTCATTTGGATTATTTTCAATTCTTTCTTTTTCCTTTTTTTTTTCAAGTGAGGATTACTATATCTGGATAGCCTTTAATGATTTTGAACTTCACTTTTCTTTCCTTAAATTTGAAACTCAAAGCATTTCTTACCTTATAAATATTTCATAGTTTTCACATCATTGAATCCCAATCTTTTCTTCTCAAATGAATTTCCA
>NEWO01000146.1:1192552-1222211 GCA_003013225.1 Phalaenopsis aphrodite | reverse complement strand
TAATGTCTTCAACTCAAGTTCAGGTGGTTTTATAATTGATGGAAATAGATTCTTATTAGCATTTTCTGTAATATCCAACATCTCAAATCTTTCCTGAACATAATCTAATTCTTCATTTTCTAATTTGTCCAGAATAATTTCATCATTTTCTTCAAATTGTTCTTCAAAATGCTCTTCTTTTTTAAAATACTTTTTATTTTCAAAATGTTCTTTAAAATGTTCATTCAGTAGATGTTAAATGATTTCCATACGAAAACATTCATTATCTCTCTCAACAGTAGGGTATTTCATAGATTTCGCAATGTTAAAAGTTACTTCTTAATCATTTACTCTCATAGTTAACTCTCCTTTTTGAACATCTATCATAGCTTTTCCAATAGCTAAAAATGGTCTCCCTAAGATGATAGGTATTTCTTTATCTTCTTCCATTTCTAAAACAATGAAATCCACAGGAAAGATAAATTTGTCAACTTTCACTAACACATCTTCTATAACTCCCTTATGATATGTAACTGATCAATCTGCCAATTGAAGAGCTACAGAAGTAGGTGAGACTTCTCCTAATCCTAGTCTTTTGAAAATTGATTGAGGCATAAGGTTAATTCTGGCTCCCAAATCACATAAAGCTCTTCCATAGAATATTTCACCGATAACACACAGTATAGTGAAACTACTGGGATATTTTAATTTTTCAGGAAGCGTTTTCTGAATAATTGCACTACACTCTTCGCTAAGTGCAATAGTTTTGTTATTCGTGAACTTCCTTTTTTTTCAGAATATCTTTCATGAATTTCACATAATTGGGCATCTGCTCTAAAGCTTCTGCGAAGGGAATATTCACTGTTAACTTCTTATAAATTTCTAAAAATTTTGAAAATTTTTTATTCTATTTATGTTGCTTCAATCTTTGAGGAAACGGTGGTGGAGGTTTTTCTACAGTAATTTTCATTGGTGTAAATGGATACTCTAAATCTGGGTATTCATGATCCTTTTCTTTTTCGGCATCCTCTTTCTCTTTTTCAGTTTATACTTCTTGTTGCACGCTTGTCTCCAATTCTTTTCCACTTCGTAATTGAATCGCCTTGATTTGCTCTTTTCCTTGATCTTTATGATTTAGTTCCACAGTACTTGGAAAAGTTCCTAATGTTCGGTTACTAAGCGCGGTAGCGATATGCCCTAATTAGTTCTCAATATTCTTAATACTAGTTTCTTGATGTTGTAATTGATTTCCTTGAATATGTAATTGATTTCCTTGATTCTGTAATTGTTGACCCATGTTTAATATCAGCTCTTCCATAGATAACTTCTTCTCCTTAACTTGAGTATTACTATTAAATCCTTGAGGATACGAAGGTCTATAGTTAATATTTCCTTGGTTGGATGAATGTCCTAATGGGTTTACTGAGTTGTTTGCCCATTGTTGATTTGTAGAAGAATTTTTATTTCAATTAAAATTTGGATGATTCTTCCAACCTGTGTTGTAATAGTTCAAATATGGGTTGTTGGGTCTATTAATAACATTTAAGGTTTCATATGAAGGTTGAACATCCACAAATTGCCCAAATGAATTTTCTTCCATCATAGGAGGTGTTGAAGAATAATTCATCCCATAATGATCTAATTTCTTTGATATTGCAGCAATCAGTGAAGCTAACATAGATATTGCATCAGAATCATGGATACTAGCTACTCTTTTAGGATTAACCTGCTCAAAAGGCCATTGAAAATTGTTGGTAGTCATTTCTTCTATTAATGAATAAGCCTCATCAAAAAATTTTGACATTAAAGAACCACCAGCTGCAGCATCTATAATCGATCTAAGAGATCCCACTAATCCATTATAAAAGGTTTGAATTATTAACCAGTCTGGTAACGAATGATGAGGGCATTTCCTAAAAAGATCTTTAAATCTCTCACAAGCTTCAGATATTGACTCTCCATCAATCTGACAGAAAGATATTATGTGATTTCTTAGTTTAGCAGTCTTGGATGGAGGAAAATATTTGGATAGAAATTTCTGTGACAGTTCCCCCCAAGTTCTAATAAATCTAGGTACTAACGAGCTTAACCACATCTTAGCCTTATCCCTCAGTGAAAAAGAAAAAAGTCTAAGTCTAATAGCATCGTTTGAGACTCTATCATATTTAAAAGTAGCACATAGTTCTAAAAAATTAGCGAGGTGTAAGTTATGATCTTCATTTGGTGTACCTCCAAATTGAATGTTTTGTACCATTTGGATAACACCAGGTTTAAGCTCAAATGAATTAGCAGCTACATCAAGATTTTGGATAGATAAGTGAATTTCATCTGTTGTAGGATTTGCATAATCTCTTAAGCGTCTAGGTTGGTGTTCATTCTCTATTCCTTGATTGTTCATAATGTTTTCCATTGTATCATAATTTCTAGGTTTTCTTTTTAATTTTCTAATTTTTCTAACAGTTCGTTCTAATTCTGAATCGTATGGTATAAGATTTTCAAGTCCAAATTTGTGCATACAATTTAAAATTAGTACTCAGTAATATATTTAAAAATATAAATATAAATATATAAAAATATAAATAAGTTGCAATT
Source organism: Phalaenopsis aphrodite (assembly GCA_003013225.1). Classification (NCBI taxonomy): domain Eukaryota; kingdom Viridiplantae; phylum Streptophyta; class Magnoliopsida; order Asparagales; family Orchidaceae; genus Phalaenopsis; species Phalaenopsis aphrodite. The sequence goes on along the minus strand of NEWO01000146.1, from coordinate 1,219,640 downwards.
TAAGTAAAAACTTTTTAATAATTCTAATATGTCTGTTACTCTTAAAATTCTCCCCGGCAACGGCGCCAAAAACTTGACCGACCTTTTTCTTTTTGTAAATCGACAATTACAAGAATTTGATGACGCTGCTAGAAGATTTAAATTCCAGCAACGGTGTCAAAATCTTGACTGCGACTTTGTATATATTTGTTTGATTTAATAAAGATGTATAGATATAATATTCAATAATGTCAAAGTCAAATTTGTCAACGCAAGTATACGTATCGCTCAAGTAATATAGGGCTCCAATGGAGTCCTAGTTATCGATCCCACAGGGAGAAATTGAATACTACGGACTAAGGCTTAATAAAAAGTATTACTTCAACTACAACGACGACGTTCAATTTGCTTATCTATCACTAATAGGCATATGAAATAAGTAGATAATTTGGATAACTAACAAATAACTAATGATAGAAAGTAGGGTTTAATTTGTGATATTCAATATATAAGAAAACATCCTTCTCCTTGTCAAGAAATTATAGTGAATGGATAAAATGAATTAGTTCAATTTATATTATGTCAAATAGGAGCATACCTATTCTTTACCTTTTGGTCCAGGCATAAAGAACATTGACTAATCCTATGCTTGGTTACTGATTTTGCGGCTAGGCTGGGAGGATACCCGCTCTCACTTCGGAGCTCCCACGTTCCCCTCACCTGAGGGCTAACATCTACACATCAACACCCAAACGATAGGACCGAATTGGGGATTTTAGTCTGTCACACTAAAATCTCCAATTCTACGCCCGATAGTAATATTTCCTTATTTATTTGCACCCAACTTCCAAGGGCTTTTACCTCCCTGAATCTTGGATGTAATCTTCACTTTAGTTGTAAAACTCAACATATCTTAACAAATCAATTGGCCAGATTGAAAGTAAATTAAGATTGAAGTGAAAAGATCATCACAATTTCTTAAACATTTTCATGGCTTTACCAATTCAAATCACCATTTCACAAATCTCGAGATAAGGAGAAAGATAGAGAAAACTACTCAGAACTCATGGGGAAAGCACTCCAAACTCGCTCCTTTTTGCATCTCTTTGCTCCATTGACCTTAATTCATCATTCCTGCAACAAAACATCAAAAATATCTTTCTTTAAAGTGCAATATCATTAAAAACAGTATAAAAGAGGTACGAAAATCTCAACATATCTTACTTTGGTCACTTTCCCCATGGGATTTGTGACCCCAAACTTTAAGATATTTGATGGGACTAAAAATCCCAGGGAACTTATAGCACATTTTCGAGCCAGTTGTGACAATACAGGGAGTAACAAAGATTTACTTTTCCAATAGTTTGTCAGCAACATATTAGGGATTGCTTTTGATTGGTATGCTGATTTGCCCAACGGATCAGTTAAGTCATTTGCCGAGTTGGAACAATTATTTGTGAAAAGATTTGTGAGTGCAACACCATGTCTCTATAGGAGAGCTCATAATGGAAAAGTAAAAGTCCAATGAGACTTTAGTGGATTACATCTTGAGGTGGAGAAACCTTAACATGAAGTGTGAACCACAGCTATAGGAACATCACACAATTAAGATCCTACTTTGAAGCATTCATGGGCCTGTAGATTTCATGCTCAAGGGACTCACCATCAAATCCTTCAAGAAGCTACTCAGCAAGGCTAGCAGTCTTCAAGAAGAAATCAAACATATGGATTCTCACGAGAAATCCAAGGTAACCAGAGTATTTGAAAAGAAGCCAGGAACAGTAGCAACTATCGATAAAGGGAAACAACCAATGAAGATATATGCAGAAAATCCTCATCAATCTTCATCACAGCATGCTCAGAAATAGAGTAGCCAGTCTAACCAACGACCTCCTCAAGAAGGATCGCCTCGAATAGGGAATAAGAGAATATCTTTGGCAGAATGACAAAAAATGGTATATTCCTTCAAAGATGAAGAAATATCCAAGATGTTCACAAGTCTGATGAAGCAACTTGAGTCCAGATTACTAGATCCAAAGAAACCTGAAGAGGTAGATAAGAAAGATCAACCAAATTATTGCTCGTATCACCGATTACTTGGACACACTATAGAAGATTGTTTCATCTTCAAGGATTGGCTCAAGAAGAATCATAAATAAGGGAATATAACGATCCTGAAAGAATATTTAAAGAACCTGAAAAAAGGTTCCATAAATGTGATTTCGGCCAAACCAATCTCTTTGATTGATCCGTATACTGGAGAAGATGGATGGAGTACGACTTGGGACGAGCTTAAGAGGGTCCTAAACCAAATACAGGATTCATCGAAACAATCTTTTGCATATACCAAAAAATACAGATGGAATGAATTTTGGAGCAAATCATCCAAGAAAATATTTAATCAAATCCGGAATGCTTTAAAACAAGCCTCCGTTCAAAGTCATCAGTCTGCCAAACCTGGGACAAATATTTCACCAAGAGATTTGTTGTCATCAAAGACAAAGAAGAAGAAGAACACCACGATGAAGATTGATAGTACGGGAGTTAGGATAGGGGCTGCCTCTACTAGATTGGTTGTCTTTGATTAGAGGAAAAAATCCTCGAACCTCTGACTTTGTATGATTATCTTTTTACCCCTTTGGGGTATTATGAATATAATGATTATGATATCGGCTACGTTTTAACTATTTCTGGGGATAACATAACTGATTTTGACGAATCTAGCCTCAATCTCGATTCTCAAAAACATCCTCAAATCATACTGGAGTCCGATGAACTCGCTAAGAAGATTAAAGAAGACATCGATGATATAACTTACGACAGCACCTGGAGTGAGGAACCAATCCTCGAGCGCCACGGTGCACCGCTTGTCATCAACTTAGATCTTTTTGACAAAGAAGAAACATAAAAAGATTCAATAATGATATCTCAAGAAGAAGAAATTACAAAATTGAACTTAAGGAGCGGAAGAGTGTTACTCCCAAGAATAGCTTCGCATATAAAGGAAAAAAAATAGTAACTCGAGAAGAACTACCTTCACCTCCACCAGTGGAAGAACCACACAACTACGAGAAAATTGGAGAATCATACAAAGTGGATTACAACGTGCTAGCTCATCTTAGGAAGTTGTCAGCCAGATTAAGCATCTATGACGCTCTGATACTGTTAAAGGAGATGAGAGAGTCTCTGGTTAGAGCTTTGCTTAACCAAGAGATTTTCTTAGCCTAGTTGGCCAGCACATCCTCGGATGAAGTTTTTTCGTTAAAAGAATAACCTCGGGTAACCTTCACAGATGAAGATTTGCTGCTTGGTACCACCGAACACAACCAATCACTCTACATCTCCGTTAACATCGACAAATTACTGTTGTCCAGAGTTTTAGTAGATCCTGGAGTATCCCTCAACTTGATGAGTCTACAAACATTAGCCTATTTGGACATCGAAGCTCAAGAGCTTACGACCGATAAAATGATCATAAGAGGATTCATCCAAAAGGGAGAGAGAGCCCTCAGATCAATTACATTGCTTATGAAGGTTAGAGAACTAGCAATAACTGCCAAGTTTCATATCATCAATGCCGAGACCTCTTTCAATGCTCTACTTGGTCGACCATGGATTCATGAACATAATATGTTTCCATTGTCTCTACACCAGTGCATTAAGTACTACAGAGAAGGACAAGAACATTGCATCAACGGAGATTTACAACCATTTTAAGTGCATGAAGTGGGTATTCATGAAGATACTGCCTGCTACGCACCTCCGAAGAAAGTTGTCTTCTCTTGTGAAATTGTCACAAATAAAAGTGAAGATTCAGAAAAATTATAAAGAGGAGGCCATTCAGCAATCTTCGACCACTCTTTTATAATAAGTTGGTGAAGGTTCTTTTAGTTCGTGCTCCCGAGGTAAAGGCCAGGGATGTAGACAAGGAAGAACTGATTTAATTGTTGAACGGGCTAGGCTAACCATCAACATTGGTGATGAAGACAATTTAGATGATGAAAAAATGATGACAAAACAAAAGAAACCTCAGTATGAGATATTCTTAGAAGATATGGAGCAAAGTGAATATGGGATGATGTATGATTGCATAAACCACTATGTGAACACCATGACCCTTACTCTGATTCTCCCTCAAAAGATCGAGAGTTTAGAGGACAAGGAAGTCTGTAGCGCTGGTTCAAAGCCGGTCAAGTTTTATTATGTTTCTACCTCTACTTACTTAAAAATCATGTAAACTTGGATGATGATCCTAATGAATTAATGGAATTGCCTTTTGGTTATTTTTTGAATTACGTACAAAAGTTAATTCAACAAATAAATTTGCCAAAATAAATGCTAAAAGATAAATCACAACTTTCTGAAAAATTATGGAATTTTAAAAGTCGAACTCTAAACTCGAAAGTGGGTCTCGGATTTGGTATAGTCGGACCAATCGATGATTCAGATTTTTGCAAGTTGTTACTAGTGAATCAGAAGAGGACCGTCTCGATATAGAGGATGAATCTATTGATCAACTAATAGAAGATGCTTCGCTAGAATTTGAGGAGGAAATTAAATCAACTGATGATGAATTGAAGAAAATTAACGTCGGGACCGAATAACAACCCCCGACCTACATTTATAAGTTTTCTACTCAATGATAAAGAATCTCTGCAAATGTTTAGATTGTTAACAAAATTCAAAGATTGCTTTACATGGAGCTATGTTGAAATGTCAGGACTGTAAGGAGGTTGCTGCTCATAAACTCGAAGTGGACAAGAATATAGCCCTAGTAAAACAAGCTCCCATAAGAATGTGCCTCAAAATAGAGCAGCAATTCATCATCAAGGTGAAGAAATTAATAGAAACTAACTTTTTAAAAGAATAGAAATACCCCAAATGGTTAGCTAACATTGTCCCGGCTAAGAAGAAAAATGACAAATACGTGTTTGTGTCGACTTCAGAGATTTGAACAAAGCGTGTCCAAAAGATTAAATCCTATTACTGATACCAGAAATGATGGTGGATATCACTTCAACACATGAAATTTTCTTCTTCATGGATGGATCATCGGGATACAACCAATTTAAGATGTCTCCCAAAAATGTAGCACTTACGGCCTTCAGAACACCTATTTGGATTTTCTGCAATATAGTGATGTCGTTCGACCTAAAGAATACTGGAGCAACATACCAACGTGCAATCACAACGATTTTTGAGGACCTTATTCACAATCATTTCGAATGCTACTAGGATAATTTGGTTATCAAGAGTAAATGAAAAATAGACAATTTGTACGATTTGGGGATTGTGTTTGAATGGTTATGACAATATGACCTTAAAATGAATCCCTTAAAGTGTGCCTTTAACCTTACCTCTGGGAATTTTCTAGGATTCATTGTCTGTCATTGGGGAATTGAGATTGACCCGGATAAGATTAAATCCATCTTGGAAATGCCTTCACCAAAAAATTTGAAACAACTACGTTCCATCAAAGGGAAGTTGGCATATCTGAGACGCTTTAATTCAAATCTCTCAGGTAGTTGTCAGCCCTTTTTGACAATAATTAAAAAGGACACCAAATTCATTTGGGAAGAGAAATGCCAGCAGACATTTGAGTATGTTAACAATATTTAATGACACCTCCTATCTTGGCAGCCCCTATCCGAGGGAAACCATTGATACTTTATACTGCGACCTTAAACAACTCTCTTGGAGCCCTCTTAGCCCAAGTTAATGACGAGGGTAAGGAAATCACATTATAATATTTGAGTCGCCGCCTAATACCAACAAAGATAAGGTATCTACCTATTGAGGAACATTCTCTAGCTTTGATTTTCGCCGCCCAAAAACTTAGACATTTTATGCTTTCTCATAAGATTACCCTAATTTCAAAAGTTAATCCGTTGCATAATTTGATGACCCGACCAACACTCTCCGAATGTTTAGAAAGATGGTCGACGATCTTATTGCAGTTTATATAACTTTTGTTCCCCTCCGTGCCATCAATGGACAAAAAATTTGGCAGACTTTCTCGCTGCACACCCACTTCCAGCTGGGTCCCCTCTTAATGATGAACTACCAGATGAGCAGGTACTACAAATGAAATTCTCCAGTGTGAAACACTGGGAAATGTACTTTGATGGAGCTTTGTCAGCAAAAAAAGACAAAGGAGAAGACACAGTTATACCATGCAAAGCAGGTATTGGTTTTGATCTTTATCACGCCAGATAAGGGTATGTTGAGGTTCTCATACTACCTGACTGAGCCTTGTACCAACAACGAAGTAGAATATGAAGCCTTATTCACCGGACTAGAGTTGACAATCTCAATGGATATAACAAACATTGTCATCTATGGTGACTCACAACTCGTCATCCAACAAGTTGCCGGACAATACAAGATTTTGAAACCAAGATTAGCAGAATACCATCAGTACACGATGAAGCTGCTGGAACAGATCCCCAGTTTAACTTTATACTAGATTCCTAAGAGAGATAATACCCATGCTGACACTTTAGCAGAACATGCAAAAAAATTAGCATGTCCCCTGGAGGATTCCATTGATATCACCATACAAGGAAGATAAGTTTTGTCTCGGATCGACCTTGAAACTCTACACAAGCTCGAAAAAGAAGAAGAAATAATAAATACGGTTGCAGATATCAATAAATATTGATACAAACCATTAAAAAAATATTTGCATATTGGAAAGCTACCAAAGGACAAGTTTGAGGCACTTCACATTACAAAAAGGACTATGTCATGCAGTTTAGTAGATGATGTCCTCTACAGGAGATCGTTCGACCAGATGTGGCTACGATGTTTAAGCAAAATAGAAGCACTAAATATTGTCAAAGAAGTACATGCCGGATTTTGTGGCGCTCACCAGTCAGGGCCGAAGATGAAAATGAAGATCAAGAGACTCAGATATTATTGGTCAGCAATGATTTTCAACTGCATGGATACAACTAGAAGATGTCATAAGTGTCAAGTGCATGGGGTGGTCTTGCACCAACTACCGAATGTACTACACCCAATCATTGCCTCGTGGTCATTCGAGTGTTGGGGCACGGACATAATAGGTTCAATAGACCCTCCATCCTCTAAAGGTCACAAATTTGTACTTTCCACTACATATTATATCTCCAAATAGGCAAAGACAGCACCATTATGAGAGGTTACGACACAACATGTTCTTCAATTCTTCAAAAGCCAAATTGTCTATGATTTCGGAGTACCACGAAGAATAATTTTTGACAATGAGGCAGCCTTTAAAAGCACCAAAATCAATAATTTTGTCAAACAACACCGAATAGATTGGAGATACTCTACGATTTACTATCCCAGAGCAAATGGATTGGCCAAAGCCTTCAATAAAATGTTGGTACAGATTTTAAAGAAAAAAATTAGATAAAAACAAAAGAGATTGACACAACAAATTATTAGAAGCTTTATGGGCCTATCGGACGATGTTCAAGACTCCCACTTAGTTCACCCCCTACATGCTCGTGTATGAGTCTGAGGCCGTACTACCATTAGAAGTTCAGATGCCGTCTCTAAGAGTCGCTGTCGCCAACCAACTTACAATGGAAGAAAGTGCAAAACTCCGATTTGAAGAACTAGAGAGTCTTGAGGGAAAATGACTTGAAGCACAACAATATTTGGAGCTTTATTAAGATAAGATGGTACATGCTCATGATAAATTGGTCCGCCTAAGGTCATTCAAAGTTGGTGACCTTGTCCTCATGCTCAAAAGACCCATTCATGCACACCACAAGATAGGTGGAAAATTCGAGCCACTTGGGAGGGACTATTTGTCATAGAAAAGGTCTACGCAGAAAGAGCCTACCAACTAGTAGATTTCCGTGGGGAAAGACCCATGTTACCAATCAACGGACAATACTTGAAGACATACTACGTAACCTGACATTGCTTGACTTTAAAATTTAAAATTTTGATTGTTCTGGAGTTATCTATTTGGCCAAATGTCTGTGATCGAGTCTTAAATTTTGTAATAAGATTAACCTCAACATAATAAAATTTTTTGAAATTACACACCTCCTTTTTAACTTGATACTCGACTAAATTAAATGAAATATACACATAAACAAATGGTTTTCTCACCAACATAAAACTAAAATTTTATTTAATAAACACTTTGTTTTGTTCTTGTTCACGTAAAGTTTTAGCTCACTGATATTTTTTCTGTTGTCTACAGAGAAATGTCAGGTCAGAGGCTGATCTCTTCTTGTAAAGATGACTGAAACCTCGCACTCAACAAATAAAGGGCGCTGCAAGGCGACACCATAGACTTTGACATGGACTTTAGTCAAGTCAACATGGACTATGAGGATCCTCTGATGGATGTGATCAGCCATCAGGAGAAAGAAGGGCTACTCTCTCTGCTAAGGTTCATCACCAGAGATAGTTTCTCACTGAAGGGGAAAAAATGTGATAGTACAACGAGACCCGATGGAGAGCACCAGCTGCCTACCGTCTATGATAGCGACGCCAACTGGGGGCCTAATCGTTGCTGATAATGAAAGATTACCCGATGCACCACTATGGAGGACTCAGCACAGAAACGCTAGCTGCCAAAAACATATGGCTTTCCTACGTGAGAAGAAGAGACATCAGAAAGAGGTAGAGAACTTGCTCACCTATCCCTGAAGGGGATATCTATGATCCGAAAATGAGAGAGACCTCTTCCAACCTTCCTGCTATAGAATATGAGTCAAGATTTATTACAGAGCTAGAAATACTGCCAGCTTTAGATGTTCTTTGTATGGGTTGCCCGACCAGCAACGCCGAGATACCTGCACGTAAGGTTTCTTGGGGTGACAATGTATCCACTGTAGCCCACCTCATCAACATGATGCCTTCTTGGGTCCTCAAATTTCAAATTCCAATCCAAATTCTTCTCAAATAATTTCACCACACCAAGGAAATTACCCAACATCTACCTACCAAAGTATTTGGTTGCTCCTCCTTTGTTCACATTCATTCACAAAATCACAGCAAACTTTATCCCAAATCTACTAAATGTATTTTCCTTGGCTACTCGCCTCTTCAAAAAGGGTATAAGTGTTAAACCTACAACACTATGGATGTCACCTTTTTTAAAAATCAGCCTTACTACCCCAATTTTAATATTCAGGGGGAGACTTTAAGGGAATATCAGTCTTGAGGGGATAACAAGTTCATACCACCACAGACTAAATCCTCGTCCCTTGAACCAAACTCATTATCTCCCATCTCGGATTCAACAAGTTCATCCAACTCAAGTGAAAATGTACCTAACAATCAGTTTCTGTCTAGTCCTCAAGTGTCCAACTCGCACATAGATCACCCAACACATCCAACACCAATCCAAGAGTCAGAACTAGATCCAACTCCTATTGAAATCCACTCAAGTACGAACACACTTAAACATGAATCTACTATACCTATGGTTGATGCCTCCGACATCCCAATTGCTTTAAGGAAAGGTGTTAGGTCCATTCGACCTCCACTCAGAAACGAGCACACGATGCATCCGATCTCCAACTTTGTGTCCTATGAAAGACTGTCTTCAGCTTACCGAGCCTATGTCACTGCATTTGACAATACACAAGTCCCAAACACCATTGATGAAGCTCTCAAACAGCAGGGATGGGAAGCGCCCATCAATGAGGAGGTAAAAGGCCTACAAAAGAATGGATCATGGACTGTTTCAGACCTGCCAAAGGGAAAGAAAGCAATCGGCTGCAAAGTGGATCTTCAAAGTCAAATACAAGGCAGATGGTACAATTGCGAGATTAAAAGCATGTCTCGTAGCAAAAGGCTTTTCACAATCCTACGATATTGATTACCAAGAAACCTTTGCCCTCGTGGCCAAACTTAACACCATCATAATCCTTCTCTCACTTATGGCAAATGAAGACTGGTAGCTACATAAACTCGATGTGAAAAATGCTTTCCTAAATGGCGATTTGGAAGAAGAAGTTTATATGGAAGCACCTCCCGGGCTAGAAGCATCCTTTCAAAGCAACAAAGTCTGCAAACTCCAAAAATCATTATACGACCTCAAACAATCTCCTCAAGCGTGGTTTGATAGAGTTGTAAAATCAATGACAAAACACGGGTATACACAGTGTCAGACAGATCACACTCTCTTCATGAAAACCTCTAAAAAAAATGATTACAATTCTAATCGTATACGTCGACGATAGCATCCTCATTGAAAATCACAAAGAAGAACTCACAAATCTAACAAAGCTTCTCACTCAAGAATTGGAAATCAAAGACCTCAGAAACCCAAAGTTCTCTCTCGGCATGGAACTAGCTCAATCAAAATGAGGAATATTTGTGTCACAACGGAAATATACATTGGACCTGTTGAAGGAAACAGATATGCGCGGTTGCAAACCCATCGATACTCCAATGGATCCCTACAAGAAGATCGACACTGAGAAAAATAGGGCACCTGTGGATAGGGGGAGATATCAGCAACTCGTGGGGTGACTCATTTATCTCTCACACACACGACCTGACATTGGTTTTTCCGTTAATGTTGTTAGCCAATTCATAAACAGTCATATGGAAGAACACATGAATGCAGTTTATAGAATCTTGAGATACCTCAAGATGACTCAAGGTAAAGGGCTACTGTTTAAAAGAATAAGGATCGAAGTATAGACGTGTATTCAGACGCAGACTGGACAGGTGATGTATCGGACCGATGATCGACTTCCGGCTATTGCACTTATGTTTGGGGAAACCTAGTCAATTTGAGATGCAAAAAGCAATTTGTGGCATCAAGAAGCAGCGCTGAAGCTGAATTCAGAGCTCTTGCACTTATGATATGCGAAGGAATGTGGATTCGAAGAATACTCAGTGAACTCGGAATACTAATTGAAAAAACTGTCAAACTATAATGTGACAATCAGACATCCATCAGCATTGCAAAGAATTCAGTACATCATGACATAACGAAACACATCGAGATCGATCGACACTTCACTCAGAAAATATTGAGAGAGGAGTCGTCGAACTTGTATACATTCCTTCCCGACATCAAACAACAGATATCCTCACTAAGTCTCTCCCAAGAATCAAATTTGAAGAATTATGTAACAAATTTGGTATATACAATCTGTACAACCCAACTTAAGAGGAAGTGTTGAAAGATCTCGAAAATACTAATGATTATATTTCATATTTGTTATAACTCTTTATTTAGATGATTATAAATTATTTGAGGGATCTTGAGAATCTTTATTTATTTCTCTCCTTAAATTAGGGAGATTGGCTGTCTCTTATATTTTGTTATTATTCATTTCCATTTTTACTGTATTATGTTTTTATTGCTTTCTTAACCAGTAAGTCCTGTAATGGATATTTATACCCCTCTTTTCATCAATAAAATTAAGTCCTCTATTATATTTTCAGTAATATTTCCTTCTTTTGAGAAAAAAATTCATTTTCAAAAATTATTGTTTCAATAATTATAATAAATAGGAGTTAATTTTGTGAAATATCAATAATGACAATGAAATTCTTTATATCGGCCAGTCGCACCAACTATGAAGACAACCGTTAAATTGGTTGCATTATTTCTTGTTAGATCATCGCTTCCCTATATCCGTTGCTAGCGAGTTGTTCGTCTATTTATTTGTTCGACCATTTTAATTCGGTCGACCTGAACTTCAAACTCATGGCTGACTGGCAGCTCTTTTCCACTTGCTTAGATTGATTCTTCAACACATATTTTGCAAGAGGCCGTTTGATTTGGTTTCCCCGTAAGAAGCCTGATTGCTGTTTTTTAATACAACTTAAGAAAATAACTATTTGCATGTGATATTTAGAGTAACATTTTAATTTGGCTTGAAACATATTTGAGTTCAGTTAAAATTAAATGGATTCAAAATCAATTTTGGTTGGTAAATAGAGCTAACAACCAAAACAGAAATCTATTTAAATCCAATAATCAAAATTTGGGTGGCTTTTCATTCAATTTTTAACAGCCCGTATTGCCAAGCCTCTTAATGGAAAAAATATTTAGTGTGCTATTCATATGTATGGAAATTTAATGATTCTGCAATACACAGCTGTCAGCTGCGTTATATAGCCCAGCTGCAGTAAACTTTCGTCTTCATCTACCTTCGAGCAAGCCAAAAATTAATAAATAGATAAAAAGGAAAATTTTCTGTTCTATCATTTTGGCGACAACATCCAGTTTATTTCTGTATGAAAGGGTTCCTAAATCAGGAATAAAAAGGGTAGTGGACAGTTCATGATTTACTTTTGCACCATTTTCTACTGTTAATCTTTATAAGTCTAAGTCTATATTGATTTAAAACTTAACCATGCAAATCTAGTAAGTTTTAACATATAAAATTATACAGAATAATATACAAATTAGCGAACTATGAGCTGCATCTGTTGAATAATTTACACTCTTTGTTTGGAAGGTGGGAAGAAGGAGAGAGATTTGGGAAGCTACGTTATTGTAAACTTACTTGTTTTTATTATCCTCTACCATTTCATAAGCACTAAGAAAGGACAATGTCCGCATTGAATGCAAAGAAGATATGAACGCACGTACGTCTACGCTTCAAACTAGTTTTATAAACTGCCATATGAACCTTTAAAGCTTCTAACCAATAAATGAGACCCACTAGTGCCTTACTTTCTAACTGTCATGGCGTACACTGTCTGAAACACTAGAAGATGTGTATTAAATTAAAGCTACTCATTGCATGCATATATAACTTCTAATATTAGTCTCCGACTCCACTTTTTTTTTTGTTCACTCTTTAGATTCAACATTCGACGGCTGATCACATGAAGCGGGTGTTGTTCAAAGAAACAAAGGCAAACCACAGGATTCATGTGGGCGGACTGTAAGGTATGAATTCAATTATCTTGATTTTTAAGTTAAATTATGGCATATGTCAATGATATAAGTCATGAAATAATCATACATTATGTGAGGGTTATCTCATCGTAACCTCGGTGGTATTTTCATTGTCTTACCGGTTTCACCTTTGGCACCTGCGAGCAAATGTTTTCTTCTTTCAACTAGAATTAGCGCCTAGTGAAAACTGAGCAAGGTGAGATCGCTAGGGTTGCCACTTTTTGCTACAACATGATGGAGAGAAGATTCAGTTTTGGTCTGTTCTGGAAGATTATGAGGATAATTTCTTCGGCTTCTTTGGCTTTGGATGTCTTTCAGATTCTTAGGGAAATTTTCTTTAATCCTTTTATGTTTTATATGATTTAAGATTTAAAATGTATTCGTTACGCCTCTTAATTAGGACTAACTCCATTAATAGCAAATTTATTTGCGTCTCGTTTTAGGTACATAAACACTCGTATTTATTCAATTCGTAGATTATAGTGCTTTGGTCATTTGTATTTATTGTAGTCTAATGCCATGTAGTGGGTGCGGCAAATGTCAGAAAAATGAAATGCATCTGAAATTTATATATAATAAATTTGTACACTTGTATAAAACTATGTTGTACATAGAGTTTGGATGTCCGACTCCTCCACATAATACAATCCTAAAAAAAAAGAATGTGGAAACAACCTGTCCTATGGATTTATGTGAACAAAGAATGCTAGTAAAAATCATAGGTAACGGCAGCAATGGCTTGTAGCAATGTAAAGGTTGCCTTTGCTTATTGTGTTAATTTAAGTTGATCCAATTACCAAAACATAAAATTTCTCTCATCGTTGCATCTAGTCTCTAGCACACACTGCCGCATTCTTTTCTCTCGGCTTCCACCAATAGCTTCAAGTTATTTTATTTCGATTTGACTACACCCTATTGGACACTGCTTCACGAGCCCGTAATCGCCCAGGTTTTTTCCATCCAATCGTTCATGCAGCCACACAAAACGAATTCAAGTAATGTCGAACAGTCAAATTCCATCAGTATTTATTAGAAGGCCGTTGGTTAATATATATAACTCTGATGGCTTATCCACGATTTGTAACGGTGTAGTTAAATCGCTTATCGGTAATTTAAAAGAGACCGTTTTTCGACAACATAGTTCATCTTACAAAATTCTGACGAGTAGAACCCGTTGTTGTATGCTGAAATCAAAACCTTCGGCAATGCATTGGTCACCGATGGAAATATAAACAGGGGATCTTATCAGACGCATGGTCATTGGTTATTTGTCGGCGTGCCGTCGAAGATACTCCGATGGTCGTGCCGTCGAAAAAGTTGGAGAATGATAAAAAATATTTGGTTGCTCTCAATTTCTTTTGTAGGTTTTTAGTCTGCTGAACAGGTTATTTCTTCTTTGATAGTCTGTTGTAAAACTGTCGGTTCACCGTCGACACAATAACCCATGGATTTGGTTCTTTAGAAACTATGACAACCTTGCAGGAAGCCATAGGAAAACTATTAGAAATTTGTATCATAAAAAAAAATCATTTTTCATTTCCTTATAATTTTTACACCTACGATCGTAAGACATAGTAATCAAATTATATATTATACACTGAAATTCAACAATCTAGATAGTTATTAGACTTAATCCGCATTAATAAACACAAAAATTAAACATAGAAATAAAGGAAACGTATTGAACCAAGCAATTACAATAATTGTAAGCAAAAAAAAGTTGATCACTTGAAATGTATCAAATACATAAATAAAAATAAAGAAAAATATATGAATCCTTCTAGGTGCCCTGGTCACCCTCTTTCTCGACATCCTTAATAATTGTAAGCTTTCCTCTGTAGTCTTCCTGAAGCCAAAATTAATCTAATTCTATTTTCACTTCTGCCTCTATCTCAGACCTCATCTAGGCGAGTTGGGCATCAAATCTTGTCTCAATGTCAACAATGATTAATGCAGTAACCTTCATACAAACCTGATCCTTCTGGTCAACAAAAGTGGGTGCTTTGAATGTGCTAGAGAATGTATGAGTGTTGTAGGCCCATGCCTGAGATCCTAACCAGAAACCTATCCATTCTTTTTGCAACCAACAATCTCCCTCCACACCTCATAGTTGGACAGGTCACAACCTAAGATTGTAAGTTCGTCTGTCTCTTGAACTCAACTCTCATTCAGCTTTTAGAAGCTCTCATACTAAAAACAGTTAATGAAAGTTAGAGGGAAAATAAAATGAAAATTATTTCAAATGTATACCAACAAATGTTTTTGACTTACCCGAGCGTCTGGGATTTGCTGTCCACCAAAGTCTGGTTTGAGGGCCTCTTATGGGTACTCACATGCAATTTGGCGGCAATGGTTTCTCATCCTAATTTTATGATATTTCAATGCAATGAAATAGTTAGTATGTATCAATAATATTTAAACAAAATTCAACTCTTACCAGCCACCTTTAGTAGTTCGTATGTGGGAGCGCCACACTTGTATGCTTGGAGGCCTGAATGTCTCCAAAGTCAGAGCCCCAATTTAGTTTTGCCTACCGACTCTTATTCTGATAATCTGGAGAATCCCAGAGCCTCAACAATGAGAAAAGCACATCTTCATAGAGTAATGTTGGGCACTAAAGCTTCTTCCATATCTCACCGAACATGTCACAAATATGGTCGTTCTTGACGCGCTAATGCGGGCCTCATGCTTAGGGTGCCAAAAGAACTATCTCTACAAAATGAAATTAAAAATAGTAGACCGATAAACATGTATACATAACATAAAATTATTGGGCTCGATATATACCTCAAATTACGTGAGCCATCTATCATGAATTTCTATCATGCCCCTTTTCATGATAGGTAGGGAGCATCGTACTTGCTCTTAATAGTATCCCAAATAGAATGAATGGCATGTATAGCGAGAGGAAAAATGAAAAAAAAAACATATAATTAGTTTCATATTAATTAAGAAATAATTACAAGAAAGAACGCTAAAATCAACGGAATAACTGATGGCCTAGATTGACGTCAGAAAAAAATGCTCTATTTTCTGACTGCATGGAGACAGATTATGAGCTGGACTATTTTTGATAATATAACTACAGAACATGCTTTCACTTAACAACACTAACATTTTATCCAATGATCATTATTATTACTGACACATTAAACTATCAACTATAAACAAATATTAACCGACGATCATATTGAACTAGTTATTTACCAACCTGTCATTTGCCGAGGAGTTAATCCACGAGTTGCTTTAATAAGCGACGGGATTTTCTATCGGTAATAATTTTAATTACCGATGGCTTTTAAGCTTTTTATAAGCCATCAGTAAATATCCCAATCTTACATGTCTGGTTGAAACCTACATTTCCGACTCTTCTTCCTCCAGTCGCGCTCGCCCTTCTTCTTCCCTCCCTCCCTAAACCCATAACCTCGACCTCGCCGTAACTCTCTTTGGGTTTCATCCAACACCATCACTTTTGCAACCAAACCCTACGATGGGATCATAGCTTGCAGAGATCTGGAACTTCCATTTTTGTCCCCCTTCAACTCGTCTCCTACCTGAAATCATTGACTAAGGTAACTTCACATCTTCTCTTTCACATAATTTTATTCCTAGGTGACGTTTGGTAGAGTACTTGACTTTGCTTTGAGAAGTTTTTTAAGGAAGTTATCAAAGAGTACTTCTTACTAATCATCATTAATATCATGCAGACATCATTTTCATTACCTCAAGGAAAAAGTTGTAAATAAATTCTTAGACATCCCCCCTGCCACCATAGTAATGAGAAGTATGACCACACAACAACATAAAATTTATATCAAATCATTTTATCGATTGATAGCCCTAAATTTTATTTTGAGAATTATTTAAGGAAAACCTTAAAGAGTACATTTTAGTGATCATCATCAAAAGCATGTGGAAAACATCTCATTACCTCTAGGAGAAGGCTGTAAAAAATTCTTAGACATCCCCACAATAATATGATGCAAAATAAATGTAAAATCTTTTTGTTAGTGTAAATTGAAAGCATGTATTTTGCTAACTCTGAGCTGACAAATTAGCTGATGAAGAATTCTCTTAAGAAACAGGCTTGAATAGCTTGATGCTTGATTCATTATGACCTTGAAAATGAAATAGATATTGAAATAGCAATGTTGCTTAGGCTTGAATAGCTTGATGCTTGATTCATTATGACCTTGAAAATGAAATAGATATTGAAATAGCAATGTTGCTTATTTATTTTCTTTTTTTATTCCTTGAAAGTGTTTTACAACTCAAAAAAAAAAACTGAAAAAGTAATGTGGTTTGAAAGTTGATTTATTACTATGTTGATCTAACAATGTTGGGTTCAATTATTCATAGTGAACATTGATGTTTCTGCTCTGATTTGGTTTCCTATTTGAGCTAGCTGTTGTTTCTGTAGATTACTTTGATGTTGATAAGCTTACATTTTTCCTTTGTCTTTGTTGGTTGCTAAGATTGATTTATTGAGCTATGATGAATTCAAACCTTCATTAAAATTTAACAAATTTTGAATATATTTTTGTATATTCAAAATTAGGGATGAAATTTTAATGTTTTTTCTGTAGGCAAGTTCGAAGCACTTGTTGATTATCCTTCCTGTCTTTGTTTTGGTGGTTGGTTTGGTATTTTTTTTCTTTTTCTAGTTTTTATTTCTTTGGTTTAAGAAATTATTTAAGAAAAACCTCAAAGAGTATTTTTCAGTGATCATCATCAATAGAATATAAATATCAACTTTATTATTAACTCGATCCACAATTATTTAGTAATTTAGCTTTCAAAAGATGACAAAAAACTTGACCTAATTTATATTTAGTGGCTAGTGCGCAAAATTGAAGTGTTATGAAAAATAAAAAATTGTTTATACACTAGGGGTACTACGCAAGTATATGTATCATTTCAAGTAATATAGAGCTTTCTTTAAAAACCCCAATATGGATCCCACAGAGAAGCAAGGAAAGAGATCCCTTAAGCTAGTTTTAGTCTACTGCTATCACGTTTTAGTTTTGAATTTTTGAAAACTTTTGTTTTCCTAAATTTAATAATTCTATGCAAAAATTATAATCAACAAAATTAAATAAAAACCAACTCTAAGGAGACTTGTTAAATTTTAGAAATATTTTAAATAACTAAAATCTCTTTCCTCATGCAATGAAATCATATTTAGTGTAGGAGTAGAATTTTTAAAAATTAAATATGGTATTGTGACAAATTCGAGCAATCTTATTTTTTATCCTCTTTACGAGTGACAAAGAACATTGATTGATCATAAGTTTAGTCCCTAAATTCGTGGTTAGGCTAGAACGATATTAAGCTCTCACCTTAGATTTCCCACATTCCCCTTGTCTCAAAGATAACATCAGGCTTTAGTTTCCAAACATCTGGACCAAATTGTTGATTTTAGTATGTCACCCCAAAATCATCAATTCGGCCCTCATCAAAGTATATTTTCTTATTTATTTGCACTCAAAGCCATGGACTACATTCTCATCCATGAAATCAAATGTGGTTCCACTTGGTTGAGAAACACACCGCCCTCTCGGATCTTAATGCAATTACAACAAATTTTAATAATACAACAGACCTAAATTGCAATGTAAATGATGTCCAAGTGAATACCATCACAATTTTGAAATAAAAGAAATCTTTAAACCATTTTTATCTTACACATAATTAATTCTCATCAAAAGAAAAAAGAGTAAGGAAAAAATACTCACTAAGCATAGGGAAAACACATGAATTCTTCATAGCAAATGACATTAAGAAACAAACAACTTTATTGCAGTAGTTCAAAGAAAATACAAAATAGAATTCAAGACTTATCTTTACAGAAGATTCATGCCCTCCTTGCAAAGCAAATAGCAAACCTTACATTTCTTTCAACATTCCAAAAGACACAAAAACTCCACAAGAGTCATCTCCTCTTACATTCACACACACACATGCATGCCACCTTGAAGAGGCACAACAAGCTCCCATCCAAATCTCTCTGAAAATCCCCTCATAGACTTCTAAAGAGAGGTGACAAGCCCCTCATTTAAAGTGACTCAAAAACCCTCTTCATTCCAAGAAACACACCTCCTCACTCCAAGAGATACACCACTTCACTTCAAGAGACACACCACTTCATCCAAAAGCTTTTACTAATGTCTCGATTCATTGAATTATTCCATGGGGCATGCAAGTTGTTTAAAATCTTCCAGACCATCCCAGAATAGCCTAAAATCGTAAAAAATCCACCCCATAACCTTTTTTGTCACCTAGGCGCCAATTTTGGGTGCCTAGGTGCATATTCTCTGTCTTATGGTGCCTAGGATCTAGTTTGGGTGCCTAGGCACCACCCTGCAGGACACTTCACAATTTTTAAGCATGGATTCCTAATTGTTATACCTATAAAATAAGCAAGAAAGTAACCTTTATTAAAAGTGTGATTTTATTTAAAAGAAAGTGATAAATGTAAAGAATATTAAACATAGAATGCCATTGAAATGTGCTAGGTCAGAATTTCATTCCTTGCTTGTTTTGGCTCTAAATTACACCATGTTTGCTACATTTTCTCCAAACTCCACACCTGAAACCAAAAACATGCAAATTACCTTCCTTAATATGAAATATCAATAAAAATAAGCCTAAAATGTATATATAGAAATAGATAATTTTTAGGCATGTCAAATTCCCCCAAACTTAAACGTTACTTGTTCTCAAGTAACACTATAACTTTAAAAACTAAATTTTTTATTTGAGATATTTAGTAGAGCTTCCTATGATTTTTTCTTAGTAATGTTATAGTGTAACTTAGGAGAAATTCTTGGAAATCAACCTAGGACTAGAGTGTAAGAATATCTCATACTCAACTTAGGAATTCTGATTTTTTATTTACTTCAAAAGTTATTGAAACTTGTCAAACTAAAAATTCAAAGAATGTATAAAAATAGAATTTAAGCACCTTATCTATACCAATGTGACCAATACTCTTTTTTTTTATAGATGAAAAAGCTTAGAATTTTTTCTAAGTTTTTTCATTTAAAAAATTTTAAGTAAAACCAATTTTTGATTAGACTTCTCCACAAGCTACTCCTCAGTTCTTATTTCTCCTTCATTTCTTTTTTTTTCTTTTTCCCTTCTTTTGTTTTCTTTCAAGATCTTTTTCAATTCCCCTTCTTTTCTTTTTTTTTTCTCTTTTTTTATGTGAGGGTTACTATATCTTGATAGGCCTTTAATAGTTTGAATTTCACTATCCTCTTTCTAAAATTCAGAAATCAAAACTTTCCCTCACTTCTTAAAAGTGTAAGTATTAGTTTGAAATGGTTTCAAAACAGGCTCAATTCTCATTAAGTATAATTCTAAGAATCTTAGCTTTTCAAATATTCAACTTATTTCTACCATAAATAGCAAAATCATTTTCTTAATGTTTTCTACAAAATATCATAACTATATAACAGTTTCATCACATAGGAGCCCAACTAAGATATTTTTATAACATTCCTAAAATCAAAATTATAGTAACCTAAAGATAACACCACAAGTCATTTTGAAAGTGATATCAAATTAAATATAAGCTATTGAAGAAAAATAAAGTTAAGTTTTAAAAATCTTTCTCCCCTCAAACCTGAAATTTTAAATATTTTCCAATAAATACAATTAAATATGATAGGTAGAAAATTTTGAAATTGATAAATACATGCTAAAAATTAAATTAAACTGAAAAGGAAGCATAAACTTTTATAGAGGTACTAAGTATAAAAGTAGACATATAAAATTTCCAAGTTTGTAATAGAAGGAATTGCTATATAATAAATAAGTCTTGATTATAAAGATAAGTCCATGTAACACAAACAAAACTAACATTCATTGCATAAAAAACAAAGATTCAAGCATAGTTCACAACACAACACACATATATCAATCCACACAATCAACAAACTTAATAACACCTACATAACGGAGTTCAACACATAAACAAAAACACACTTTCATTAATAAGCACACCAACAAAAAAAACCATGATGTGCCTCCCACGAAGCGCTTGGTTTAACATCTCTAGCCCGACAAAAGATTTGACTAGGATCAAAATCCATTTAAGGAATCCTTGATCAATCACCCAGTCTTTTTCAGTTCATGTAATTCTTACTTAATCGTCAAATTGTATTTTTTTTCTTTCAGCTCTTCCTTTTAAGATTGATTCAAATTATAATTCCTCATTTTTCTTTCTAGTTCTAATATTCTTTCAATAAATTTCTCAATTTGCATATTAATTTCATCCTTAAAATTTATAAGAAATGGATCTCTATATGAAATTCAAGATCTCCCAAAATTTACATCACATTCTCTCTAAATAATTCAAATTTTGGATCAAGTTCTACTACGTTACTCTTTTGTCTCAAGTTATCTTCTAATTCTAACCCTTGTGGTTGAGGAAATAGTGGATGTGGTCTTTCTATATTTATCTTGGTTGAGGAAATAGGTTTTTTCTATTTCCTTAGTAATTTCTTCCTTTGTTATTTCAATCTCATTTTCCTCATTTCTCGACTCAATGTTCTTTTGAAATATATCCTCCATTTCTCTTCTTATTCTTAGTTGGATAACTTTGACTTGCTCATCGTTCTTCTCCTTAAGGTATGTATCAGGGTCACCAAGTAAAATCTCTGGAGGATAACTGTTAATTGCATTATGAATCTTCTCTTGTTGGTTTTCCATATTCCTAATTGCAGCCTTTAGATTCTCTAGCTCATTCTGCATTTGAATAGAAACCTCTTCTAATAAATCCTTCTCCTTATTCTCTGGGATGAAGTTAAAATTATCAGAAAAAGAAAGTTCATCATTAAAATCACCCTGACTATTCCAATTACATGTCTGATTAAATTGATTAGCTTCCCAAAATTGGTTTTCTCCTCCAAAATTATTATTCTAGTTAATATTCGAATGATTTTCTCAACCTAGCTTGTAATAATCGGAATAAGGATTGTATATCTTATGGCTAGTTTCAAAAGAGTTTGTTTCAATCAATTGTACAAATAAATTTTCCTCAATATTTGGGGGCACTTAAAGATAACTTTCTACATATTGATATAAGTTAAAATAATAAGCATATCTTCTTGAAAATTCACTACTCTCTTTGAGTTTACACTTTTGAAGCTACTAGCATTGTAATCTATTGACCTCACTTTTGGTTAATGTCTAATTTCTTCCGTATAAGCCTAGGATCTAGCTATAGGGCTTTCTTATTGACTATTCTTAGAGGACTAGTATATAAACCCTCACCAATAGAAATTCTAAAACACTTCTTTGCTCATCTTGAAGTTCCACATGTTGGATCCTAACCTCTAAAACTTAGTAGGTGGAGCTAATATGGGGGAGCTCTGGAAGAATTCCCATTAGACTGTTTGGCCTTAGAGTTAACCCTCGGTGGTGTGTTCTTGGTCATGCACACACATACTTGATACCCCTCACTTCCACTCACAACCTAAACCCTTAACCAAAATGACTAACTTGATCCCTTACTCTTTTGGAAACTCATGTGGATGGTCCCCTAAACCATTAGCCCACGGCTAGGGTTTGGATAAGATCAACACATAGAGGATCCAAGATGGGATTTCCCTTGTTTCAGGCTTAAATAGGATGAGCTCATGATTGAAATTCCCATTAAAACCCAATTTCACCAAATTCCAATTCTTAGACTTTTGCCCCCAAACTTTCAAAATTATTACCAAATTTCCCTTGATTCCATAAATTTAAATATTTCCCAAACTACCTAATTTTGTCCAAAAAATATCTCAAACTCTTTTAAACCACCCAAATTGCTCAAAGCATTCTAAAATTTTTAAAATCCCAAAATACTCCTCATGGCTCAAATTTTTCCAAATCCCTCAAAAATCATTTCAAACACTTCCAAAACCAATCTTGACCACTCATGTAGTCTAATTTAACCAAATTGACCAATTTTGACAAAAATCCCAATTTATTCCTTTTAAGGCCCAATTACCCAAAATCTCCCCCAATTTCTACAAATTTGACTTCAACAAAATTCATCACGCCCAATCCCAACAAAAACTAATTTGAAGTCCAATTGAACCACTCTCCAAATCCTTATTTAATTATAACCAAAATCCCCAATTTTGACTATGTACTAAAATTTTGCAAATTGAACCCCATAACCAAACCAATTTCCCCAATTTTTAATTCCAAACTCATCATAACATTTCCCTTGATCAATTTGATCCCTCAATTGGCCTTAACCTAAACTCAAACCTCACCTAAATCCTACCTAAGTAAAAATCCCCAAATTTTCCCTAAAAATGTCACCAAATTGAACTTCTTAACTCCCTAATTTCCATGCAATTGACATAAAAACTCTTCAATACAATCTTTTGAACCAATTTGGGCTTTCAATTGAACCAAATCCAAACCCTAGCCCAATTTGAACCCAAGTCCATCCCAAATGCCCCAAAATCGATCATGAGCCAAATTCGACTAAATTGAACATCCAAATTAATTTAAAAATCACCCAATTTATTCTTCTAACTTCTTATAATAATTATCTAAGTAAATTTGATAAATAAATTGTAATAAATCTAAACCTTATCCAAAATCGTAATTTTGAACCCAAACTCTAAATTCAACCAAACTCATCCAAATTAACCAAGCCATGGCCACCATGGCCAACTTCTGAACCCTAGAGGCCAGCCTAGATCCACATAGCCCAACCTAGTTGAGCCATGGACCAAGGTTCTCATGAATTGGGGGATATCCTTCCAAAATTAGTCAAACTAAGAGGATCTTTACACCCGCCACCAAACCACTCAAATTCCATCACCATTAAACTCCCCTGACTAACTTGACCACCCAAGCCACCAGCCCTAGCCTAGCCGGCCAGCCTAGTTATCGAAGAACCCAAAATTGAGAGAGCCTCCTATGGAGTTTGAACACAATTCCACGCATCCAAGTTGTCTCACTCACATTAGACACTTGCGTCGTTTATCTCTCCACCTCAACAAACTTTTGCACCCACTGGCTAGCCCTAGTGGCCACCATGGCCATGGCTATTTAAGCTCCACCTTCCATGGTAAAACAAGGTAAGTGCACAAAACCTTAATTAAAACTTAGCCAAAATTCTCCCAGACATCCTAGCAACCCAGAGAAGCTCGTCCCCACCATTCTACAACCACCCTAATTCCCCCTGTCCAAGCTTAATTTCACAGCCCAAAATCAGGACCCTTCACGACTATCCCACCAAACTCCCTGAAACTCAAAATTGATGTACTATTAAGCTTCACCAGAGCTCAAGGAGAAGTTTCCCCTCAAGCCCCATCATTTTGAGCTCTCCAACCCACTCCAAAGACAAACTCGAACCACCTGTAGGTCAAACTCCTATAGAGACTCAACACTGGCTCAAATTGTAACTTGGAGGACTTCTGTGAACTCAAGGCAAAGCTCAGGAATCATTCTAATCAAGGCTACACCTCTTAGACCAAGGTATGGATCAATTCCCCCGAAACTGAGCTTGGTTTGAACTATTATGAAGAAAATTTTAATACCACACACAATCAATTGTATGTATATGTTAGTCTCGGTTAGATGCACGTGTAGGAACATACCACACTTAATTTCATTAAGTGTCAAGTAAGATCGAAGCAATTCAGTGTGGGCAGCTTCGGGTTTGGATAATCGGGAACAATGAACGGATTTCGTCCTTTTAGCGCATGTATTGAGCAAACAGACGAGACAACGTCAGACGAAGAAATAATGCATGAACGCACGACCGCATGACAGCTGAGGTGGAAAGCGTAACAAATCAAGGAGCGTCATGTGGGGCTTCAACGCGTACGATGTTGAACTATCGGCTAACTGTTTTAAGTAGAAAAAATTGGATTTTCTTTTATTTAATTCTAGAGCTTAGAAAATGCATAACTTTGTGTAGAAAAATCGAAAAAATAAAATAAAAATATCTTCTTACTCAGCAAATAAAAGAAAATTATGTGAAATAAAATTAAAAATTAATTGAAATATCTCTGATTTTTAATTAATTAAATACCCTTTGGACTATTTTAATTATAATTAAGTAAATATTAATCACTATAGCATGAAGTTTTAGGGGTTGTTTCCTCATTTTATAAGGGATGTTCTCTAATTTTTCCAAGGTTAGAGGGCATCTCTAGCTTTGAAACTCTAATTTTCAAGCCTAGTTATCTATTTTTGTTTAAAATAATTGTATAAATTAAAATATTAATAAGAAAAATATGGGACTTATTTTAAAGATTCCTTGTGGTTAGAGGATTCTAGAAAAAAATAAAAATTAACTTTAATTATTTATGAAAATTACTATAGTTAATTAAATCCTAAAATCTTACTAAAATTAAAATGAATAAAATAATATTAAAAAACTAATAAAAAAGATTTCCTACTATAAATAATAATTATTTTAACTCACTGAAAAAATTTGTAACTTATTTGAATTAGTTTGAGCACTAAAATCTATTTTTTTAAATAAAATGATAATTTTGCATTAAAATAATTATAATAAATTAAATATAATTAGAAAAATTATAAAAAGTGGGTTTTTAAGTTCTTTGGAATGAGGGGCACTTAAGAAATATAAAATTTATTTTAAAATAAATAGTTCATTTTTTTAGTTACTTTTTGAACTAAAAATAATTAAAAATGATTAAAAATATTAAAATTATGAAAATGAACCAAATTGTTCCTAATTGTTCTCTAATCACTTGGAACCCTTTAAAATGTTTTTCTTAATTTTTCCTAATTTTGTTATGTACTTTTAAATGCCAAAATGTATTTTTTTAAATTTCCATTAAAATAATTATACTAAATAAAATAAGAGTCATAAAAATGAAAAGTTTGTTTCATTGAGCTCTTTGGACTTAGAGAGATTTAAAAAAAAAATAAAAAGTAATTTTTTGAAATTAATACATATTTTCTATTTAATTAATCATTAAAATCAATAAATAATTATAATAATTAAAATAAAATTTTAAAAATCATGAAATTTTGTTCAAGTGGTCCTCTGGCTTAGGTGAACCTCCAATAATTTTCCAATGAACAAAAAATTTAGTTTGATTAACTAAATAAATTCACATTGAAATCCTATTTTTTGAGTTAAAATAATTATATAAATTAAATAAAAATTAGAAAAATCACATTTTCTCCTCTGTTATTTTGTTTGATCCATGGGCGTGGTGCAATAAAAATTTTAAATTCATTTGAGTTATATTTGATAAGTTATGAAGTGAACAGCCCTAGGGGCAATAATTTTAGATTTCGACACCCTAACTGAAATTTAGGATTAACCAAAAGGTAAATAGGTAATTTTGATTATTGTGAGATCTCTTGGTTGATTTGAAATATAATGTGTTAAAAAGTAGAAACCAATTTGTCACATTTTCATGGTAAGAGTAGAATTGTAATTTTGTTAATTGTTGTGACTTGGAGGATAATTCAATTAGATGATCCTAAAGTAGTGGGCTTGAGTTAGGAAGATAATAATTCACTTTTTTGAAGCCCCTTGATTGGTGATTAGACAATAGGATGACCATTTAATGGGCTTAAATTTCATTTTTGTTTGACATTTTGATTATTGCTAACCTACCACTAGATTGAATTTAAATGGCTTAATAGTGAGCTAGACTTGATATTTAAAATTATTTAATGAGGTTTAAAAAATATAATATAACTAAGCATGAAAATTTTGAAAACACTACAAGTTTGATTTATCGGGAGTGTTTAACAACTCTAAGTCTGTCCTTCGAAGTATTCACTCGCAGAACATGTAAATTAAACATTAAGTGACTTTCTGATTACCCCACTCTTGGGATGGTTAAAGTATCAAGGTTCACAGAGTATAGGGTGCATTAATTCATTAAAAATAAATTTAAATTTGGATGATTAATTGAACAATAATATATTAAGTTCAAATGAACTCAAAATATTTTGAAGGATTTTAAAATTTGTTTAGGGTTATGCCCCGAATATTTTAGGATCCTTTGGATTCTTTGAAGTACAATTGAATTTATTATCTTTTGTACATGAAAATCATCCATTAAAACTTTTAGGGACCCACCAAGTTGTGATCTATGACTTAATAACTACACCTTCAACTTGTTTTTTGCTTTCCATTCCTACAATTTATTTATATTTTCTGCAAAATTATATATATATATATATATATATATATATATATATATATATATATATATA
>NEWO01000146.1:1171445-1192485 GCA_003013225.1 Phalaenopsis aphrodite | reverse complement strand
ATATATATATATATATATATATATATATATATATATATATATATATATATGTTGCAAGTTCTAAGATTCAGTGGGAGTGCAAGAAGATGACATGTACACATTTACATTTTAGCAATGCAATTTTCTTTCCTTTTACTTTACTACATTTCCTACCTATACATGCTTTAATTACAAAACCATTTCAAAATTGAAAATTAGAAAACCATGTTTCAAAATTAAACAACAATTGTTAAAAAAACAACAAAATAATAATTTCATAACACGACTTCTTGAAATTATGGGAGTCCCTCGGATGAGGTAACCCACGATTGCTGACGAGATCTCCCCAATTTAAAGAACTTTAACAACTCGTTTAAACTAAGTAAATTTAAAAGAAAATAGTGGTACCAAAATGATGGAACTATGGGATCCTAACCGGTGTAGCTCTAATCAACTTTAACCCCCTTATATTGATTGAATAAACTTCTCATTTAAACCTTTTGAATGTTTAAAGTTTAAGGTTGTTACTTCACCGAGGATCTTAGAGCTAGCACCGTGGGCAGTAGAGCAAGTGAATATACAAAAATAAACCTTTGTTTAGGATTAAATAACAAGCCATTGGATTTTAAGGTCATTTGCCTAGTTCAACATAAATCCTCATTTTATCTTTAGGCTTTTGAACAATCATGTTGTGTAAATTAAACCCTAACTAATCATATAATTATGAGGTTGTCATTTGTTAAAACATAAATCCTCCTATCTTCCAGGCTATTTGTATGATTGTGTCATACAAATGTAAGCCCTATTAATAAAATTGGTATGATAAAAATTCAATAATTCTCTTCTCTGAAATTGAAGACAAACCATAGGATAGCTAAGGGAGTCGTTGAGGTTCTCCTCAGGACCAGTACCAACCCCTAGTTTTCTCCCTTTGAACTCCTAAATAATGTTCCAAGTTTAAGCCTTTCCCATTTGATATTCCTTGGTCCGATCTTTGAAATTTTCTACCCTTTAAAAATTTTTGAAGACAATATTTTTTGATCTAAATCAAGAGTTTTCTTAGGTGACCTCAATCATTTAGGATGTAATTAACTATTAGGGCTTGCCCTTATAAGAAACTTTAAGAACCCACCTTAATATAGACCCTATCTAATCTTTCATATTAGATAAGAAAACTTGTCGGTCAACATAAATATTTCGTAGACTAAAACAGATATCATAAATTCTTTAATTTATTTAATCGAGCCCCACGAACAAGCGATATGTCTATTCCTAGGGATATGTATGTCACTTGTAGTGTTGTTCTTGTTTATTTAAATTATTGCATATATGGGAACGGTTAGGTCTCTTATTTTCAAAATCAAAATATTACTTTAAAAAAATTAATTATATGTTATATTAAATCAAATATCGTCTTCCCAATTTGGTGACTGACATAATCCAAATCTGAATATTCATTATATTATTGATCCGCCATTTTTACATTAAATTCATTGAGTTTTCTCTAATTCATAATCCTCCTAAAGGTTCTCTCCAAATCTAGGTCGTAAAATTTAAGGTCTATAGCTCCTGAACTATGCATACAAATTTAAAGACTTAACTAATAGGGCACATATCAAAAATATTTTTAGTATTTTGGTTTTCTATAAAATAACCACACACAAACGCACTAGATAATAAAACAATAATTTCCAAATCCAAGTCTTACAGGTTTAACTAAAATTTTCTTAAAGTTATTTTTGTTGCTTCCACGACAACGATGCCAAAAACTTGACCCGACCCGCAATTACGCAGTAAATTAGCTTTCAAAAGATTACATAAAACTTGATCCAATTTATATTTAGCAGCTAGTGTGAAAAATCAAAATGATATGAAATTTAGAAAATGGTTTACGCACCAGGGGTACCATGCAAGTATATGTAATGTTTCAAGCAATATTGGCCTTTCATTAAAAACCACAGTGTCAATCTCATTGAGAAGCGAGGTAGGAAATCCGTTAGGCTAATTCTAGTTTACTACTATGAGGTCTTTAGTTTGAAAATTTTGAAAACTTTGGTTTTCCTAAATTTACTAAGTTTACTCTAAAATTAAAATGAAAAAAATAAAACAAAAACCAACTCTATGAAGACTTGTTAAAATTTGGAAAGATATTAAATAATTAGAATCCCTTCCCCTTGTAATTAAATCATAATTAGTGTAGGAATATAATGTTTAAAAATCAAATGTGGTATTGAGACAAATAGGAGCATTCTCAGTCTTTATCCTCTTTACGAGTGACAAAGAACATTGATAATCCAGAGTTTAGTTCATAAATCTGCAATTAGGTTGGGAAAATACTTATCCCGACTCTTTTCATATGTTAATGCTATGTATGTGATTATATTCTTAGTTTTTCCTTACTTATAATTTTTACTATGCAACGGTGCCAAAAACTTGATCGCCAACAACAGCTAGGAAAAAATTGACTTTGAAGTAAATAAGAACACAATTATTATATTTAAATATGGGATACTATGCAAGTATACGTATCATTTACAAGCAATATAGGACTTTTTGATTAAGCCCCGATTATCGAACCCATAGGGAAAACTACAATATGCAACTATAAAACAGAAGAAATTAGATAACAAATTCTTGAACTCTGCAACTATAAAATGTTCTTTTTTAAACTCTTGATTCTATAATAAGAATGAAAGTTCAATTCTTTTTGTAATTTTTAATAATTGAAAATAAAGTAAACAACTAACTAAACTTAACTTGATATTTGTATGATGAAGGCAAAATAAAATATATTTTTCCTTATCATGAATTAGTAACAAGTATAGGCACTCTGTTGTGGAGGTATTCAAATTGTGTTGTGCCAAATAGAAGCAATAATATTCTTTTCCCTTATAGAGATGCTACAAAGAACATAAGTTAATTTATAATTTGAATAGTCTTGAATACGGTTTAGGTAAGGAAGATACTAGCTCTCAATCTAGAGTTCCCTTTCTTCCTCCACTTGGGGGCTAACATCTCGTTTAAAAACCTAAAACTATAAATCAAATTGGGGGTTTTAGCCTGTTATTCTAAAGTTCTCTGGTTCTACACCCTTCAACGTTTATTTTCCTATTTATTTGCTCTCAATCATAAGAATTACATCCTCATCCATACAATCTAATGTGATTTATATCATTTATTGACTGATACAATATCATATCGTATCTTACATATTCTTAGAATAGGTATTAACATCTTAATTGGCCAAATCAAGAAGTAAATAAAGTACAAGGTTTAAAATCTTCACAACTTCTTCCAACAATAAAGACTAATACTTCACACAACATCCATCAAATACTTAATAACTTGTCATTTTAAGGAAAAATATATAGAAAAATACTCAGAATTCATGGATAAAACACAATCACACTTAAGTTTGAAAGCATAAATCATGCAAACAAACAAGAAGTCTAAATTAAAACTAAATGTAGTCACAAAGATAAACACTTATCTCAAATC
Source organism: Phalaenopsis aphrodite (assembly GCA_003013225.1). Taxonomy (NCBI): domain Eukaryota; kingdom Viridiplantae; phylum Streptophyta; class Magnoliopsida; order Asparagales; family Orchidaceae; genus Phalaenopsis; species Phalaenopsis aphrodite. Next base: position 1,189,008 of record NEWO01000146.1, on the reverse strand, counting down.
CTCTTCACCAAAGACTTGAAGTTCCTTTTATTCTCTTCCTTCACTTACAATACAAACTATAACTTAAAGTAAAAAAAGAAAAGTGGTGGCGACGACGGTTAGGGGTGGCGACGGTGGCGTATGGTGACTGGAATGGGGGTTGGCTTGATGGATTCTCCTCTCTTCAATCCAAGTCTTCTTTTATAATTTTACAAAAGGTTCCTTGGTATCTCTTTAAATTGTGTCCTCATTTAAGGAATCTTCTATAAGTTGACTCCTTTCAAAATCCAATTGAATGAATTTTCGTGTCAATTAATTAATTCCCACATTTTTACCAAGGGTTGCTTCAAACACCTTTTCAAAAATTTGTCCAAATTCATTGAATCATCAAGTAACTACTTCTGACACTTAAGCGCACGGTACTAGGTGCTTAGGCTCGGCTATCTCTGTTTCACTAGCACCTAAGCCCTAGTCTGGGCACTTAGGCTCTTTAGTTCAATTTAACACCTTCATTTTTGCTCAAATTTTGATCATTTCACCATTTTTCATCCATTTGATTGTATCTAGAAGAAAAAAACACACAAATATCTTTTATTAAAGCACAATATCTAAACAATAGGTATAAAAATGTGTACATAAAGACTATAAATTTTTGGTGTATCAAAATCCCCCAAACTTAAAATTTTACTAATCCTTAAATGACACTCCAATCCTTCAAAACCAAATTAATTAGATTATGTAAATGAGTTTCTTCAGGATACTCTAAAATTTTGAGGTATAAATATAGTTGTACAATTTAGAAAAAACATTAATATATGAGACCAACTTAGACTTTAGAAATTTTTAATGTAAAGAAGCTTTAAAATATGAGTTCCTATCTAGTTCATAAATTTTGTAAATTCTTCAGATATAGAGTCTAGGCATTATATCTTCCCCACTTAAAAAAAAATTATTATGAATAATTATACTTACTATATTATATCCTTAAGCTTAAGAGTTTCTTAAGTCTTATACTTTAAAAAGATTCGATGTGAAACCAATTTTTTATTAGGGCATTTTTTTAGGTGAGGATTACGATATCTAGATATGTCTTTAATGATTTTGATTTCAACTCCTCCTCTCCTAAAGCAAAGTTCTGAAATAAATCTTTAACTTAAAAATATAATAATAGTTTTGAAATTTATTTTTAATAAAATAAATTTAAGCATTGAAAATAAAAGTCCAACCCTTCTAAAATTTTCAAAAATAAAATTTCTCTTACTAAAGATAGTTACAGAATATTTATCATTTCCACAATAAAAAATGTTAACTTTAAGTTTTTCTTCATTACTATAGATTTTAACTAAGTTCTCTTACTCATTTCTATATTCAAAATTTTACTTCCCTAATTTAACTTCATATACATAATCATTTTTTTTTCAAATAAAAATCAAAATTATTCGTAGTACATTTGAGGACAAATAAACTTCAAGTTTTTAAAAAAATTTTCTCCCCCCCCTCAAACTTAAATTTTTAACATAATAAAACATTTTAACATCATATATATAGGCAGGAATGACAACTAAAAATAACGTGCTTGCAGAAATTTTTACATCCTAAATTTACAAGTACAAAACTTAAAAATAGGAGTAAAACTTAGTTGATCAAATTTTAATTTACTTAATATATAGAGATTCATTAGACTTCTTTATAGTGGAGGATAACATAAAAGCAAACAAACTAACTAACATACATTCACAACTACAACATAAAGAAATAGCTGGTAGTAAATTGAAAATTTTAAACACCTACCTCTTCTCAGCTATCAAATCTAACACCTACCTGCTCGTATGTTGAAAAGATCAAGGATGCAAATCTGAAACCTGCAGTAGTAGCAGCAATGATAGAACTAGTGATAGTATCATAAATCAGATCTCCAATATCAATGAGCTTGAACTGCTGAATGCAATAGTTCAAGATAACTCTATCTCGATTCACTTCACTGAGGTGGTTTGTGACAACAAACCAGTAGAAATAAAGTAGTGTCACGCTTTCAATGTGGCATCCAACTTTGACATGGGAAAGTTGACTCTTTCTTCATTAGTAATCTTCTACAATCCTCTTCAACCAGTCAATGAGGCAATAATCTTGTCTAACTCCTCCTCATTCTGACAATAGTTTGAACAAAATATAATTTACTAAGGGGCAAATGATAGAAAAGATTTAATACCTCTGAGGAGAAAGATATTTGTCTTCCTCAAACCATGACTCCATCATCTTGAACTTCACTGAGATTCGCATAGAACTCCCAAATAATAAAAATAACAGCCGTAGTAGAAAAATAGCAAATACGCTCCCACTATCAGTGAATAATCACATTTTCTACTGCTCCACCTGGACTCTTAAAACATCACTCAGGGATCAATTTTCTCGACTGTAGTGCATTTGTATATCTATCCCGAGCTCTCAAACTAACGAACTTTTTTGAATCAAAATGAGCTTTTCCTTTACTCCTCTTCATTCTTGGGGACATTTATAAAAATTATAAATAATTCACAATAAATCCTAAATTATACTTGAAATCATTAAACTCAACTCTTAAAAGCTTAAAATATCAATTTTATGTATTTTCCATAGATCTTTTCTCCAATTTTCACCATGAATAGTGATTTCTGGTCAGATTTATAATGTGCTGAAATACATGGTGAAAGTAAAAAAATTTTACATAGAAGTGAAGCTCCTACTTCATGAAGATCAAGTCTAACAGATTTTTCTTGAAATCACCAAGAAATCTTCACTTAAGATGACGCCCTAGCTTTCAAACTTGCAAAAATACAAGGAAGGAGATGAAATTGGGAAAAAAAAGGAGTTTTCGACTCAAATTTTCACTTTAAACCATTTGTGAAATCAGTTTACATGAACTGGTGCTTAGGCGCCAATCTCTCAGGTTAGCCCGTGCTTAAGCGCGGGGTCTTGGTGCTCAGGCGCCAGTGCACAAATTTTGATATTTTTGATTTTAAGTAAAATGCTTTTCTAGCATAAGTCAACCACTCCTAATTGGTCTTATAAATCTTTAGTAACTATTTTCTTCCCTTTCAACTCTCCTCTTCCTTAAGAATCACCAATCTTAACTGATTCGATTCAACACAAAATAACGTAAAATTTAACACAAATAAACACTTATATTAATTCACAAACAATTTCAAATATTTTCAATACATAATTTCTCAATCCAAAGAGTCTTGGATGAGATAGTTCCTAAACACAAACATTTAACAATCATAACATTAAAAAACTTAACTCAACTCTCCTTCTCGTGGAATGAATCCTGACCTATCATTAGCCTCTCTTTGGGCATTTGGAGTATAAATTTGATAGAAAGAATGGTGGCAAAGGACTCTTGTCGAGTCTTCTTCAATCCATTTGTTTTTTAAATAAATAGCCTTGTCCTCTTCTTCAACAAAATTAATATGGCTAAATTGCATCTTAAGTTGTCATCCCAAATGCTCCATATGTGTGTTAACTTCTGTTTACCTCATTTTTTGTTGAGGTCTAGTTTTTTTTTCCACTTTAGTAGTTTAGGGTCTAGCCAAAGGATTTTCCTATTGACTATTCCTAGAAGACTAAAAAAGGAACCATCACAATTAGAATTTCTAAACTCTTCTTTGCTCAACTTGAAGTTTCACATATTGGTCATAACCTCTAGCACTTAGTAGGTAGAATCAGTATGGGGGGAACTCAAGGGAGTCTCCCATAAGATGGTTAGACCTTAGGACTAACCCTGGGTGGTCTGGTAATGGTTGAAATGGCTTGCTCACACTAAAATTTCTTGCATAGCCCAAACCCTACGACCCCTTGATTTGGTCCCATGATTCCTTTTTGAAAGCTCATATAAATGAACCTATACCCCTAGTCTTTGGCTAAGAGGGTTAGAACCAACATATTGAGCATCCAAAATAAGTTATCATATGGATCCTATTAGTTTGGCATGGCTTCATAGCTTACTTGCCCATTCTAGCCCAAAATCACCAAATTACCAAAATACCCATACAATCCTAATTTTTGCCAAAAATTCTAAAATTACCCAAAAAATCCAAATTTGCCAAAACATCATTTCAAATCACTCACCACTACCTAAATTGACCAAAATTCACCAAAATCACTAAATTCCCAAAATACCCCAAAAATTACCAAAAATAACCAAAATACCCCTCATGACTCAAAAATTCCAAAAATTGTAAAAATTTCCAAAAATTCCAAAATCATCCCAAATATTCCTAATTTCAATATTTGACCATCACATTGACCTAATTTGACCAATTTACCCAATTTGACCAAAAGCCCAATTTGCCCTTAAAGGCCCAATTTCCCCAAATTAGCCTCAATCTTGGCTCAATTACCCCAACCTTGCCCAATTTCAAATCTAAACAAAAATTCAGTATCACTAATCCTAATCTAAAAAAAATAAAAGCTCAATTTGAACCAATTGCAAGCCCAATTTTACTCAAATAAAAAAGCTCAATTTTGACCATATGCCTAAATCCACTAAATTAGCCCCCCAATTCAATTCAAAATCACTTGAAATTCTTCCAAATCCTTCATGAAAATTCCCTACACCAAACTCAACATTCAATCAGCCCAAAGTTTATCCCAAATTTAATTTCAATCTTGAATGTCCAAACTTTTATGTAATTCAAAAAGGCCCAAATCCAAAGAGCCCACATGATAAATTTTCCTCCGTCATCCATTTAATCAAAATCATTTACTAAGTAATAAATTCATGATCAAATTATTCTAAAAAAAGCCTTATAACATACTCCACCAAAATGCTCCATAAATTAAAAAATTCCTCTTCATGAAAATTAGCCAAACAAAGGACAAACGATGAAGCCACTCCCAAGCCATAGGTGAACCATAAGAGCCATGCCACCTTATCAAACTATTAATAGAAAGAGGACAATCCAATTTCAAATATCCTTAAGATTCTTTTAAACACTCACATGAACCAATCTAACCTATGATTAGCTAAATCTCCATGGATAGTGCCTTACCATGATGTTTAAGCTGAATCATCTGATTTCCCTCAGCACCCAAACCAACCTTTTTGATTGAGTCCAACCCCAAACCAAGATTTGAACCATGTTGACTCAAAATATCCCTTTCCCCATACTATTTCAATCCTATACCTTTACACATGGTGAACCCCAACTGACTTCACTAAACCTAAGCCCTGACCTCCCTGAGTCAGATGGTGACCTAAGCCTGGCCGTCCGACCACCTAGGCTACCGGAAAAGCCATGTCCAAAAGCTCCACCTAGACTAAAACTCAAAACAAAACCCATCCAAGCAGTCTCATCCCAATTGGATTTTTGTAAATTTTTGGCATCCACATAATCAACCCAAAGCACCCACTAATTAGCTCTACGGGCCTCTCCTTCCCCCTCTATTTAATCTCACCCTCCATGGTCAAACCAAGAGATCTTGAAATTCCATGGGGAGACTTTGTCAAATTTCTTCCAGAGCTTCCTTAAGACCTCTTGAGTTCAATACCCCCATCCTTATCCACTCAAGCCCACTTTCTGTGCTCAATTTTGGAGCTCAATGCAAGGTCAAAAATCCACCAAATTCAAATTAATTATACCCACACCATCCTCACAGTGGGAGAGGAAGATCCCCACAAAAGCCCCATCACTTGAACACCCTAGGGTGGACTTTGATCAGCACCCCAAATCGTCCTTGGTCAAATTTGGGTCTAGGCATTTCACCATTGCTTGAGACTTCATCTATGAGCTCTTTGGAATCAAGGTAAGCTTTTGGATGAACCCAATTGAGGCCACACCTCTTGGGCAAAGGTATTGAACCATAACTCTAAACAGAGCTTCATTTAATTTTTCATGCTTATAAACTTGATTAAAGGCTTGATCAACCGTATAAACATGTTCTCCTAATCAAGAAGACTTTATAGGAATAACCCACACTTAAATTAATTAAGTATTGAGAGAGATATTATGGTTTGAATGTGGACGGTTCTCGGGCTAGGGGTATTGGGGATGATGAAACGCAGTCGTTGGATCGCGCATTTATTAAATGGAGGGCTCTTATTGCGTCAGACGGATGAACGGTTCGAAAAGGCTAGCTGACTCAGCTAACGATGCCCAATCCCATGGCGACACGTGTTCTTTCAGCGCGTACGAGGATAAGTTGGATAAGTAGAAAATTAGGGGCTTTTTCTTATTTAATTAAATGCTACAACTTCAAAAATGCATATCTTTGTATATAAAAATCACAAAAATAAAATAAAAATACCCTCTTGCTCATTGAATAGAGCAAAACAATGTAGAAATGGTTTCATATTTTTTTTTATGCATGCATTATTTTTAATTAATTAAATTGTGTTTTTTCTTATTTGGATTCTCCATTTGCATAGACATTTCAACATGACTTGATTTTTGAGGATTTGATTCTATCTGTTATGAATAGGCTTTTCTAATTTTTCTAAGGTTATGGGAGATCTCTAGGCATGGATATCTAATTTTCAAGTTAATGGTCCCTATTTTGGTAAAATAATTATAAGAATTAAAATAATCATTAGAAAAATATAAAATTTATTTTGGTAGGTTCACTGTGGTTAGAGGACCTTAGAAAAATTATTATAATAATTAAAATAATACTTTAAAAATCAATAAATTTATTTTGGGAGCTCCTTATGACCAGAGGAACCTAATAAAAATAAAGTTGGGATTAAAATAAACACTTTATTTTTGGCTGTTTTTAAGAATTTAAATAATTAATATTAATTAAAAATAAAAAAAATTGCAAAATTGTAAAAACACACTAAAATATCACATTTGACTTTCTGATCACCTAGAACCATTTAAAATAATTTTACTAATTTTTCAAGTCAAGATATTAATTTCTAAAGGCTTAAAATGAATTTTCTCTAATTTCTCACTAAAATAATTCCAATAATTAAAATATAAATCACAAAAATATGAAAATTATTTCTTTAGGTTCCTTGGACTTAAAGAGATTTAATAAAAATATTAAACTTAATTTTATACTTAAAAAATAATTTACATTTAATTAATGCTCAAAATAAACAAATAATTCTAATAATTAAATTAAACCTCTAAAAATTATGAAAACTGGTCCAAGTGGTCCTTCGACCTAAATGAACCTTTAATAAACTTCTTAAGGATAGAGATTTTATTCTCATTGAGTTATTGAATTTTGATTGAAAAATCTCTATTTTTGTATTATAAATAATAATAATATTTATATAATTAAGAAAAATCACATTTTCTCCTCTGATGTTTTAATTGACCCATGAGTGAGGTAACATAAAATTTTCAAGTCATTTGAGTTCAATTTAGTGAATTATAAGGTATTAGAGTCTTAGAGGCAAAATGGTATTTTGGGAATTCAAGACTTAATTAATATCTAGGCTCAAACAAAGGGCTAAATGGGCGACAAATAGTTTTAATTGATATGTGTTGAAGATTGAATGAACGGGATAAATAGTAGTAACCAAACTCATTTTGTTCTTGTAAAAGATAAATTTTTAATTTCTTAAAATTAATGAAAATTGGAAGAATATTTAAATAAAAAAAAGATGTTAAGGAAATGATTTTTGGAAGATTAAAACTCACAAATTTTTAAGCCCCAATTAATGGTTTTTAAATGATTCATAATTCTTGATAAGCATTACAGGTATATACATTTAAATTTTTTTCAAAATTTACAAATCTACCTATTAATTTTTAAGGGTTGAGTAATGAACTAGACTTAATCAAAATTTTGTTTAATAAGGTTTAGAAAATAATTTATAACTAATTTCAAACTTTTTTAAAACACTACAAGCCCATCTTTAAAATCAAAGTGCCAAGCTTCTTAATTAAACCAAATTGCCCCTAAGGCTATTTACCTATATAATTTATAAATAAAAAATTAAGTGATAATCACCCCACTTAAAGGGATAATCAAAACATTAATGTTCATTGAGCATAAGGGTATGATAGGGATGAGTTATTAAGCAACATAATGAGTTTGAATAAACTCGGAACTTTTCCAGGGATTGTGAGATATCTGGGGCCTGGTCCTTAGACTCTGCTCATACTCTTTTGGGTATCTTGAAGTATGATTAAACTCATTATGCCTTGCTTGAGAAATCATCTATATACTTTGATAAATATGACCCATTAAGATATGACATAAGATCTGGTAGACGCACCTTGAGCTTGTGCTTCCTATTCTTTTTCTACAAGCATGCTTTAATTCCTACAAAACTATATACATATGACTTATAAGTACTGAACTTTAAGGTGGAGGAACGAGTAGACTTGACAGGTACGCTTTTATAGTTTACGTCATCTTCTTTTGCTACACATTCTTTACTGTACTTCTCCTGCTCTTGAACTCGCATGTTAAACAATAATGTCACCCTGCATGTCAAAACTAACACTTTTAGGATAGCCACAGAGCTGAAACCAAAATAAAAAATTTTAAGAGATTAAACAAGATAAAATTCACCGCCACAACATTCAAAATATAAAAGAACTCAAAATTTAATCACAAAAATTACAAAAAACCAACATTTCAACTAAATGAAAATGTCTCTATCAATGATCAAGAATCCCTTGAAGGAGGTAACTACAGTTGCTAACAAGATTTCCCATGGTCTAAATGAAAGTATGGAACTCATTAAGTTGAGTTTAGTAAATTCATTTGGACTAAGTGAATCTGAAAAAAAATAGTCATGCCAGAATGAGGGAACTGTAGGATCCTAACCAGTGTTGCTCTAATCAACTTTAATATGCCCCATAATCTTTAAATAACCATAACCTTAGAAAATAATTGATTTGACATCATGAACTAACACACTAGAATATGTGACTTCTAAAACATGATATTTTTCTCATCTCCTCAATTGACATTTCTAAAACTAAAACTTGCTACTTCATCGAGGAGCTTGGAGCTTTCCTGTAGGCAGCATTCTACAACAAGAGGATCTACAAAAACAAGAGAATCTACAATAGCATAACTTCTCTTTAGAATTAAACAACAAATCCATAGGACTTTGAGGTTGTTTTCTTATGTAACATAAACTGTCACTTATCTTTAGGCCTTTGTATGGTTTTGTTATACAATATAAGCCCTAACTCGCCTTAAGATTCTGAGGTTGTTGTTTATTATGACCTAAATCTTAAGATCTTCCAGACTATTTGTGTAATTGTTTTACATGAATGTAAGCCCTAATGAATAAAATTGGCAGAATGAAACATTCAATAATTATAATCCCCCAAATGGAAGCCAAATGGTAGGATAGTTTGGTAAGTCATCAAGGTTCTCCTCAGGATCTATGACATCCCCTAGTTCTTCCTCCTTTAAATTCCAAAATAAAATGTTCTAAATTTGAGTCATTCCCCTTTCACACCTCTTTGCCCGATCTTATTGAAAATTCCTATCTCTTTGAACTCCTTGAAGATAATATCCCCTGATTTTTATAGAGAGTTTTCTTAGGTGACTTCGCTTGTCTAAAATATAATTAATTATAGGGGCTTGTCGTTATAGGAAGTATTTCCGAACCCAGCTTAAAATATACCATATTTAATTTTTTATTTTAAATAAGGGAACTTGTCGGCGTCTAATAAAAAATGGTTTCACAGACTTAATGGATGTCATACAATCTTTAGTTTATTTAATTGAGCCTTACTAGTAAGTGGTGTGTCTATCCTTCCGGATGAATACATTACTTGTGGTATTAGGCTCGTTTATTTAAACTACTAGGGATATAAGATCGTTCTGATCTTGTATTTTCTAAAATCCAAAATTCTATTTTTTCTAAATTATATATATTAAATTAAATTAAAAGAGTGTTGGGATATCCATCCTAGCAGCCGACAATTTCACAACTCCCAACCTTTTAGTGCTAACAACTTCTGGCGACTCCGCAGGGGATTTTCTTCTCCCCCATATTAATCAGGGGATATTATCTTCATACATCGGTAATGTGTCCATATCCCTTATGAACCAAATTACCTTTCTTCCATTGGCATACCTCGCCCATTTCTTTCTTGGGGGAAGCACGGTCAACTCCTTTGGATTTCAGGATCGTTTGTTCAATCACCTTTAAACAGAGTGGTTCAAGAGTTCATTAGGACTTTGTCTTTATGTGGAGTCGGACCCCCTATAGGTGTGTTGGTGGACTAGTTCTGCCTCGGTATTGTGTGTTGAAAAGTTGGTCCCGCACTAGGTCCTAAACTCCACTTTCCCCTTCGAGCTTGGTTTGCTATTTTGCAAATTAAATAGAATTGTGTCATGCTATGATTTTTCTTTAATTTTTCTTATTTAATTAAGTAAATTCTTCTACATTCAAACTATTTTTATTAAATTTAAAACCTTCACAAACTAAAAATAAAATAAAAATTTGCCTAGTCTATGAATCGGCCTTTGTTAATTTTTAGTATTCACACTAGGATTACAAGGTGTTGGCCAAATAACTAACCCCGGAGCTTTTTTTGTTGAAGATGTTGCAATGATGTTTCCTATGCTCACCTTTTCCTATGATTTGCCAACCAGCCACAACGCTTGAAATGTTGCCCCCACCATCATGTTTGGAACCAGATTTGACGAACTTGAAGTCGTACTCGAAAAGGCCTCTGTTCGTCATAATGAAAGTCACCGCTCCGGAGGTTCAGGAGCTATCGACATTATTTCAGGTTGGTTTGTTGGGAGTTTCCCGTAAGAAGCTGTCGGTCGCAGGAATCGAAGTCCCGTCGCCCGCTTCGAAAGGACGTTGAATTATGAAATCAAGCTGACCCCATATTTTTCATAGTTTAAAATGAAAGAGCACTGTACCTCAGAACCTGTATCTATCCCGAAGGATAAACACAAGACTTGAGGATGCGGCTCGATCAAATAAACTAAGAAAAGTATGACGTCCGTTTGGTCTGCGAAACGTTTGTATTTGATGACAAGTTCCCCTATTTAATATAAAGGATTAAATAGGGTTTATATTAAGCTGGATTCGGACATGCTTCCTATAAGGGCAAGCCCTTATAGTTAATTACATCTTCGATGACCAAAGTCACCCAAGAAGACTCTCGATAAAAATCAAGGAATATTATCTTCAAGGAATTTCAAAGGGTGGGGCTCTTCAACAAAATCAGACGTAGAGGTGTGAAAGGGGATTGGTTCAAATTTGGAACATTTTATTGTAGAGTCCATAGGAAGAGGAACTAGGAGATGTCATGGACCTAGAGGTGAACCTCAATGACTTCCCATGCTATTCTAATGTTTGGATTTAGTTTTGAAGAGAAATATTTGGGTGTTTCATCTTGCCAATTTTTTTAGCTAGGGCTTACATTCGTGTGAAACGATCACACAAATAGCCTGAAAGATGTGAGGATTTAGGTCATGACAAATGACAACCTCGGAATCTTAAGATGAGTTAGGGCTTATATTATATAGCAGGGCTATGCAAAGGCCTAAAAATAATGAGAGAATTTACGTTGCATAAGAAAGCAACATCGAAGTCCTATGGCTTTGTTGTTTAAAGTCTAAAGAAAGAAGATTGGTTTAGTTGGGGAAGACAGGTTTTGCTGTTGAAGATGGCCGTGCTGCCCACCATGCTAGCTCCAAGTTCCTTGCCGCGACAAGTTTGAGTTACTAAGTGTGTCAAGTTATAATGTCAAATCAGGTGGCCATATGGTTGAAGTTTTTTAAATTTTTAGAGTGCATATTAAAATTTATTAGAGCGACACTGGTTAGGATTCGACGGTTCCCTCGTTCCGACATCATTATTTTCTATTGGATTCACTTAATCCAAATGAACTTACTAAACCCAACTTAATGAGTTCCATAATTTCATTTACGTCGTGGGAAGCCTCGTTAGCAACCGTAGGTTACCTCCTCCAAGGGATTTCCGATCATCCGATAGAGGCATCGTAATTTAGTTGAAGTTGTGGTTTTTGTGTGATTTTTGTGATTAAATTTTGAGTTGTTTTGTATTTTTCATGTTGTGGCGATGAATTTTATCTTGGTTGATTTTAGTTTTGGTTTTGGTTATGGTTTTGTTATGTGGCTATCCTGATAGTTTTGGTTTTCATGCAGGGTGACATCGTTGTTTAGCATGCAAATTTACAGGTATAAAAATACAGCATGAAAAACACAATATGAAAGTACAAGAAAGATAATGGTGAAAACTGTAAAAGTGTACCTGGCGAGTCTTCTCGTTCCACGACCTGAAACTTGAAATACATGTTAAGGCAGTTTATGAAAAGCATGAAAAGTAAAGTTTTAGTAATTTTCCTAACCCTATGTCATATCTTGGTGGGTCCTTAGAAGTTTAATTAAGGATGATTTCATTGAGCGAAGAATATTAAGTTTAATAGGCCTCTGAGGTATCCAACAAGTTAGGAGGGGGAAGCAGGTACATGCCTCCCTCTCACCAACTAGTGAAAAGCCTCGAGTCCATCTAAACTTATTATGTTGCTTAGTGGTTCATCTTGTAAATACCCTTATTACTCAGTGAGCACTGATGTCTCAATTATCCCTAAGAATAGGGTAATTATCACTTGTGATTCAATTTAAGAATTATGTGGGTGAAGACCCTTAAAGGGGCAAGTTAGTGTAATTTGAACACTTAGCCAAATTTTTAATCCTAATTGGGCTTAGTGGTGTTTCAAGGATGTTTGATTTAGTTATGTTTATTTCTCTAATCCTTGTTTAATCAATTTTGATTTAGCTTAAGTCACCACTAAGCCCTTAAGGCCTCTGTGAGTGTCTTAATTAGTTTTGAAAAAGTTAAGCTTTAAGTGGTCATGATTCATGATTTGGATTCTATTTAAAAATCAAGATAGGGGTATTAAATTGATTAATTATTAACCTCAAAAGTTATACCCCTAAGTCCAGGATCATTTAATTTTAATAAACATTGAAATTTTAATAATTTAGAAATTTATTAATCTTAATTAAGAAAGTGAGATTGGTTTCTACCAATTAAACCCTTGTGTTTCAAGCATCAAATAAATTGATTAAGATCAGAGGTAACCCATTTTCCCTCCTTGACTTAAGCCTAAATGTTAATTAAGGCAAAATTTCCAAAAGTACACATTTGCCCCTAAGGCTCTAGCACTTCATAATTTGTCAAATTCAATTCAAATGACTTTTAAATTTTTATCCTTCCTCATGCATGGGTCAATTAAGACATCAGAGGAGAAAATGTGATTTTTCAAAATTTAATTTAATTTATACAATTATTTTAATGCAAAAATAGGATTTTTCAAAAAAAATTCCTAACTTGACCAAAATAAATTCTAATCCCTTGAAATTTTTACTAAAGGTAGAACTAGGCCATAGAAGCCTTTGGACAAAATTTCATGATTTTTTGAATTCTTTGTGGTTTATTAGAATTATTTTAATTTCTAGGTTATTTAATAAAAATAAAATATTTTAAGTGGTAAAACTTAAGTTTTGTATTATTGAAAAATTTCTCTAAGGTCAGAAAACTTAGAGAAGCAAATTTTATATTTTTTTTATTTTTCTTTGATTTATTGGAATAATTTTAGTGAAAACTCATTTTTAGCTTTTAAAAAATTATTTTTATGCTTTGAAATTCAATATCTTTATTTAGAAAATGAGGAAAAATATTCTAATTGTTCCTAAGTGATTAGGAAGGAATTTAGAATATTTTCATGAGTTTTATTATTTTTATGATTTTTATGAATTTTTAATTATTTAAATATCTAAACTAGGCTAAAAATCAAGTTTTTTTTAAATATGATTTTATTTTTATAAAATATCCCTAATCACAGAGAACTCAAAAAACTAAATTTCATAATTTTTCTATTTATATTTTGATTTTTAAAAATCATTTAAGTGTTAAAAGTGGTAATTATATTTAAAAATCGACTTCAGTTGTCAAATGAACTCAAAATATTTTGAAATTTTTATAATGACTTCTGTGGATCATAAATCATAGTGGAGATTAAAAATCAAGTCATTTAAATGTTTAAATTTTCCAAAATTAATTATCTTAGTGATTTAGTGTTTGTAAAATTTAAGGATATTTTAAATGACTTGACCCATGAAATTATTTCCAAAGGTTTCTCTAGTCATGGTGGACCTTCCAAAATTTTATTAGCATTTTATAATCAATATGCTAATTTTCATGATTATTTTAAAGAAATAATGTGAAATAACATGAAAAATATGGGTCTCTTTATTGGAACCTCCTCTGACTTTGGAAAAATTAGAGAATACTTCCCTTGATAGAGGCTACAACATGTCAAAATTCCAAGCCAAGGTGATGTGCTAATATGCATAGCGAATCAAATGATCCCAAATAGTGTTTAATTAATTAAAAATAAAATATGTATCAAATGGACTTGAAATTTTTTTCCACATTATTCTCCTTTGTTCACTGAGCAAGAGGGTATTTTTATTTTATTTTTGTGATTTTTCTACACAAAGTTATGAATTTTCTAAGTTAAGGGTATTTAAATAAATAAGAAAAAGCCTTATTTATCTATTTAAACAGCGCGTGCTGACTAGATCCTAGGCAGCTCCGAAGGCATGCGTGGCGAGCTCTTGTTGGACGTCGCCGTCCACGTAGCTTGCTGACTAGGCCCGTTGTTTATGTACCGAAGCGCTGTCTGACTCGATCTCCCCCATCCATTTGATACACGCTTTATCGAACGGCTCCCTGTAATCATCCCCGATAGAATGATCCTATGCCCGTCCACACTAAAACCCTAAAATCTCAGCCTAGACTCAACCAAATCACTTCATGTTTGATCCTATGGACTCGTCTAAGTGAGACAAACACATCCATATGATTAATGTACCATGAAATCAAGCTTAAGTAAATGGAGAATCAAAATAAGCTCGGGAGGAGGAGGAGTTTTATACCTTTGCTCTGAGAAGGGAGGTTTCAATCAGAGGTGCTCGGCACGTTCGTTGGGGTCCATGGAGGCTAGGGATTGAGTCCTTGGTCTTGGTGTAAGGCCTAGGTATGAATTCGACCAAGCTCAATTTCAGGTGTTGGTCTAGAGCTATGGTAGAGGCTATATGGAAGGGGGATTTGATGGGGCTTTAGCTTTTTTCACTATTGTAAAGGTGTGGGTGAAGTTAATTTGTGTTTGATGGACTGTGGAGGTGTATTGGGTTCTGTCTTGGTTTACGGCAAGGTTTCAAGCCCAAAACTTAGCTCCGACAATGGGAATGGGTGAGGGAAAATGGTTGGAATGCACTGAGGGGATCTTAGGGAAGCTCTGTGTGAAGTTTGGAGAGGCCTCTCTAAGAAAATTTCAGCACTTTTTTTACGGCCATGGAAGGGGCCTTTTATAAAAAATGGGGTTATGTGGTGCTTAGGTGGAGGGCAGAGGAGCTCCATAGTTTGATTTGGATGAGCTGGCCTCTAGGTTTGATTTGGGTGAGGTGCCATGGGGGTGGCTCTTGGTTTTGGGCTTTTTTGGCCACTAGGCTGGCCGGTCAGCCAAGGGGAGGTGGCTAGGAGCTCAGGGAACTCAGAGGAATCCATCACAACAATTTTATGCAAATTTGCTTTGATTTGGCAAAGATATCTTAAGCATGTGCATTTTTGGAAATAAGATCCCTTAATTTGGGAGAACTTTGGTCCATGGATTGATTTAGGAGATTTCATGGTGTTTAGACTTGTCACTAAGTCCAACTAATGGCCGTGATGGAGTTAATTTGGTGGCTTTAGGGTGGTTAGGTCACATTTGGTGCATGGGTCCAAGTGGGTGCAAGTGACCAAAACTTGGGTTTGGGCTAGGTTAGCCATGTCAATTGGCCCAAAAAATTGTTTCATTTGGTGTAGATGATCATAAGGAACAACTTTGGTTAAGGATGGAAGTGGTTTTGAGTCCAATTGAAGGGTCAATTTGAAGGCATTTTGAACTTTAATCAATTTAGTCATGTTGGGCTAGGCTTGGGTCTATCTTGGGTTAGCCTTGGGATAAGTCAAAATTGATTATTTCAAATGGTCAATAGGGACCTCATGAAAATTTTTTAACATGAACTGGATGCCAATTTGTAGGTTAAGGCAATCAATTGGGTGAAATTTGGGGACTTAGCCAATTTGGGGCTAAATTTGAGAATTTTGAATTTAGGCCAAAATCAAATGGATTTGAGACTTAACCAAGGCAAATTGATGGTTTATTTTGATGTATAGGAATGTTATAAATATTTTCCAACATTAATTTAGGCGAACTTACTAGGCTATGGGTTCAATTTGGTCAGATTAGGTTGTATGGTCAAAATTGGGGTTTTGACCCAAATCAAAATTGGGCTCAAATCATGGACCAATTAAGCTTGTATTTGGTTTAGTTTGGTCATATCAAAAGTGAATTTGATATTAGGATTGGAATTGGGGTCAATTAAGATCGAATTGATGGACATTTGACTTGGATTTGGGGAAATTTGAGCCTTTTAAAAAGAATTTGAGGATTTTGGTTAAAGATGATCAAATTGGCCAAATTGGGTCATGTGGTAGTTGAGAGAAATGAAATTATGGATATTTATGATTTATTGGGATTTTATGAGAATTTTTGGAATTTTTTGGATTTTGAGCTACGGAGGGGTATTTTGGTTATTTGGGGGTGTTTTAGGGGTAGAAGGCCAAGATGGGTATTTTGGTAGATTTGAGGTACCAACCATAACCAATAAGCCATGGACCAATGGAAATCCTATTTTGGGTCCTTTACATAGTGGTCTTAGCTAAACCATAGCCTTAGGGATAGTAGGTTTAGGGGACCATCTACTTGAGTATCCCAAAAGATCAAGGGTTCTATGCTAGAAATTTGAGTTCAGGGTTGTGAGTGTTGTGGGTGCAGATAAGTGTAGTGAGTGTCATAGCTCCAGACCAACACCCAAGGTCAGCCCTAAGGTCCAGCAATCCTAAGGGTGACTCATCTTGAGTTTCCCCCACAGTGACCCCACCTACTAAGTATTTAGAGGTTGAGAGCAATATGTGGAACTTCAAGTTGAGTAGAGAAGAGTTTGGAATTTCTAATGGTGACGGTTCCATGTCTAGTTTTCTAGGAATAGTCAACAGGAAATGTTCTATGGCTAGACCCTAGGCTACAAAAGAGGAAAAACTAAACCTAAACAAAAAATGAGGTCAACAAATGGACCCCCAATATGTGTGGTGTGCTGGGAAAGCACACCACACATATTGGCATTGACCGACGAGATCAACAAAAACTAATACAAACTCCTAAGTCAACAGACCCGGAAGTATGTGTAGAGTTGTGTGTGTGATTTTTTTCTGCCGGAGAATTAGCAGGTGTGTGCTTAATCAAGTCGAGAAGCAGGGACTCTCACTGGGGATTGGAGAGTGGACTTTAAGTAATGAAATTTCAAAGATTTCCAAAGGATGGGAGTTAGAATGTAAGTGCTGACCCCAAGGTGGGAATTGAAATTCAGATATCAATTCAAAGATAGAGAGAGAAAGAGAGAGAGAGAGAGAGTCGGAGTGTAAGGACCGACCTCGAATGTAATGAATCAGAAATGTAGGACTCTTTCGGAAATGAGAATAGAAATGTAGTTCAATTCTCAAAAGAGAGTGTCGGAATGTAAGGAC
>NEWO01000146.1:1087709-1159074 GCA_003013225.1 Phalaenopsis aphrodite | reverse complement strand
GGAACGTAGCTGTTTCAAGGTTTTAGGGGAAGGCATTTCCAAGATAGCTTTAATCTTTTCTGGGTCAATCTCGATTCCCCGATGACGGACAATTAATCCTAGAAATTTCCCGGAGGTGACGCCAAAGGCGCACTTTAAGGGATTCATTTTAAGGTCATATCGTCGTAACCGTTCAAACACAATCCTCAAATCATACAAATGGTCTATTTTCCGTTTACTTTTGATGACCAGATCATCCACGTAGTATTCTACTTGATTGTGAATTAGGTCGTCAAAAATCTTCATCATTGCACGCTGATATGTTGTTCCGGCGTTCTTTAGGCCGAACGACATCACTGTGTAGCAGAAGATTCCAATCGGTGTTCTGAAAGCTGTAAGCGCTGCATCCTAAGGAGCCATATTAATTTAGTTATATCCCGATGATCCATCCATCAAGGACAAAATCTCATGTGTTGAAGCGATGTCCACCATCATCTCTGGTATAGGTAGTGGTAACTCGTCTTTTGGACATGCTTTGTTCAAATCTCTAAAGTCAACACAAACACGGATCTGTCCATTTTTCTTTTTAACAGGTACAATATTGGCTAACCACGTGGGGTACTGCTCATCTTTAACAAAGTTGGCATCTATCAACTTCTTTATCTCGGCGATGACTTGTTGTTCTATTTCAAGGCGCATTCTCCTGGGAGCTTGTTTTACTAGGGTTGCATTCTTGTCCACCCCAAGTTTATGGACTGCAACCTTTGCTGATAGCCCTGGCATTTTATCGTAGCTCCACGCGAAGCAATCTTTGAATTTCTTAATAGTTTAACCAATTCTGCAGATTCTTTGTCATCAAGTAGAGAACTTATAAATGTAGGTCGGGGTCGTTCTTCAGTCCCGAAGTTAATCTCTTTCAATTTATCGACAGTGGATTTAATTTCTTCCTCAAATTCTGGGGGAGCATCTTCTATTGGTTGATCAGTAGAGTCATCCTCTACATCGAGACGATCATCTTCTAACTCATTAGTAACAACCATGCAAAATTCAGAATCATCGACTGGTCCAACTGTACCAAATTCGAGACCTTCTTTTGAATTGGGAGTTCGACTTTTAGCATTCCATAATTTTTCAAAAAGTTGAAATTTATCTTTTAGCATTTGTTTTGGTAAATGTCCCTGTTGAATTAACTTTTGAACACAAGGCGAGAAGTAACCAAAAGGTAATTCCATTAATTCATTAGAATCAACATCTAAATTTACATGTTTTTCAAGCTCAGTAAAGGTAGAAGCACGGTAAAATTTGATCGGCTTTGAACCAACACTACGGACTTCCTTGACCTCTAAACTCTCGATCTTTCGAGGGAGAATCGGAGCCAGAGTCATAGTATCCACATAATGGTTTATCCAATCATATATTGTTTCATATTCATTCCTCTCTGTATCTTTTAAGGATATCTCGTACTGAGGCTTCTTCTGCTTTGTCATCATTACCTCATCTTCAGAACTGTCTTCATCACATATGTTGATAGTTGGCCTAGTCCGTTCAACAATTAAATTGATCTTTCTTCGTCCGCGTCCCCAGCCTCGACCTCGGGTGCGTAAACTAGAAGAACCTTCACCAACTCGTTGTAAGGGAGTGGTAGAAGGTTGTTGAAGCGAAGTCGTATGGTCTTCTTTTTGTTATCCCTCTGAATCTTTATCTTTGTTTGTCAAAATTTTGCGCGAGAAGACAGTCTTCTTTGGAGGCGCGTAGTAGGCAGCATCTTCATGGATACCAACTTCATGCACTGAAAATAGTTGCAGGTCTCCCTTGATGCAATTTTGTTGACCATCTTTACGGTATTTGATGCATTGGTGAAGAGATGATGGAACCATATTGTGCTCATGAATCCATGGTCGACCCAATAGAGCGTTAAAAGAGTTCTCGGTGTTGATGATATGAAATTTAACGGTTGTTACGAGTTCTTCGAACTTCACAAGTAATGAAATTGATCCAAGGGCTCTTTCTCCCTTTTGGTTGAATCCTCTTAACATCATCTTATCAGTGATGAACTCTTGAACATCGAAGTCCAAATATGCTAACGTCCGTAGACTCATCAAGTTAAGAGATGCTCCAGGATCCACTAAAGCTCTGGATAACACAAATCTGCCAATGTTGACGGAGATGTAGAGCGGACGGTTGTGGTTGGCGGTACCGAGCAGCAAGTCTTCATCAATGAAGGTTACCCCTGACTATTCTCTCAACGAGCAAACTTCATCTGTGGATGTGCTAGCCAACTGAGCTAAGCAAATTTTCAGATCTAGCAAAGCTGTAACCAGAGATTTTCTCATCTCCTTTGACAGGATCAGAGCGTCGTAGATGCTTAGTCGGGCAGGCAACTTCCTAAGATGAGCTAGCACATTCGAGTCTACTTTGTATGATCCTTAGATTTTATCTTGATTATGTGGTTATTCCACTGGTGGAGGTTCTCTTCTCGAGTCATTATTTGTTTTCCTTTGTCTGTTGGAGCTGTTCTTGGTGGTAACACTTTTTCGCTCCTTAAGTTGACTTCTGTGACTTCTTCTTCTAGAGATATCATTGTTGAATCTTTCTGTGTCTTTTTCTCTTTGTTGGAAAGATCTAAGTTGATGGCGAGTGGTGTACCATGATGCTCAAGAGTTAGCTCTTCGTTATCGGTGCTGTCATAAGCGATATCATTGAGTTCTTCTTTGGCCTTAACAATGAGTTCATCAGACTCAAGTATGATTTGAGGATCATTTTGGGGATCAAGATCGCAACTAGCTTGGTTATAATCAGTCATGTTATTACCAAAAATAGTCAAAACATAGCCAAAATCACAACCATTATATTCATAAGACCTCGGAGGGATAAAAAGATAATCATACAAAGTCAAGGGTTCGAGGAATTTCTTCCCCAAATCCGAGACAACCAATCTAGTAGAGGCAGCCCCTACCCTACCCCCCGTGCTATCAATCTNCCTCGGAGGGATAAAAAGATAATCATACAAAGTCAAGGGTTCGAGGAATTTCTTCCCCAAATCCGAGACAACCAATCTAGTAGAGGCAGCCCCTATCCTACCCCCCGTGCTATCAATCTTAGCAGTGACACTTTTCTTTTTCTTGCTTTTTGTTCTTAACGATGACGGATTTTCTGGCAAAATCTTCATCTCGGGCTCGGTATGCTGCAGACTCTGAATGAAGGCTTGTGTTGATGCAGACTGTAGCTTGTTCAGTATCTTCTTGGACGATCTGCTCCATACCTCATTCCATCCTTCTTTGGTGTTTGTAGAAGCTTGTTCCGATGAATCCTGTATTCGATTGAGGACCCTCTTGAGTTCATCCCAAGTTGTACTCCATCTATCTGTTCCAACATATGGATCAATTGAGGAGATTGACTCAGCTGAAATCATGTTTATGGAACCTTTTTTAGGTTCTCTCAAATACTCCTTTGGGATTGTTATATTCTCTTCCTTGTGATTCTTCTGGAGCCTGTCTTTAAAGACAAAACACTTGTCTATAGTGTGTCCAAGTAACCGGTGGTACGGGCAATAATTCAGTTCATTTTTCTTATCCACCTCTTTGGGTTTCTTTGGATTAGGCAGTTTGAATTCTTGTTTCTTCATCAAGCTTTTGAATATTTTATGTACAGCTTCATCTTTGAAGGAATACACAACTTTCTGTCACTCTGACAGGGATACTCTTTTACCCGCTGTTCGAGGTGATCCTTCTTGAGACGGCCGTTGGTTGGATTAGCTGCTCTGTTTCTGAGAGTACTGTGATGAAGACTGACGATGATCTTTTGCATATATCTTTATTGGTTGTTTTCCTTTGTCAACAGTTGCGACTACCCCTGATTTCTTTTCGAGCACTCTGGTCACCTTAGCCCTTTCATGTGGCTCCATGTGCTTCATTTCTTCTTGAAGACTGCTGGCTGTACTGAGTAGCTTCTCAAAGGATTTGATGGTGAGTCCCTTAAGCATGAAAGATACTGACCCATGAATGCTTTTGAGTAGAATCTCAATCGCTTGATGTTCCTGTAGCTAAGGTTCACATTTCATGCTAAGGTTTCCCCACCTTAAAATATAGTCTGCCAAGGTTTCACTAGGCTTTTGCTTCTCCATCATGAGCTCTCCAATAGACACATGATGCGGCGCCCCAACAAATATTTTCACAAATAACTGTTCCAACTTAGAAAATTTTTTAACTGACCCGTTGGGCAAGTCAGCGTACCAGTTGAAAGCAATCCCTGACAAGCTGTTGACGAACTGCTGGCAGAGTAGAGCTTCGCTATTCCTCGTGTTGCCACAATTGGCTCAAAAATGTGTTATGTGCTGTCTGGGATTTCCAATCTCATCGAATATCTTGAAGTTTGGGCTCACAAAACCCTTGGGGAAAGGGACGGCATAAAACTTTTCTAGGTTAGGTATACCCTTTAAAATTGATGCGCCGCCCTTGGACTGGACTAAGGCCTCCCGCACTTGTTCAACCATTTGCTTGAACTCTTTTTCTGCCATGGCACTTGATGAAGAATCTTTCTTTGGTTGTTCTTATTTGTCTGTCGAAGTAGCCTCCCTTCTTTTATCTGCGATGTGTATGATTTATGGCTGATTAATCTCTAGAGAAGCCAATCTTGGTGCTTGTGATTGCCCCTGAATGGTGGCCATGGCGGTCATAGCTGCAATCATCTCTTTTATTCTTTTCTCCAGTAGACTGACTTGCTCATCCATTAGAAGGATAACCCTACACAACTCATATATGGCGTTCTCTTCAGTGTGATGTTGAGCCTCGCACCTAGATGCGGTAGCTCTGGTTTCGATTACATGGACATCCATGAAATCCTTCTCCAAGTAATCACTGTAATCAAAATCTTCATTGTTGCTATTGATGGAAACTCCGTGCTCTCGAGCTAACTCAGAAATCTCAATCATGAGTTTCTCAACTTTTTCCTCAATTATCGGTTCCTTGATTGCTTTAAAATCTGGAGGACCTCGGTGGATAACTTCTACTTGTTCCTCCATCTCGCTGGCTATTGTCGCGACGATGTCAGATATTTCAGGCACTGGTTTTACTTCCTATCCTTTAGGCTCACTGAACTGTATGAGTGCAGTGACCTTGGGTACCCATACCCTCTTCTTATTTGATGATGATGTCTCAAGACGGGACGTATTAGTAGAGACATCGGTATGTCGAGGGAAGGTATGCTCCCCGTGGTGTAGACCGACTACAGTGTTAGTTAACTGTCTTGTCTTTCTCTCTGTGATTGCAGGAATGACGGGTAAACTTCTCGGACCTAGTCTTGACTTAATCAGTCGGCGACCTACGGTCCTGGTGATGGTATGATCGGTGGTGACTATAGCAGTATCAACTCGATTTCCCAAACAAAACTAGACGGGAATACGGGTAGGTGAATTTTCGATTGACTCGCGATACTTTCTAACGAACTTAACATCCTTCAAAATTTCCTTTTTCATACAAGGGGAAATCGTATGTCCCACTCGCTTAAGTAATTCACTAAGAGAAAATCCTTCTTTAGTAGTAAGTCTTCTGAAAATTGCATTAACTCGGGTGATGGGAATTAATTTTTTCCCCTCCTCACTATGTCCACGGAGTGATGGTAATGCGGCAGCAATCTTCCGGATACTCTCATATCTATCAGTATCCGTCAGAGGATGGAATCTACTCCCTCGTAGGTGTGGATAAATTTCTGATAGTACCTTTTCAATTTGATGAGGATCCTCCTCAATGGGTGTGTTTTCAGGAGTCTGGGCTTTGACAGTCCTCCAAATTCTTCTATTGTGGTTCCTCCTATGAGTTCGGGTCAGTGGTACAGTCCTTGAGCAAGACCCGATTTCAAACACGGGTAGTGGGACAGTTAACCCTTCAGTCAGATCTTTAACGACCATCACCTCTTTCCCCTTAGTAGCAGCAGGGATAGCAGGCTTGATGGCAGTAGCTTTAGCCTTCTTGTAGGCAGGGAAGTCCTGAAGGCAGTTCAAACTGAATTCTGCAGACGGTTCTTGCATTTTTGAAGCAGCGATCTTCATTACCACGAATGGGGCTTTCCTGAGGATGACCTCGAGATCTTCAAATCCAGTACCAAATTTGATGGTGGGAGCGACGTTACGGGTGCTGCGGTCCGTTAGCAGATTGCAGAAAAAGGTCAACGTTAGGAAGGACATTGCAGCGGGCTTTAAAACAGAAAGTTTTAGGGTTAGCTATATGGCTAAAAACCTCGTAATCTTTAGTGCAAGCACTGAAAAATAGAGGTTGATCTGTAGACCGGGCGAGTCTTAATTTATGGGTATTTTTTAACATCTTTGTTTAAAAAGGTGCAAAATTTAATTAATATAAGAAAATTTTAAAGTGCGCGTAGCACAACATGATTTGGTTTAATTTGCGAAATAGCAAATCAAATTTAGATGTGAAAAATTAGGACCCACTGCGGGACCCAATTAGTGGCAAAGAATGCCGATGTGGAATTCGTCCACTGACACACCTATTGGGGATCCGACCCCACATGAAAATTTAAAGAGTCCTTAATGGCCTTCAGAACCCCTCTGTTCAAAGATGGTTGACAGATAGTCCTGAAGTCCGAAGAGTTAGCTGTACTTTCCTAAGATAGTAATGGATAAAGTATGCCAACAGAAGAAGGGTAATCTGGCCCAAGATGGACATGTACATATTACCGATGTGTGAAAATAATATTTCTTGATTTGTATGGAGAGAAAAGCACGTCCCCAGCGAAGTCGCCAGAAGCTGTCGGCGTTATTTTGGGTTTGGAGGGGAGTTGCCCGTAAGAAGCTGTTGGTCGCTGGAATCAACATCCCGTCGCCTGCTTCGGAAGGACGTTGAAGTATGAAATCAAAATGTCCCCATTTTTTCATAGTTTAAAATGAAAGAGCACTGTACCTCAAATCATGTATCTATCCCGAAGGATAAACACAAGACTTGAGGATGAGGTTCGATCAAATAAACTAAGGAAAGTATGACATCCGTTTGGTCTGCGAAACCTTTGTATTTGCCGACAAATTCCCCTATTTAATATAAAGGATTAAATAGGGTTTATATTAAGGTAGGTTCTGACACGTTATGATTTTTCATAAAGTTTCATACTTTTCTTCTTACATGAAGCCCTAAAACTCATAATATTTCAAATATACAATTTTCCTTAGAATAGAAAAACATTGTCTTATCTTATCATACCAAACTTCATTAACTTAAAATTAACCTTCATTATTAAAAACATTTACCTAAATTTACCATAATACTCATAAACATAAGTATAGTCATTTAAAGCTAAATCTTAATATTCCAGGTCATGTTAAATTAATTTTAAAATATAGTTAATTGAGGACAAATAAAATTTAGTTTACTTCTTTTTAAAAAGAAAATATTCTTTCCCGCAAACTTAAATTTTTAAGTAATTTAAAAATTTGTTAGTATAAAATTTAGCTTGTGAAAGTAAATAGTAAATAGATAAAAATAAAAACTAACTTATAGAGGATTTTTTAGTATGAAACTAGACTCTGTTATACTACAGGTACTAACTTTAAAAATGCATACAGGCTTTAAAGTATTAAATGAAACATAATATATTTTAAAGGATTTGCTGAAAATTAAAAATACAAACAAAAATTGGAAATTCTAAAAATGCAGAAAAAGTAAAAATCTACAGTTTCTATTATAGTTCACAGTACAACATGAAAAATAAAAGTTCTTACTACAACATTTTTAAGGAAAATATGTAACAACACAATTAAAAAAAACACAAAACTTCAATACAAACAAACTAAACTCCTAAGAATATTAATCTTCATCGCCTTCCTCATCATCATCATCGTCGTCTTCTTCTTCTTCTTCTACTTCTTCTTCATGATCTGGAGCATAATGAGTGAGGCTGGGGCAAGTTGGAAATTCCACATTATACTCACCCCAGATGTCTAACCATAGCTTCCTCACAAGCTATATGAGGTTGAACTCTCCTCTGCTTATATTTATCATTGTAAGCATTCCTTGCTTCAATTCCTCCAATCCTATTCTGCATAAAAACAATATCCATTTGTGAATCATGAGTTGCTCCATGATATTTTCATGTGAAACAGAGCTAGAAGTAAATGCCCTTGCAACTAATGTTGAGGGTCTGATCCCAAAATTGATATAGTTGTGTAAAAATTATATAGTTGACTCTGTTACACAACGATGCCAAAATCTTGATGCAATATTTTATGATTTAGAAATTTAAACAACTAATGTTGGGATTCTACGCAAGTATAAGTATCGTTATCAAGTAATAAAGGACTTTCTTTTTAAGCCCCAAATATCGATCCCACAGGGAAGGTTTAAATTTGAAATGATAAATTTACTAGGAAATTCACAAAAAATCAATACAAAATTATTGTCACTAATTTTAAATGTTTAGATATTATCAGAACAAAATTATTCAACTAACAACAAAACTGAAATACAAAGTTTAAACAGTAACTACTAATCTATTAAACTATTAAACTATGTTTATGTTTATATGATGAACATTTCTTATGTGAAAAAACATCTTTCCACTAAAATGAGGTTTTGGTTAAATGAGATGAGATAAATGGTTTAATTATGTATTGTGCTAAATAGGAACAATTTTAATTCTCTACCCCGATACAGTGTTATAGAAAATCATTAGCTAATCCCAAGTTTAGTCCCTAAATCTGTGTCTAGGTTAGGAGGATATTGGGTCCCACTCCAGACCTCTCACTTCCCTTCACCTGAATGCTAACTCTTGCTTTAAATTTTAAACACTAAGACCAAATTGGGAATTTTAGTTTGTCACAATAAAGGTTGTCCAATTCTACACCCAACAAAGTATATTTCCCTATTTATTTGTACTTAATTTCATGAACGAAGTTCTCCTTCATGGAATCAAATGTGATCCTCACTTTGTTGTAGAACTCATACTCCATTTCTCGGATCTTATGTTTCACAACATATTTTAACAATTCAATTGGTCAGATCAAAAAGTAAATTAAGTACAGAGTTGAAAAATCATCACAATTTATTTTATATTTTAATATTGGCACTTCTATATTATCTCTTCATTTCACCATATCTCAGAGTAAGGAGAAAGATAAAGTAAACTACTCAGACTTCATGAGAAAGATACAACAAAACACAAATTTTATTAATAGAAGAAAATTCATGCAACACTAATAAACAAACAACACTTATCTGAAACTCTTTCTCAAAGAAAATCCCTTGTGGCCTCTTCTAAGAAATGTAGGAAGAAGAAATCTCTCACTTTTCTTCTTCTCCAACACTCTTAGAGAAGAGTTCAAACTTAATCTCACCACAAACTCTAAATTATAAGAACAATGGACTCTAAATGGCTATGGAATGAAAAATGGAAGAATGTGTTATGTGTAGAAGGTTGAATAGAGGGGAAGAAATGGCAGGAAGAGTCAGGAAGAGTCACTTTTCTGATCAATTTCGGCCTTAAATAAAGCCTAGAGACGGTTCTCCAATAGATGTCTCCAAAAACTCTTCAAAATGCGTCCAAATTCATCAAATCTTCTAGACATCGGGGCTGAACCGACATTGACGCCCATTCTGGCACTGTTAGCTCCGGTGTCCCACAATTTAATTCATTCTCTTTATCAAACAACATCGTCGGTGCTACTTCTGGCGCTGTCGGCGCTGAACAAATTTGAAATTCATCATTTTTGCTCCAAATTTTATCCTTTTTTCTTCCTTTTTTGCTTTAAGTCCTAAAATTCAACAAACTACAAGAAAATATATAAATACTTTCCAATAAAGAGCAATATCACAAAAAATAAGTATAAAATATGGGTCTAGAAATGCATATACTTTTGGTTTATCAAAATCCCCCAAACTTATATGTTACTTGTCCTCAAGTAACTCCTCTACTACATAAAAATATTACTCATGGTAAATAATTTAACTTATAGATTTTCATATCTTAGTCCACTAAATATCAATAGCATAACTTATGAAAAATTCAAAACAACTCCGGTTAATACTAAAGGTATAAGCATTTTAGTAATCAAGTCCAAGATTTCTGATTCTTTATTCTTTTGAAGAAAAATTGCAAATTGTCATATTAAAGTCACTTAAACTATTCATATGAAAAAGAACTTCATAAGACTTTAAGAGTAAATAAACTAATACTGAAATAAAAGTTTAGAAAATATAGCAGGCCTTCTTTTTTAAATTAATTCAGGTGAAGTCAATTTTTAATTAGACATCTCCTCAAGCTTCTCCCAACATCTTTTTTTCTTTTTCTTTTCTTTTCTTTTCTTTTTCTTTTTCTCTTCTTTTCTTTCCTTTTCTATGTTTGAGGATTACTGTATCTGGATAGTCTTTAATGGTTTTGAACTTCACTATCCTCTTCTTAAATTCAAAAACATGTCACAGTCCTTCACTTAACAAATTTATATTAGCTTAAAGATTTCATAAAGTCTAATTCTTTTCTTCTTACATGAGACTTTAAGATTTTTAATATTTCAAAAATGCAATTTTCTATACTTAAAATAAAAAAAACATAGTAGTTTTCTTTTAAACCAAATATCTTAATCTTTAAAATTAACCTTTATTATTGAAAATTTTTACTTAAGTTTACTATATATTTAGAAACATAAATATATTTATCTAAAGTTAACCTCCAATACCAGAAGTCATGTTAAATTTTAAAATTTGAAAATATAGTTAAGTGAGGACAAATAAAATTAAGTTTCTTTCTTAAAAAAGGAATCCCCCCCCCTCCGAAACTTAAATTTTTAAAAGATTTAGCATGAAGAACTGAAAAGTACAGGGTGAAAGAAAACATTAAATACATAAAGAAAAGACATACCTGTTGAAGGTTCTGATTTTGAAACTTCAATTCTGAAATACTGTAGGTGCTAATATAAAAAGTTACAATACTTAAAATATTAAATTGCACAAATACATACAAAATCTGCTGAGAAAGAGTTAATTACACCACATTTAAAAAAATAATGAAACAAACAACATAATTAAACTGAATTTCATAAATGAAAATAGTTTTACAAACTACAGTTCACAACTCAACATAACTATAAAACAAAGACTCACAATCTAACTAACAGTCTCAATAATATTTTAAAAAACAAACTACACAATAACAAAGTACAATTAAATATAACTAAAAGAAATTAGATCATCAATCATCATCATCTTCTTCATCAACATCCCTGCCGCTTATATGGAGTAAAAATAGGGTGAGTAGGAAACTGAACTGAATGATCACCCTTTAAGTATCCCACCAATGCATCATCATAAGCAGCATCATATTCAAACTTTTGCCATATCAAATCATCAGTGTGAGTATTTCTAGCATCCATGTTAAGATATTTGCCTGCTAGATCATCATCTGGTCTAAAAGCTCTCGGTTTGTAGGGTCACTAGAAGTAGGGGTCCTTGAAGTAGAAGGAATATCTCTAGTCTTACTTATAGATCTCCAATCAACATGAGATTCATATATTTTTATATTGGCAGTCCCAATAGGACTTATAGGCTCAATCCTCTCTTCCGCGGGTCTAAAATCAACTCGTGACTATTCATAGAGTGTAAAAATAAGTGCAGGGTGTGCCAAACCACCATTGGTCTCTCCCAAAGCAATAGATCTAGTGTTCATTTGGATAATAAAGCCTACATTTATCCTCATCACCTGCTGAATACAAAAATTTAGGATGGCTCTATCCTTGGTCACTTCACTATGATGATTTGTCAGAATCATTCTTCCAGAAATAAAGTAGTGTCAGGTCTTAGATACTACATTAAACATAGAAAGAGGAAAATTTACTTTAACACCATTTTAGACTTTCTAAGCCCCACTTCCATCAGTAAGAAAAAAAATAACCTTATATAAGGCTTCATTAGTAGCAGAAAATGATTTATACTGGCAACTGTAAATATCTTCAAACTGATAAAACTCATTAATTTTACTTGGAGAAAACTCAACCTTTCTCCCACGAACAAAAAGAAAATCGTCAGAAGTTTCAGTAAAT
Source organism: Phalaenopsis aphrodite (assembly GCA_003013225.1). Classification (NCBI taxonomy): domain Eukaryota; kingdom Viridiplantae; phylum Streptophyta; class Magnoliopsida; order Asparagales; family Orchidaceae; genus Phalaenopsis; species Phalaenopsis aphrodite. The sequence goes on along the minus strand of NEWO01000146.1, from coordinate 1,147,064 downwards.
TTGGCACAGAATTCCATCACTACACCAATAATCGCATCTGTAGTAAAATAATAGAAATTTCCCCACTGCCAAGCATTGATCAGTCGCTCAACTTCTTCTCTCGAATTTTTAAATCCACGACCCGAAATCACATTTTTATTTTCAAGTAGACTGTTGAATCAAGCACTAGCCCTGAAGCTAACAAATTTTTGCTCATCATAATCTACTTTTCTCTTTCCTTCGCCCATTCTTGGTGCCATGGAAAATCTAGAGAAAATTTGAAAAAAAAATTGGAATAAATTTCAAAAATTTTGAAAATCACAATGTAAAACACTTTAAACTTAAATCCACTAAGTAAGAGTTATTCACACAAGGCTTTTCTCAAAATCTCTCGAAAAATTTCAAAATTTTTTGATCTAGTTAATGTGAGATAAATCCTTGGTTAAAATCAAATTTTTTTAACTCAAAATGTAGCTCTTACCTAGAGAAGATGAAATCCAAAGTTCCTTTGCCTTAAAATCACCTCAAATCCAAGCAAATGCCAGCCCTAGGTGCAAAAACCGGAGGTTGAAGGTGAGTAAAAGGATAAAAATGGTGGTTTACGGTGAAAATCATGAGTTTAAAGAGTTAAAGACTATTCTCAGGTCGAGGGCGCCGTCAGTGCCCATGCCAGCGCCGTCGGCGTTGAAGGCTTAAAATTCATTTTTCAATTTTTTCAATTTTTTCAATTTTCAATTTCCTTTCAATTTTCTCCAAAGTTTTTTCACTATTTTTTAAACACAAATTTTAATCTAATAATAATTCACAAACAAACATTTTCACAAAAAACAACAAACTAAATTTTATTTAAGAAAATATAATTTTACAAACACATTTTTCTAATCATATGTTCACACATATTAAGCAAACTAAATTATAAATCAGTGTCAAAATCAAGCCGCAACACTAAAGGCTGACACAAAACTATACACACAATTAAAGTTCAGAATTCTAAAGCAAAGCAAACTAAATCAAATCCACACAATTACATTAAGTACATAAGTTTTTTAAACTAGTAGTGAGAGTCCAAATTCTTTAATTATAGTGTCTCATCTAAATTCTTTAATTATAGTGTCTCATCTGCAGTGCTTTCTCCTCCTCTGATATCTCCCATTGACTGGTAATGAACATACAAATTGTAGAAGGGTTGATATGGGAACTGATCATTTGAAATTTTTTCGATTCATCCTTTTTCTTTAAGCATCCACATTAATCCTGCATCAAATGTTCCAGTATGAACAAAATTTTCTTTCATCCTCCAATCTTGGTGATCAAAAAGATACTTAAGATCTCTTATTGCATTCATAATACTCTAAATTTTTCTTTCAATTTTCATCAATTTCTTTTCCACATCAAGTGAACTTCCAACTGTTGGTGGCATCAATGGAGTTGAAGCATGTGATGAGTGATCTAATATAGTATCTAATGTTCATTCCCATTCCCAACATAATTATCATCAATAGGAATCATGGGCTCCCAAGGTAATAAAAGTTTTTTCCAACTTTCATATGGAACTTGAGATTGAATGCAAATTAAGAATATTGTGGAAGGATGCTCAAGTCCTTAAATTGGCTCATTCATAATAATACCCATAACACATTTAAATATCATAGATCCAATATCAATGAGTTTTTCCATCAGAATGCAATAATTCAAAATAGTACTTTCTTTGGTGACTTTACTAATCTTCATGGTAGGGAGTAATTTTACATAAATGAAGAATTGTCACTACTTTGATATTGGATTAAGCAATGAAGCAGAGAAACTAAGATATCCTTCATCTCGCATTTCCCAAAAATCACATGCATCCGTCATAAAATTATAGACATCTTCCATCAAATCTCTCGTCGGAATAAAATTTGTATAAAGACAGATTGGACCGTTTTCTATCATATACAACTCATTGATTCACATAGTAGTAAATGGTACAACCTTACCTCGTACGAAGGCAACTCTATGGGTAATTCCATGTACATTTGCATAGAATTCCTTCACTAATGGCACAATAACTGCAGCAGTAGTGAGCACAGAGCTTCCCATCTTCTTTGTACAATGATTTTATCAATCAAAGAACATGGATTAATCAATCCGTGATTGACAAAGCCTCTTCTTTATAATAACTTCATCGTATAATCTTTGCGCGTCAAAACTAATAAACTTTCTTCTATTAAGAACTCCATACCTGAAAGTATTTCTGGGATAAGAGGCCATGGAATTCAAAAATAGGAAGTTTCCAGTCATCCAAGGTAGTTTTTAGGACTTTAAAAACTCCTCCCGGTGGTTATTACGGAGCGAAATCCAAGCAAAATCCGCCAAAAACCACAAAACTACTCTCAGCGCTGTTGGCGTTCCAAATGGCGCTGCTGGCGCTTTGGTCCGTTACGCGAGCACCGTCAGCGCCCATTCTGGCGCCGTCGTTGCTAGTGGCCAAAAATTGTCTTTATGTTTTCGATTAATTTGATTTCAAGTTTTCCTATAATACCAATATTTGTCTTAATTTATAATATATAAAATTATGTAAGATTATTATCTATTAATATATAACACTTATCAAACAAAATAGGAGTACATAGATATGCATATTTATTAATGGGTTGGCTCCCACAAAGCGCTTGGTTTAACGTCGTCAGCTCGACATACCATTTGATTTGTTGGGTTGACTTAACATTAAAACTTCTTTAAATTGTGATATGTGCCCTTCATAATAATGTTTCAATCGATGCCCATTAATTATAAATATCTTTCCAGTGTTAGGATCTTTAACACAATAGTTCCATAAGGATAAGCTTTAATCACTTTAAATGGTCTTAACCATCTAGATTTCGGTTTTCCTGGAAATAATCTCAATCTTGTATTATATAATAAAACTTCTTGTCCTGGTTAAAACTTCTATTGAATAATTTTCCAATCATACCATATTTTTATTTTCTCTTTATAGATTTTTTGCATTAACATATGCTTCATTTCTAATCTCCTCAAGTTCATTGAGTTGCAATAATCTTTTCTCACCAACATCCTTTAAATTAAAATAAATTCATTAATAGCCCAAAATGCTTTATGTCTATATGGGGAAATTCCTATGAGAGACTTATAAGTTGTTTTGTATGCTCATAATGTAGTATCTAATCCAGCAAACCAATCCAATCTATAAGGATTTAGAGATTTTTCTAAAATTTTTTTAATTTCACGATTTGATATTTCTGCTAGACTGCTAGTTTGAAGATGATAAGCATTAGACAATCTATGCATAATATCATATTTCTTAATTAATTTTTTGATTCTCTTATTCCTAAAATGAGATCCTCCATCAGTAATAATTACTCTCAGTATTTCATATTTTGTAAAAATATTTTTAATTAAAAATTTAGAAATACTCTGAGCATCACATCTAGGTACATCGATAGCTTCAATCCATTTGGATATATAATCAACAACAATCAATATATAGTAATTCCCAAATGAAGTCATAAATGGTTCCATAAAATCTAATCCCCACACATCAAAAATTTCAACTTCTAATGTGTAATTTAGTGGCATTTCATTTCTTCTAAAAATGTTTCCTACTCGTTAACATCGATCGCACATTTTAATATATTCATTAACATCTTTAAAAAGAGTAGGCCAATAAAATCCATCTTGTAAAATCTTATATGCAGTTCTATTAGTTCCAAAATGTCTTCCAAATTCAGAATCATGACATCTTTCAATTATCTGTTAAGTTTCTTCATAAGGAATACACCTTCTAATAATTAGATCCTTACATTGTTTATATAAATATGGGTAATCCCAAAAATAGAATTTTGAATCATGTATAAATTTCTTTAATTGTGGATTTTTGATATCAGGTGGTAAAATATCACTTACAATATAATTTACTATATTTGCATTCCACGGTACATTCATTTCATCAATATTATATAATTGCTCATCAGGGAAATTATCTAAAATTTCATTTACAAAATTAGTAAATATTTTTATTTCTATTCTAACAAATGATCAGCTATTTGATTATCATTTCCCTTTATATCAACTACGGTAAAATAAAACTCTTGCAATAGAAGTATCCATCTAATTAATCTTAGTTTAACATCTTTCTTTTACATGAGGTATTTAATAGCAAAATGATCTGTATGCACTATACATTTAGTTCCAATTAAGTAAGGTCTAAATTTATCAAAGGCATAAATAATAGCAAGTAACTCTCTTTCAGAAGTAGTGTAGTTAATTTGAGCATCATTTAAGGTTTTACTAGCATAATATATTACTTTATAAACTTTGTTATGCCTTTGTCCTAACACAACCCCAATAGCAAAATCACTAGCATCACACATTATTTCGAATGGTCCTCCCAATCAGGTGGTACTATTATAGGTGCAATGATTAATTTTTCTTTCAATAATTTAAATGCTTTTATGCATTCCTCACTAAAATTAAAGTTCATGTTCTTTTCTAAAAGTTGGCATAATGGCTTAGTTATTTTTGAAAAGTCTTTATGTAACGCCTCTAGAAATTAGCATGTCCTAATAAGCCTCTTACCCCTTTAACATTAGTCAGAGGTGGTAATTTTTTAATAACTTGATTTTTTACAGGATCTACTTTCATGTCATTTTCAAAAATTTTATGCCCTTGTACAATTCCTCTTCCGACAATAAATTAACATTTTTCCCAATTTATTACTAGGTTGGTTTTTTCACATACTTCTAGAACTTTTTTAAAATATTTAAACATAATTCAAACAATGTTCCAAATACCAAAAAATCATCCATAAACACTTCTATTCCATGTTCAATAAAATTGCTAAAGATTGACTTCATATATCTTTGAATTGATGCAAGTGCATTGCATAGTTCAAAAGGCATTCTACGAAAAGCATTTGTTCCATATGGGCTAGTAAATGTTTTCTTCTCTTGATCCTCTAGAGCAACTGGAATTTGGTGATAACCGGTATATCCATCTAAAAAGCAATAATATTTGTTCCCAGCTAATCTATCCAACATTTATTCTAGAAAAGATAAAGGAAAGTGATCTTTTCTGGTAGTCATGTTTAATTTTCTATAGTCAATATAAATTCGCTAAACAGTAACTTGTCTTATTGGTATTAATTCATTTTTCTCATTTTCTTCAACAGCCACTCCTCCTTTCTTCGGAATACAGTGAATTGGACTTACCCAAGTACTATCTGAAATAGGATATATAATTCCAGCATTTAGCCATTTTAAAATTTCTTTTTTAACAACTTCTTTTATTATTGGGTTTAATCTCCTCAGACGATCAGCTTTAGGTTCATATTGTTCATCTAATAGAATTATGTACATACAAATAGAAGGACTAATTCCTTTAATATTTGTTAAAGTCCATACAAAAGCCTTTTTATATTTTTTTAACATCTCTATTAATTTTTGTTCTTGAATTTTTGTTAATTCAGAAGATAAAATAATAGGCAATGTATGAGTGTCCTAAAAGCACATATTTTTAATGGGTAGGTAATATTTTCAGTTCAAGTTCAGGTGGTTTAATACTTGAAGGAATAAGATTTTTATTATCATTTTCTCACAAGTCTAAAGTTTCAAATTTGCCCTGAATATAATCCAAATCTTCTTCTTTTATTTCATCCTTATTTTCAAAAAAATTCTCCTTGCTTTAATTTGTCTTCACACTCATTCTTAAATTGCTCATTACTCTGATAATCAGTTACTTCCATCCTAAAACATTCATTATCTTTTTCTATTACTAGATATTTCATAGCTTTTGCAATATTAAATGTTCTTTTTGATCATTAACTCTCATTATTAATTCTTCTTTTTGCACATCTATTACAGCTCTCCCTGTTGTAAGAAATAGTCTTCCAAAAATAATAGGTATTACCTTATCTTCCTCCATATAGTATACATGGAAAATAAATTTATCCACTTTTACCAATACATCCTCTATAAATCCTTTTGGATAGGTTATTGATCAATCAACAAACTGAAGAGTTGCAATAGTAGGGGAAATATCTCCTAAATCTAAATGTTTAAAGATCCATGAAGGCATAAGATTGATACTCTCTCCTAAATCACATAAACCTTTTCCAAAAACTTGTCACCAATATCACAATGTATTGTAAAACTACCAGGATCCTTTAATTTTTCAGGAAGCTTTTTCTGAATAATAACACTACACTCTTCACTGATTGTAACGATCTCATGATTTGTAAACTTCCTTTTTTTGTTTAGTACATCCTTCATAAATTTCACATAACTTGGCATTTGTTCTAAAGCTTCAACAAAAGAAATATTTATCGTTAACTTCTTAAGGATTTCCAAATATTTTGTAAATTTTTTATCTTTGTTCTTCTGCTTCAGTCTTTGAGGAAATGGAGGTAATGGTTTTTTCTAAAGGACCCTATGTTTGTTCATTTTCATTTTGGTCACTTTCCATTACTTCCTCTTCATCAACTTAAGTTTCTCTTTATATCCTTGTTTCAACTTCTTTTCCACTTCATAATTTGAATAGCTTTAATTTGCTCTTTATTTTAATCTTTTGGATTAACTTTCACCGTACTTGGAAGAATTCCAGAAGGTCTGTTACTGAGTGTAGTAGAAATATGTCTTAATTGATTTTCAATATTTCTAATAGCAGCCCCTTGATTCTGTATTTCATTTTTCATTTTTAACATTACTTCTTCCATCTTCAACTTCATTTCCTTAACTTGTGGGTTAGGATTAGAGTTAAATCCAGGAGGATAATAAGGTCGATAACTACGATTTCTTTGGTTGTTTAAATTTCCAGAGGGATTCACCGAATTATTATACTTATTTCAACTAAAATTAGAGTGATTTTTCCATCCAGGATTATAAAAGTTAGAATAGGTATTGTTATTTTAATTATTTATAGCATTTAAAGTTTCATAAGATGATTTAGTATCAATGATCTGTCATAGTGAATTTTCCTCTAATACTGGGCGTATTTGAGAATAGTTCACTCCTATTTGATCAATCTTTTCAAAATAGCAGCAATTTGAGATGCTAAAATAGATATTTCATCAGAACCATGAATATTAGCTACTATCTTAGGATTACCCTTTCAGAGGGCCATAAAAAATTGTTAGTATCCATTTCTTCAATTAAAGAATAAGCTTCATCAAAAAGTTTTGACATTAGTGATCCACCCGCAGCAGCACCTATAATAGTTATAAGTTATCCTACTAATCCGATATAAAATGTTTGATATTTTAATCAATCTGGCAGAGCATGGTGTGAACATTTTATAGGAAGATCTTTAAATCTTTCCCAAGCTTCATATATTAATTCCCCTTCAAACTTAGAAAAATATGTAATATCATTTCTAAGCTTAGCAGTTTTCGAGGGTGGAAAATATTTAACTAAGAATTTTTGTGACAGTTCTCCCCATGTTGTACTAGATCCAAATGCTAATGAATTTAAGCAAGCCTTGGCTTTATCCCTTAATGAAAAAGGAAAATGTCTAAGCCTAACACCATCATTAGACACTCCGTCATATTTAAAATTAACATAAATTTCAAGAAAACTAGCAAGATGTAAGTTTGGATCTTCAATAGGTGTTGCTCCAAACTGATTATTTTGCACCATTTGGATAATAGAATGTTTAAGCTCAAATGAATTAGCAGCAACATCAGGATTTTGAATAGTCAAGTGAAGTTCATCTGTTGTTGGATTAGCATAATCTTTAAAAGGTCTTTGTCGATTTTCGTTTATTTGATTATTTAAATTATTCACCATTTCGTTTAAGTTTTTAATTTCTTTTCATTATTTTTGAATTTTTCAAATGTTATGCTTTAATTCTGAATCGTAACTTACTAAACCTTCAGATCCAATATTTTGCATAAATAATTATAATAAGCAAAGAAAAATTTCTTAAAAAAAAGTCTTGAATAAAAATATATTTTCTTTTTGGATTTTTGAATTTCTAATTTTTCTTTATTTTTTTATTTTTATATATATATAATTATCTCTAAATTTCCTAATTTACCAAATCTATTTAATTTACCGTTACCTTTCGCAGCAACGACGCCAAAAACTTGATCCTGAAATTTATATAGTTGTGTAAAAAAAATATAGTTGACTCCGCTATGCAACTACCCCAAAAGCTTGATGTCATATTTTATTATTTAAAACTTTAAATAATTAATGTTGTGATTTTATGCAAGTATACGTATCATTATGAAGTAATAAAGTACTTTCTATTTAAGCTACAAATATCGATCTCACGAGGAAGGTTTAAATTTGAAATGATAAATTTACTAGGAAAATCACAGAAAGTCAATAAGAAATTACTGTCACTAATTTTGAATGTTGAGATATCATCATAACTAAATTATTTAACTAATAATAAAACTAAAATACAAAGTTTAAACTGTAACTACTAATCTATTAAACTATTAAACTATGTTTATGTTTATGTGATGAAAATTTCTTATGTGAAAAAGAATCTTTTTCACTACAATGAGGTTTTGGTAAAATGAGATGAGATAAATGGTTCAATTATGTATTGTGCCAAATATAAGCAGTTTTAATTCTCTACCCTAATATAGTGTTATTGAAAATCATTGGTTAATATCAGGTTTTATCCCTAAATCCGTGGTTAGGCTAGGAGGATACTGGCTCCCACTTCCTTTCACTTGTAGGCAAACTCTCGCTTTAGTTTTTAAACACTAAGACCAAATTGGGGATTTTAGTCTGTCACCCTAAAGGTTCTCTAATTCTACACCCAACAAAGTATATTTCCTTTTTTATTTGCACTTAATTGCATGAACAAAGTTCTCCTTCATGGAATCAAATGTGATCCTCACTCTGTTGTAGAACTCATACTCCATTTCCCGGATCATATGTTTCACAACATATTTTAACAATTAATTGGCTAGATCAAAAAGTAAATTAAGTTCGAAGTTGAAAAATCATCACAATTTATTTTATATTTTAATATTGGAACATTCATATTATCTCTTCATTTCACTATATCTCATTGTAGGAAGAAAGAAAAAGTAAAGTACTCAGACTTCATGAGAAATATACAACAAAACACAAATTTCATATATAAAAGAAAGTTCATACAACACTAAAAAACAAACAACACTTATCTGAAACTCTTTCTCAAAGAAAATCCCTTGTAGCCTCTTTTAGGAAATATAAGAAAAAGAAATCTCTCGCTTTTCTCCTTTTCCAACACTCTTAGAAAAGAGATCACACTTAATCTCACCACAAAACTCTGAATTATAAGAAAAATGGACTCTAAATGGTTGTGGAATGAAAAATAGAAGAATATGTGATGTGTAGAAGATTGAATGGAGGGGATGAAATGCTAGGAAGAGTCAAGAATAGTCACTTTTCTGATCAATTTTGGCCCCAAATAAATCCTAGAATCAATTCTCCAATCGGTGCCTCCAAAAACTCTTCAAAATGCGACCAAATTCATCAATTTTTCTTAAAATTAGGGATGAACTGACATTTGTGCCGAAGGCGCCCATTCCGGTGTTCCGCAATTTAATTTGTCCTCTCTGTCAAATGGCACCATCGGCACTGCTTCTAGCATCGTCGACGCTGAACAAATTTCAACTTCTTCATTTTTGCTCCAAATTTCAACTTCTTGATTTTTGCTCCAAAATTTTATCATTTTTGCTTTAAGTCCTAAAATTCAACAACCTGCAAGAAAACAAACAAATACCTTCCATTAAAACATGCATCTTAAATTGCATATATTTTTAGTGTATCAGAGTCTAATTCTAATCAAGTGATGTTTCAACTAAATCACTAAAAATTGGCATCATACATATTTGAAATGTTGCTGGTGCATTACATAATCTAAAGGGTATTCGTCGAAAAGTAAAAATTCCATAAGGACTAGTAAATGTTTTTCTTTCTTAATCCTTTGGAGTAATAGGTATTTGATGATAACCGATATATCCTTCTAGAGAACAAAAATATCTATGCCTCGCCAACCTATCCAACATCTATTCCAAAAAGTTAAAGAAAAAAGATCCTTCCTAATAGCAGAATTTAATTTTCTATAATCTATGCAGATCCATCATCTAGTGACTTGTCTTATTAGTATCAATTCATTATTCTTATTATTCACTACAATCACTACTTTCTTTGGAACACAGTGAATTTGATTCACCCAGGCACTATCTAAAATTGGATATATGATTCCAACATCTGACCATTTTAAAATCTCTTCCTTGACAAATTCTTTCATCATAAGATTCAATCTTTTTTGAGGATTAGCTCTTGGTTCAGGTTGATCTTCTAATAAAATTCCATGCATACAAATTGATGGATTGATTTCTTTAATATCAGCTAATGTTCATCCAAAGGCTCTCTTATATCTTCTCAAAGTTTCCAACAACTGTTGTTCTTGTGTATCAATTAATTTTGAGGATGTTATAATAGGTAATGTTGATAAATCTCCTAAGAATGCATACTTTAAATATGTAGGAAGTGTTTTCAGTTCTAGCTCACGAGGTTTCTCCATAGATGAAATCAAATTCTTGTTACTTTCTATAGGATCTAACATTTTAATTTTTTCATGAACATAATTCAAATCTTCATCACTCACTTCTGAAGATTCATCTTGAGTTTTATCCTCATCCTCAAATTCCACATATTCTTTTTCAAATTCCTTTTCAAATGTCTTCTAGAAATATTTATGGCTTAAATATTCATTAATATCCATTATGAAGCATTCAATTTCTTGCTCTTTTGTAAGGTATCTCATTAATTTTTAAATATTAAATATAACTTCTTGATCACTAACTCTCATAGTTAGTTCTCATTTCTACACATCTATCAAAGCTTTTCCAGTGGTAAGGAATGCTCTTCCTAAAATGATACAAAATTTATTTATCTTCCTCCATATTTAATATAATAAAATCTAAAAAAAAGATAAATTTATCAATTATTACAAAAATATCTTCTATAACTCCTTTAGGATAGGTAATTGAACGATCAACTAACTGAAGAGTTATTGTTGTACGTGAAATTTCTCCTAAACCAACCTTCTGAAGATTGATAAAGGCATAATATTAAAACTAGCTTTTAAATCACATAAAGCTTTTCCAAACTATATTTCACCATTAGCACAAGGAATGGTAAAACTATCAGGATCTTTAAATTTCTTAAGAAGCTTTTTCTGAATTATAGCAGTACACTCTTCACTAAGTGTAACAGTTTCGTTATCTATAAACTTCTTTTTCTTATTAAGTATATCCTTCATGAACTTCACATAGCTTAGCATTTGTTCCAAGGCTTCAACTAATGGAACATTTATCATTGATTTCCTCAATATTTTTAAAAATTTTAAAAATTTTTATCCTTGTTTTTGTGCTTCAATGCTTGGGGAAATGGAGGTGGTTATCTTTCTACAATGATTTTCATTGATTTAATAGGAGATTCTGACTCAAATTGGAAATCTTCACCAGATCTTTCATTTTGCACTTCATCTTGTTCAACTTCAACATCTATATCTTTTGAACTCTGGTTTCCAATTCTTTTCCACTTCTCGATTGAATAGCTCTAATTTGCTCTTTGTACTGATCTTTAGGATTTACTTCAACACTACTAGGAAACGTTCCTAGAGGCATATTGCTAAGTGCAGTAGCAATACATGCCAATTGATTTTCCATTATTCTAATTGCAGCTCCTTAACTTTATAATTGGCTTCCCATTTCCAATATCAATTCTTCCATTGATAACTTTTTATCCTTACTCTGCAAATTATTAAAATCTTGATGGTAATACGGCTTATATGTTGGATTTCCTTGATTGTTGGAGTTTCCCAATTGGTTTGCAGCATTGTTTCCTGATTATAGATTTGTAACATTAGAGTTATTGTTACTCTAACTAAAATTTATATGATTCTTCCAACCAGGATTATAATAATTAGCATAAGGATTATTAGAACAATTATTTTTTGCATTTAAGGTCTCATAAGAAGATTGAGATTCTATCATTTGTCCTAATGAGTTTTCCTCAAGCACAGGTGATGTATGAGCATAATTCATTCCATATTGATCTATATTCTTTGATATAACAACTATTTGGGCAGCTAACACAAATATTGCATCAGAATCATGAATACTAGCTACTCTTTTAGGATTTACCCTTTCAGAGGGCCATTGAAAATCATTAGTAGCCTTCTCTTCAATTAAAGAATACGCTTCATTGAAGGCTTTTGACATTAATGATCCACCAGCATAAGTGTTAATTATTGATCTAAGAGATCCAACCAATCCATTATAAAAAGTTTGAATTTTTAACCAATTTGGCAACGCATGGTTTAGACACTTTCTAAGGAGATCTTTAAATCTTTCCTAAGCTTCATAACATGATTCCCCTTCAAACTAAAAAAAAGTTGTAATATCATTTCTAAGATTAGCAGCTTTTGAAGGTAGGAAATATTTAGATAAAAATAGTTGTGATAAGTCTCCCCAAGTTCTAATTGATCTGGGTGCTGATAAGTTTAACCACATCTTAGCTTTATCCCCTAATGAAAAAAGAAAAATTCTAAGTCTGAAGGCCTCATTCAACACTCCATCATATTTAAAAGTAGCACAAAATTCTAGAGAACTAATAAGTGTAAGTTAGAATCTTCAGTTAGTGTTCCCCAAACTGATTATTTTGTATCATTTGGATAATAGCAGGTTTAGGTTCAAATGAATTGACCACTACAGCAGGGCTTTGCATACTCAAATGAATTTCATCTGCTATGGGATTAGCATAATCTCTTAAAGGTCTCTAGTGATGTTCAATTTTATTTCCAGCATTACTTAAATTGCAACTCATTTTGCTAAAACGATATATCTTTTTTTATTGCTCTCTAATTTTTCTAATAGTTCTTTCTAACATAAAATTGTAAAGTACTAAATTTTCACACCTTACACTACACATAAATAAAACAACAAGTAATTAAAATAATCAAACACACTAAAATATGAAAATATTTGAATTAAACTACAAACACTTTCTTTCAATTTAGAATAAAAATTATTTAAATTGTAAAATAACTTACTACTACTTTCTGTTACTTCCCCGACAACGACGCCAAAAACTTAGTGTGACGTGGATCTAGTGTGTTAATTTTACAAATATTTTTCAATATTACAAAATACACACGACAGATACAATATTAAATATGCAATTTAGTCCCAAAAAAATAACTTTAGTGAAAATAGTTTTATCTTTAAAAAATCTTTAAATTGTCAAATCTACCTAAAAATAACACAAGTATACGTATTACTCAAGTAATAAAGGACTCTAATGAAGTCCTTGATATTGGTCCCACAGAGAAGTTGGAAATGCTTATAAGTAAATTCTTAAGATTATAATGTAAACTATAATTTTAAACTACAAAAGTAAAGTATGAAATTTGAATCTAAAGTAAATGAGTTAATGCTAAATAAAATGAAGTTAAAAGACTAAGTTAATTAAACTAATTGCTAAAAATTCAAAAGTAAAATTTATGAAAACTAAATAAAGTTTCTGCGTGAAAAGTTAAAATTTATGAAAGCATAATTCCCCTTTATAATGAATATAAAGATTGTGAAGAAATTAAAATCATTTTAAAATTTATAAAATTATTTTGTGCCAAATAGGAGCAATCATATTATTTACCCTCTTCCATCATTAGGTTGGGAGGATATCGACTGCCACTCTGGAGCTCCCACTACTCCCTTACTTGAGGGATAACATTCTTGCAATAGTTTCCAATCAACAAGACCAAATTGGGCATTTTAATATGTCACCTTAAAATCTCTAATTCTACATCCATTAAAGTATATTTCCCTATTCATTTGCATTTAACCCCATTAATAAAATCCTCTCCCATGGAATCAAATGTGAATCTTCCCATTTTGTAGAAATCATAACACTTTCGGAACATATGTTTCTCAACACATTTTAACATTTCAATTGGCCAAATCAAAAAATAAATGAAGATCAGAGTTCAAATCACCACAAATTATTGAAATCTAAAAGTGTATATAGAAAAATTAATTCTTCACAAAACCATATCTCAAAGTAGGGAGAATGATAAAGAAGTCTACTCAGAATTCATAAGAAGGATACAACAAAAGATGAATTTCATATATAAAAATAAGTTTACAAAATAAAGAAATAAAAGAACACAACTTATCTCACAATCCTTCCCAAGCAAATCTCGAGAAGTTCTCTTCAAGAACTTTCCCTCTTTACAAGCACTCTCAATTCTCTCTTAGAAGCGTAATGAAGAAGAAATCTCTCACCTTCCCTCTCCTCTTACAATCCTTGAAGAAAATCACTAAGCCCTTGAGTTTTTTTCTCTCTCTCTATCTCACGCCACTCTCTCTCTTCAAAATCCTCTTACCACCTCCTTCAAAAAATTCTCCTCAAGAACTAAATGTTCCTCCCATTTTTATTAGAGGCTTCTTACCTCCAAAAAGAATTCAAAATTCCCTCCAAAATTCTATCCAAGTTAACCCTTTTGAATTGAAAAGACATTTTTATTAATCTAAGAGACATATCCCTTCATAAAAGAACCTTCCAAAGTGTCTAAATGTATTGAATCACTCCTTGAGGTCTTTATAACAAGTGTCCCTTCCAAAATTTATGCAAATTCATTCTAAACCGCCGTAATCTGCAAAGATTCATCTCTGGAGCTTGAGGCACTAGTTATGGTGCTTGAGGCGCCAACTTGCTTAAGACCATGTTGTTCTGGGTTTTTGGGCTTTAGGCATCAAATCTGGTGCTTTTGGGGCTTGCTCTCTATCAATTGGCACTTGATGTGCAAGTTCTGGCGCTTCAAGCATTAGTTCTGGTGCTTTAGGCGCCAAAATCCCAAAATTTGTTGTTTTGGCTCTGAATTTATTCTTTTTTGCTACTTTTGCTCTAAATTCCTAAAATTGATATATGTGAAATAAAAACATGCAAATGCCCTTATTTAATGTGAAATATCACCAAAAATAAGCATAAAATGTATACTTAAATTAACATATTATTTGGGTGTATCATTGCCTCCCACAAAGCGTTTGGTTTAATGTTATCAGATTGACGTAACCAGTACTTATTCTAGTTTACCCAACAACATAAGATCATTCAATTTAAGTTGATCCCCTAAAAAGTAGGGTTTCAACCTATGACCATTCACTTTGAATATTTTATCAGTTTTAGGATCTTTGATATCTACAGCTCCATAAGGATAAACTTTTATTACAATAATTGAGCCCATCCACCTGGACTTAAGTTTGCATGGAAATAATCTTAACCTTGCATTATATAGTAAAACTTGTTGCCCTGCATAAAATTTTTAGTAAGAATCCTCCGATCATGCCACATCTTCATTTTTTCTTTATAAATCTTAGCACTCCCAAAAGATTCATTCATTATCTCTTCAAGTTTATTTAATTGCAATAGTCTATTCTAGCATCCTTTAAATTGTAGTTAAGTTCTTTAATAGCCTAATATGCTTAATGACAAGCTTTCCCAAATATTAGCCTGTATGGGGACATTCTTATATGAGTTCTATATGCAGTCCTATAAGCCCACAAAGCATAGTCAAGTTTGACTGACCAATCCATTTTAGTTGGATTCATAGATATTTCCAATATTCTTTTAATATCACGATTTGATAATTTAGCCAAACTACTTGTCTGAGGATGATAAGCAGTAGAAATTCGATGGTTAATATAATATTTCTTTAATAATTTTTCCATTTTTGCATTTCTGAAATAACTTCCCCTTTCAGTTATGATCAATCTCAGCATCCCAAGTCTACAAAATATGTTCATTTTTAAAAAATTTGCAATACTTTGAGCATCACATTGAGGAAAAGCAACAGCTTCTATCCATTTGTATACATAATATACTGCCATCAATTTATATAAATTTTTGAAAGATGGTATAAATGGTCCCATGAAATCTAATCCCCAAACATCAAATATCTTCACTTCTAACTCATAATTGAGGTGTATCTCATTTCTTTTAGAAATATTGTCTACTCCTTGACATCGATCACAAGTTTTGATAAAAGTGTTAACAACTCTAAAGATTTTAAGCCAATAAAATCCAGATTATAAAATTTTGTATGTTATTTTATCAACACCAAAATGTCCCCCAAATCAGAATTATGAAATTTTTTTATTATTTCATAATTTTATTCTAAAGGCAGGCATCTTTGAATAATAAGATCCTCTCCTTGTTTATATAAAAATGGGTCATCCCAAAAATAAGTCTTAGCTTTAGATAAAAATGTCCTCTTTTACTGGTATGTCATTCCATTGGGTGTAATATCACTAAAAATGAAGTTCACAATGTCGGTATAACATGGAACACGCCACTCATTAACACTGAACAATCCTTCATATGAAAAATATTTGTTAATTTCTTTTTCAAAATAGAGTAATTTTTCTAAATCAAGCCTGGACAAATGATCACCAATTTGATTCTCACCCCCTTCCTATCTACTATCTCAAAGATAAATTCTTGCAAAAGAAGAATCCATCTTATCAGTCTTTATTTTGCATTCTTCTTTTTCATTAAATATTTAATAACAATATGATCAGTATGCACAACACATTTAGTTCTAATTAAGTATGATTTGAATTTATCAAAAGTTTATACTACTACTAATAACTCTTTCTCAGTTATGGTGTAATTAATTTGATCTTCATTAAGAGTTCTACTAGCATAGTAGATTTTTTTGAAACTCTTATCATGCTTTTGTCCTAAAATGACTCCAATAGCATAATCACTTGCATCACACATTAGTTCAAAAAGGTTTTTTCTAATCTAGAGAAATAATAATTGCTGCAGTGACAAAATTTTCTCTTAATAGCTCAAAAGCTTCTTAGGCATTCCTTGTCAAAAAATAAAAATTACATCTTTTTCAAGCAAATGGCATAGAGGCTTAGCAATTTTTGAAAGACTTTTTAGGCATTCTTGTAGAATCCAACATGTCCTAAAAAACTCATAATTTCCCTCACACTTGTTGGGTAAGGTAAATTAGTGATCACTTGAATTTTTGCAGGGTATACTTCCATCCCATTTTCTGAAATATGATGTCCTAAAACAATTCCTCTTACTACCATAATCTGGCATTTTCCCAGTTAAGGACTAATTTTATTTCTTAAGAGTGATTAAGAACTTTTTATAAATGTTCCAAACATGATTTAAATGAAGTTCCAAACACTAAAAAATCAACCATAAAAACTTCAATTCCTTTTTCAATTAAATCATAGAAAATAGTCATCATACTTCTTTAAAATGTAACAGGGGCATTACATAAACCAAAGGGCAATCTTCTAAAAGAAAATGTACCATAAGGACTGGTAAATTTGTTTTCCCTTGATCCTCAACAGCTATTTGTATTTGGTGATAACCAAAATATCCATCTAGAAAATAAAAGTATTTATGCCCAACTAGTCTATCCAACATTTGATCTAGAAAGGGTAGTGAAAAATGTTCTTTCCTAGTGAAGAGATTTCATTTTCTATAATCAATGGTTATTTGTTATCCTGTGACTTGTCTTTTTGGTATTAACTCATTATGTTCATTTATAATCACAGTCTCTTCTTTCTTAGGAATACAGTGAATTGAACTAACCCATGTATTATATGAAATAGGGTAGGTAATTCAAACATCTAACCACTTTAAAATCTTGTTCTTAACAAATTTTTTCATAAAGGTATTTAATCTCCTTTGAGGATCAGCCCTGGGTTTGTAGTTAAATCTCTTTCTTAACAACTTTTTTCATAACAGGATTTAATCTCCTTTTTGGATCAGCCCTGGGATTGCAGTGCTCTTCCATATGAATTATATGCATACAAATTGAATGACTGATTCTTTTTTTATCAACAATTGTCCATCCAAAGGCTTTCTTATAACTCTTCAAAGTTTTCATTAAACTCATTTCTTCTTTTATAGTTAATTTTGAGGAAATTATAACAGGTAATGTTAAGGAATCACCAAAAAATGCATGCTTTAAATATTTAAGAAGTAATTTCAACTCAAGCTCATGAGGTTTTTCAATCGATGGAAAAAAAGACTTATCTTTTTCTGTGGTGTCCAAAACTTCAACTTTCTTGAACATAGTTTGAATCTTCCTTGTAAAAATCTTTAAATTTATCTAAGTCTTCTCCTTACTCGTGTTCCAACTATTTCATTTCAGATTTCTCTTCGTAAGTTTTTTTGAAATGGCATTAACTCAATTATCTTATCACATCCATTCTATAGCATTCATCATCTTTAGCTTTTGTAGGGTATTTCATTGATTTTGAAATATTAAACGTCACTATCTAATCATTGATGTGCATAATTAATTCCTCTTTTTGCGCATCTGTCATTGCTCTTTCTATGGCTAGGGATGGTCTCCCCAAAATGATAGGTATCTCCTTATCTTCCTTCATATCTAGAACAATGAAATCAACATGAAAGATAAATTGATCCACTTCTACTAAGAAATCTTCTATAACTATTTTAGGATATGTTATTAAACGATCTGCTAACTACAAAGTTACAATAGTAGGGAATATTTATCCTAATCCCAATCTTTTAAATATTGATAATGGCTCAAGGGTAATTCTTGCACCTAAATCACATAAAGCTTTCCCATAAAATTTGTCTCCTATTGCACATGGAATTGAAAAGCTGCCAAGATATTTAAACTTTTCAAGAAGCTTTTTTTGAATTATTTCACTTCACTCCTCACTAAGTGCAACACTCTCGTTTTCTTCAAACTTCCTTTTTTTGTTAAGAATATTCTTCATAAACTTCACATAGCTTGGCATTTGTTGTAAGGCTTCAACAAATGGAATATTAATTGTAAGCTTCTTAAAAATTTTTAAAAATTTTGAAAATTTTTTATCCAACTTTTATTGACGAAGCCTCTGAGGAAATGGAGGTGGAGGTTTTTTCAAGTTAACTTTAAGTGAAGAAATATGTCTCTCTAAACATTTCGAAGCGTCCCCTTCTAGCTCTTCAATTTTTTTTCCCTCTACTGCAGTCTCTTTTTGAACTCTACCTTCCAATTCTATTCCACTTCTAAGTTGAACAGCTCTTACTTGCTCTTTATTCTGGTCTTTGGATTTACTTTAGTGTTACTAAGAAGTGTTCCTTGGGATCTATTACTTATCGAATATGTTATTTGTCCCAATTGATTCTTAATATTTCAAATTATAGCTTCTTCACTTTGTAACTAATTTTTCATTTGTAACACCACTTCTTATATAGACAGCTTTTTGTCCTTGAATTTTGGATTACTATTAAAACCTGGAGGATAAGTAGGTCTATAATTAATTTTCCCTTGGTTGTTCAAGTTTCCCAATGGGTTTACTTGGTTGTTCCCCCATTGCTGAATATTACCACCTGAAGTATTATTCTAGTTAAAGTTGGGATGGCTCTTCCAACCTGGGTTATAATATTTTGAATATGGGTTATTATGTTTGTTATTTATAGCATTCAAAGTTTTTAATGATGCTTGAGAATTTACCATTCATCCTAATGAATTCTCTTCAAGCATTGCAATTAGTTGATAAAAATTCATTCCAAATTGGGCTAACTTCTTTGAAATAGTAGTAACTTGATTTGCTAACATTGCAAAAGCATTAGATTCATGAATTTTGGCTATTTTTTAGGATTTAACCTTTCAGAAGGCCATTAAAAATTATTAGTAATCATATTCTCAATTAAAGCATAAGCATAATGAAATGGTTTTGACATCAATGAACCATTGACAGCATCATCGATAAAAAATCTAAGAGATCCAGCTAATCCATTATAAAAAGTTTGATTTATTAACCAATATGTTATAACATGGTGTGGACACTTTCTGAGTAGTTCCTTAAATTTTTCCATGCTTTATAAATATATTCCCCTTCAAACTGACAAAAAGATGTAATATCATTTCTAAACTTCGTAGTATTTTATGGTGGAAAACATTTCTATTCTAAGACACCCCAAGTGAGAAAGGAAAAAGTTTAACTCTTATAGCATCATCTGATACACCATCATATTTAAATGCATCGAACAATTCTAGAAAATTGACAAGATGTAAATTTGGATCTTCAGTTGGTGCTCTGACAAACTGATTATTTAATACCATTTGGATAATAGCGGGTTTAAGTTTAAATGATTAGCCACTACAATAGGTTTTTGAATACTATAATGAAATTCATCCACTATAGGTTTTGCTTGATCTCTTAACGGTCTAAACTCTTGATTAGTTTTAGTATTTTGATTATTTTGGTTTGTATTTCTTGAAATTTTTAATTTTTTCAATAATTTTTAAATTTTTAATTTTTCTAATAGTTTTTTATAATTCAAAATCATAGGGAACAAGTCCTATAGAACCTAAACTACGCATACATTACTAAAAAAACACATAAAAAACACACAAACAAGAACTTTATCTAAAAAACACTACAATATTCATATAACAAATCTAAAAGTTTAAATATAACATTTTAAAAAATAGAAATTTTCTTTCTAAAAAATTTCTTAAAAAATTATGTGTTTCACCCTGGCAACGGCGCCAAAAACTTGATCCCGGGTCCTTTTATATGTTAATGTAATGTTTGCGATTTTATTCTTAATTTTTCCTTACTTATAATTTGTGCTTTGGAACTGTGCCAAAAACTTGATCACCATCAACTACTAGGCACAAACGTGACTTTGAAGCAAATAAGAATACAATATTATATTTAAATATGGTATACTGGCAAGTATATGTATTGTTATTAAGTAATATAAGACTTTTTGATTAAACCCTGAATATCGAACCCACTGGGAAAACAATAATAGACAACTACAAAATAGAAGAAATTATATAACATATTCTACTTAGCAAAATGTTCTTACATAAACTCTAGATGTCATAATATGAATGAAAGTTTCAATTTTTTTTGTAATTTTTATTAATTGAAAATAAAGTAAACAACTAACTAAACATAACTAGATATTTGTAAGATGAAGGTAAAATAAAATTTCTTTTTCCTTATCATGAATCAGTAACAAGTATAGAAATTCTGTTGTGGAAGTATTCAAATTATGTTATGCCAAATAAGAGAAACAATATTCTTTACTCTTACTAGAGATGTTATAAAGAACATTGGCTAATTTACACTTTGAATAGTCTTGAAGATGTGTTAGGTAAAGAAGATATTAGCTATCACTTTAGATTTCCCTCTTCTCCCTCCACCTAGAGGTTAACATCTTGTATCAAAACCAAAAACTATAAATCTAATTGGGGGGATTTAGCCTATCACTCTAAATTCCTTTATTTCTACCCCCTTCAAATTTCATTTTCTTATTTATTTTCACTCAATTATATGAATTACATTCTCATCCAAACAATCTCATGTGATTCATACCATTTTTTGATTGAGAAAACACCATCTCATATCTTACATGTTCTCATAATAGGTATTAACATCTTAATTGGCCAAATCAAGAAGTAAATGAAGTAAAAGGTTTAAAATTATCATAACTTCTTCCAACATTAAAGACTAATACTCCATATAATTTCCATCTAATACTTAATCATATATCTTTTTAAGGAAAAATATGAAGAAAACTACTCAAAATTCATGGAGAAAACACAACCACACTTAACTTTGAAAGTAGAAATCATGCAAACAAATTAAAATCAAATGTATTCGCAAAGATAATAACTTATCTCAAGTCATCTCCAACAAAGTCTTGAAGTTCCTTTGAATCTCTTCTTTCACTTACAATACAAACTACAACTGAAAATAAAAAGGAAAATGGCGGCGGTGGTGGCTATGGGTGGCGTTAGCGGCATATGGTGACTAAAAACGGGGTTGGCTCGATGGACTCTCCTCTCTTCAATCCAAGTCTTCATTTATAATTTTCTAAAAGGTTTCTTGGTGCCTCTTCAAAATGTGTCCACATTCACTGAATCTTATAGAAGTTGCCTCCTTTCAAAAGCCAACTGAATGAATTTTTGTGTCCATTAACTAACTCCCATGTTTTCACTGAGGGTTTCTTCAAAAACCTTTTCAAAATTTTTTCCAAATTCTTCGAATCATCAAGTAACTACTTTTGGCCCTTAAGTACAAAGTACTGGCCACTTAGGCTCAGCTCTCTCTATTTCACTAGCGCGTAAGCACCAGTTCTAAGAGGTTAGGTGCCTTAGTTCAATTTTAAACCTTATTCATTTTTGCTCCAAATTTGATCCTTTTTTACTCTTTTCACCATTTTTCATCCAGTTGATTGTACCTAAAAGAAAAACACATAAATACCTTTCATTAAAGCTCAATATCTCAAAAATAGATATAAAACTGTGTACATAAAGACTATATATTTTATGTGTATCAGATACCAAGCTCTCTCTTTAGAGTTCCCATGTTCCCCTTGCTTGAGGGCTAACATCTCGCTTTAGGTTCCAAACATCTGAGACAAATTGATGACATTAGTCTTTCTCCTTAAAATCATCAATTTTGTTCTCATAAAAATATATTTCTCTATTTATTTGTACGCAGCCCCATGAACTACATTCTCATCCATGAAATCAAATATGGTTCCACTTTGTTGAAAATTACACTGCTCTATTAGATCTTAATTCAATTACAACAAATTTTAACACTACAACATGCCTAAATTGCAATGTAAATGAAGTTTAAGCGAATACCATCACAATTTTGAAATAAAAGCAATCTCCAAACCATTTTAATCCTACACATAATTAATTCTCATCATAAGAAGGCAGATTAAGGAAAAACTCTAAGCATGGGAAAAACACATGGATTATGTATTGCAAATGATATTGAATAACACACAACTTTATTGAAATAATTCAAGAAAACACAAAAATAATCTGTCTTATATTTATAGAAGATTCACGCCCTCTCTGCAAAGAAAATAGCAAACCTTAAACTTCCTCCAACTTTCCAAAAGCCACCAAGACTCCAAAAGAGACTTTTCCTCTTATACACACATGCACATGTACGCCACCTTGAAGAGGCACACTAAACTCCCCTT
Organism: Phalaenopsis aphrodite; assembly: GCA_003013225.1. Lineage (NCBI taxonomy): Eukaryota > Viridiplantae > Streptophyta > Magnoliopsida > Asparagales > Orchidaceae > Phalaenopsis > Phalaenopsis aphrodite. Next base: position 1,124,064 of record NEWO01000146.1, on the reverse strand, counting down.
CAAATCTCTCCTAAACTCCCCTCCTAGTCTCCTCATGAGAGGCACCAAGCTGCTCTTTCTATAGAGATACAAAACACCTCTTCATTTCAAGAGACACTCATCTTCACTCTAAGAGACACACCGCTTCACTTCAAAAGACACACCACTTCATCCAAATATTTTTTCAAGTGTCTGGATTTAATGAACCATTTCATGGGGTGTGCAAGTTATTTAAAATTTTCTAAAACATCCCAGAACAGCCCGAAGTTGTAAAAAATCAGCCACTTAATCGTTTCTGGCACCTAGGCACCAACATCGGGTGCCTAGGAGCTATCTTCTCTATCTTCTAGCGCCTAGGTGCCAGTTTGGGTGCCTAGGTGACACCCTATTGGAATCTCCACAGTTTTGCCTCTTTACACTATGTTTAAGTTCTGTTTTGCCCCATTTCAGCTCCTTTTTGCTCCTAACTATTATACCAACCAAAATAACATGAAAACTTTTCTTTAAAGTGTGATTTCATTCAAAACATATGATAAATGTAAAGGATATTAAGCATTGAAAGTCATTAAAATTTGTCAAGTCAGAATTTTCTTCCTTGCTCGTTTTAGCACCAAATTACACCATTTTTTCCTCATTTCACCCAAACTTAAACTTTACTTGTCCTCAAGTAACACTATAACTTTAAAAACTAAATTTGTTTATTTGAGATAGTAGGTTTTAGTAGAGCTTCCTATAATTTTGTCTTAGTAATTTTATAGTGCAAATTAGGAGAAATTCTATAATATCATCCTAGGACTAGATTGTAAGAATATGTCATACTCAATTAAAAATCTTGATTTTCTATTTACTTTAAATGTTATTGAAAGTTGTCAAACTAAAGATTCAAAGAATGTTTAAAAATAGAATTTAAGCACCTTATCAGTACCAAATTGAACAATACTCTTTATATATATATTTTTTTGAAATATGAATAAGCTAGGATTGCTTCTAAGTCTTTTCATTTAAAAAGATTTAAGTGAAACCAATTTTTGATAGGGCTTCTCCTCAAGCTTTTCCTCACTTTTTATTTCTCCTTTTTTATTTTTTTTCTCTTTTTTCTTTTATGTGAGGAATACTATATCTGGGTAGGCCTTTTAATAGTTTTGAATTTTACTATCTTCTTTTTAAAATTCAAAACTTATTACTTTTCCTCACTTTTTTAAAAGTGTAAGTATCAGTTTGAAATAGGTTTCAATAAAGGCTCAATTCTCATTATGTATAAATCTAAGAATATTAGCTTTTCAAATATTCAACTCCTTTCTAACATAAATAGCAAAATTATTTTCCAAATTTTTTCTACAAAACATCTTAACTCTAGAATAGTTTCATCACATAGGATCCCAACTAAGTTATTTTTCTAACATTACTAAAATCAAAATTATTTAAAGAAAACACAACATACCATAAGTCATTGTAAATGTGATATCAAATTAAATACAGGATACTGAGGACAAATAAAGTTAAGTTTAAAAATTTTTTCTCCCCCTTAAACTTGAATTTTTAAGTATTTTCCAATAAGTACACTTAAATATGACAGGAAGAAAAATTTTAAATTGATAAATACATGAAAAAAATTTAATTGAACTAAAAAGGAAACATAATCTTTTGTGCAGGTACAGTATAAAAGTAGACATATAAAATTTTCAAGTTTGCAATAGAAGGAATTGCTATATAATAAAGAAGGCTTGAATATAAAGTTAAGTCCATCTAACACAAACAAAACTAACATTCATTGCATAAAAACAGAGATTCAAGCATAATTCACTACCCAACACACATATATCAATCCACCAAATCAACAAACTTAAAGACACCTGCATAACAGAGTTTGACACATAAACAAAAACACACTTTCATTATTAAGCACACCAGCAAAGATAACCATGGGGTGCATCCCACAAAGCGCTTGGTTTAAATTATACAGCCTGAAAAAGGATTCCACCAAGATCAAAATTTTATTTAAGTAATCCTTCATCAATCACCAATCTTTTACAAATCTTGTAATTTTTACTAAATCCTCAAATTGTAATTTTTCTTTCAGTCTTTTATCTTCAAATTGATTCAGCTTAAATTTCTTCATTTTCCTTTCTAGATCAAATATTCTTCAAATAGTTTTACAAATTTGCATTGTAATTTCATGCTTAAAATTTATAAGAAATGGATCTCTATATGTTGATACATGATCTCCCAAATTTTGGATCAGATTCTCTTAGGGTTTAAGGTTTAAGGTAATTCAAATTATGGATCAACTTCTACTACTTTACTCTTTTGTTGCCAATTATCTTCCAATTCTTCCCCTTTAGTTGAGGAAATAGTGGAGGTGGTTTTTGTATATTTATCTTGGTTGATGAAATAGGTTTTTCGAATTGCATAGGAATTTCTTCCTTTGTTCTTTCAATCTCCTTCTCCTCATTTTTTAGCTTAATTTTCTTTTGAAATATATTATGCAACTCTCTTCTTATTCTTAGTTTAATAACTTTATCTTGCTCATTGTTCTTCTCCTTAAGGTCTATCTTAGAGTCACTAAGTAAACTCTTTGGAAGATAACTATTAATTCAATTAAGAATCTGCTCTAGTTGGTTTTACATATTCCTAATTGCGGCCCCTAGATTTCCTAACTCACTCTGCGTTTGAATAACAACCTCTTCTACTAAGTATTTCTCCATATTTTTTGGGTTGAAGTTAAAATTAATAGGAAAAGAAAGTTCATCGTTAAAATCACTTTGACTATTCCAATTACATGTTTGAGAGTTAGTTTCAATCCATTATTCAAATAAATTTTCCTTAATATTTGGGGACACTTGAGGATAACTTTCTACATAATGATCTAACTTTCTCGCAATATCTCTAACCTGAGAACTTAAAATAGTAAGCATATCTTCTTGAAAAATTCCCTACACTCTTGAGGTTTACTATTTTGAAGCTACTATCATTATAATCCAAATTTGAAAATTCACTATATTGTTGATCCACCATTTTCACATTAAATTCATTGAGTTTTCTCTGATTCATAAGCCTTCTAAAAGTTCTCTCCAAATCTTGGTCATAAAATTTAAGGTCAACTGCTTCTGATTTACGCATACAAATTTGAATACTTAACTAATATGCCATATATCAAAAATATTTTTAGTATTTTGGATTTTCTTTAAATTAAACACACTAGATAATAACACAATAATCTCCAAATCTAAGTCTTACAAGTTTAACTAAAATTATCATAAAGTTCCTACCATTGCTTCCTCGGGAACAGCGCCAAAAACTTGACCCGACTGTTGATCCACCTTATAATTGTCTATTTTTAATGCACATTCAATGCTCAATTTTTTAGGATATTATGATTTAATGAATGGAATTTTTATGTTTTAGGTTGCAGGAGCAACAAAAGGATTTTAAGAGTAAAAAGGAGCAAAATGACCTAAACTAAACAAAAACTGCAAACCAGCCAAACTGGCGCCTAGACGCAATAGTTGGGGGCCTAGGCGCCACGGTGATTTCCTAGAAGATTTACTGAATGAGGTCGCATTTTGAAGAGATGTCTGAAGCAACTCTTGGTCAATTTTTGAAGCTCTATAAATATATATTAATTCCAAAAGGCTATGAGAGTAGGATCTATAAAGTCATATAGTGTGTGAGTGTGTTAAGTATGTGAGAAGTTTTCTTTATGACTTTTTGTTATTTCTAGAGTTTGTAAGTCTTATAAGTGCTATTGGAGTCAGAGTAGTCAGAGAACTTCAAAGGAGTTCTTGAAAGAACATTCAAGCTAAGTATTTCTATTTTTATCTTTAAGTTTTGTACTTTTGATTTGAGTTTTACAAATATGTTTTGTTTTGTTATCCTCATGAATTTTTAGTTGTTCGCTCTCTTTCTCCTTGCAATATGAAGTAATTAAGTTAGTGATTTTGATTTAGTTTAGAACTTCTTTTATTCGTAAAAATTGTGATGATATTTTTACCGGATCTTCATTTACTTTACAAATTGGCGACTTGCATTATTAAAATTTCTTGATGAAACTTATAGACCCAAGATGGCTAAGATTTCTTAACTTGTAAGTATCACAATCAACCTTGGAAAGAGTAGTGGTGATCGTCTGAATGGGGAGCAAATAAATAGGGAGATAAGATTTTATGGGTGTAGAATTGATGTTTCTAGAGTGACAAGCTAGATTTTTTTTATCAATTTGGTTTAGAGATTGGAACTATGGGTCACTGATAGGTCTTATAGAGAAGGCATAGTGGGTAATTCTGGAGTGAGAGACTATAAACTACCCAACATGACTATACATGCCGACACTAACTTTAAATTAGTCAATGTTCTTTGTAAAATTTGAAAGAAGTAAATAATAAGTATGGTCCTATTTGTCACAATACCACATTTAAGTTTCCAAATAATTTTGAAATCCTAAACTTATTATGAATGATTTGTAAGAGAAAGTCTCTTTTTATATATTGTCTAAGTCATTACATTTACTTTTACTTACATTTTGTAGAAATTAGTAAACTTGATTTTCATCTTTATTTAGTTGCTGCAGTCATAAGTAAAGTTCTCTTAAAGTTAAAATTCCTGTATTCCATTTCATTTTTTTTCATTTACGGTTCCCTATGGGATCGATACTGGGGTTTTTAAAGAAAACTTTGTATTACTTGAAACGATACGTTATCTTGCATAGTACCCCTAGTGAGAAAATTATTTCATTAATTTTTTTCATATTACATTTGTGCTCATTAGCCACTAAATATAATTTGGGTCATGTTTTTGGCATATCAAGTAACATACATATCTATGTAGTTGCCAAGTCGGGTTAAGTTTTTTGTGCCGTTACTCGGAATACAATGAAAAAATAGAACTTTAAAAAGGAAATATCTTTTTTGAACAATTCTTTGAAACCTTATTTTTTATTACAAAAAAAATTATTTTTTACTTGAAATTTTCAAAAATTTACATAAATTGAAAATTATAAAAAAGAAAACTAAATTACAAAAACTGAAAATTATAAAAAAAAATGCAAAAACTGAAAAAAGAAAAAATATATAATTTTTTTAATTTGGATTACTTTACTATCTTATTTTTTGAATTTTACTTTTTGTATGTGGAATTTGAGATCTGAAAGTTTAGCACCCGACGATTCTAAATTAGAATGAACTATAAGAAGAATTCGAAAGCAAAAACAACTTCATAATTTTCAAGAAATGGCAAACACATCACAAAATAACATCAAAACTTTTACTAATGAAAATGATCATCAAAATTTACAAAGGCCTTTAAGGGATTATGCAAATCCTACGACAGATGAATTTCACTTAAGTATTCAAATCCATGTTGCAGCGGCTAACTCATTTAAACTTAGACCTGTAATAACACCAATGGTGCGAAATAATCAATTTGGGGGAACACAAACTAAGGATCCAAATTTACAGCATGCAAGTTTTCTAGAACTTTGTGCTACATTCGGATATTATGGCATATCAAACAATGTGATTAGACTTAAACTTATTCCTTTTTTTCTTAAGGGATAAAGCTAAGATGTGTTTAAACTCATTAGCATCTGGATCTATTAAAACTTGGGGAGATATGACACAAAAATTCCTGACTAAATACTTTCCTCCTTCAAAAACTGCTAAGCTTAGAAATGATATTACTTCTGTTATTTAGTATGAAGGGGAGTAACTTTATGGGGCTTGGGAACGATTTATGGAACTCATTAAAAAGTGTCCACATCGTGCTTTACCTGACTGGTTAATTATTCTAACATTTTATAATGAGTTATTAGGATCCTTTAGATCTATAATTGATGTTGTTGCTAGAGGATCTTTAATGTCAAAATCATTTGATGAAGCTCATGCCCTAAATGAAGAAATGATCAACAATAATTTTAAATGACCCTCGGAAAGGGTAAATCATAAAAGAGTGTCTAGTATTCATGATAATGATGCTTTTACCATCCTAGTCTCAAGTTGTTGTGATATCTAAAAAGTTAGATAATTGTGTGGTTGTTAATAAACCCAATAACCCATATGCTAACTTTTATGACCCAGTTTGGAAAAACCACTCAAATTTTAATTGGAACAATTCTTGTGGTGGAAATTAATGGGGGAACAAACAAGCGAACCCAGCAGAAAACTATCAATTCTTCTAGCTTTAACGACTAAAAATTTAAGGAAAATAAGTTGTCTATAAAAGAAGTAGTTCTGCAAATGGGTAATCAAATGCAAAGTCAAAGTACTGCAATAAGAAATATTGAGAATCAAGTGGGACAAATTTCATGCACTAAGCAATAGACCCCAGGGAACACTTCCAAGTAATGTTGAATTAAATCTAAAAGACAAAGGAATGGAATAAGAACAAATTAGAGTTGTTCAACTTAGGAGTGGAAAGGAATTAAAAGTTGGAAGTCGAAAAGAGATTGAAGTTGAGAGAGAGACTGAAGAACCTAAAAAAATTATTTCTAACGACCAAGAATAATCTATCTCTCCAACTAAAAATGATTTAGAAAGACCACCACCTCCTTGTCCTCAAGGACTAAGACAGTAAAAGCTTGATCAAAAGTTTTCAAATTTTTTTTGAGATATTTAAGAAGCTTACAATCAATATTCTGCTTGTGAAATCTTTGGAATAAATGCCAAGTTATGCCAAATTTATTAAAGAATTATTAAACAAGAAGAGGAAGTTTGAAGCTTATGAGACTGTTGCACTTAGTGAAGAATGTAGTGCAATAATTTAAAAGAAGCTTCCTCAAAAGCTTAAAGACCATGGTAGCTTCACTATACTCGGTGCGATTGGGGAAAAAAGTTATGGAAATGCCTTATGCAATTTAAGAGCTAGCATTAATCTCATGCCTTTATCCATTTTTTTAAGGTTAGACTTATGAGAGATTTCTCCCACTATTGTAACCCTTCATTTAGTTGATTATTGCATGGTTTTTGTAATGCATTGAAAATATCTTTCAATATTATAATACACACACAACAACACAAATAGTAAAAATGCAATTCCCTTTAAGCACTTTTGATCTTTAAAATCACACTCAATTCTCTCTTAGAAATATAATGACAAAGAAATCTCTCACATTATCTCCTCTTACATCTCTATAAGAAAACCCTAAATCTTCCTCCAAGACTCTTTCTTACTTCAACCTCTTCTCTTCAAACCTCTTGCCCCCCTTCCCTTTCTCTAGACTCCTTTTTTAATTAGGGACAGCCTTCCTTTTCAAAAGAATTCAAAATTCCTTCTATTTTCCCCAAAAGGCACACCTCTTCACACCAAGAGACAAGTTCCATCATCCAAGAGACATATATCTTCATTCAAGACCCTTTTCAAAGTGTCTATATGCATTGAATCACTTCATGGGGCATTTGAATTAATTAAAGTCTTCTAGAACAACTAAAAAATAGTCAATAACCGCCTTACTAACTTATTTTGTCTCTGGTACCTTTGGCGCCAGCCTACTAAAGTCTACACTCTGGTGCTTCTCTTCTTTGTAAAATGGCACCTCTAGAGCCAGTTGTAGGGCCTCTAGCGCCAGGATGCTAAAATGCTCCATTTTGGCTCCAAATTTCTTTCTTTTTACTTATTTTTTTCCAAATTCCTAAAATCAATATACCTGCAACAAAATATCAAAATACTTTTCTTTAAGGTGCAATATCACCAAATTTAAGAATAATTTACAAATATTGCAGATTTTTTGGTGTATCAAAATTCTTCAAACTTAAATGTTACTTGTTCTCAGGTGACTCTTTTACTAAATAAAATTATGACTTAAGGTAGAGATTAATTTATAAAATTTTATAATTTTGTTTAATAAATACAATAGTATAACTTAAGAAAAACTTTTAATAACTTAGGTTAAAATTACAAGTATAAGAACACATAGTAATCAAGTTTAAGATTTCTGAATCTTCATTCATTTCAAGAAGAATTGTAATTTGTAATATCAAAATTACTTAGAATGTCCACATGAAAAAGAATTTCATGAAAACTTTATTAGTAAGGATGCTAATACTTAAACACAAGTTTAGAAAATGTAATAAAGCTTTTTTCATCAAGCTGATTCAAGTGAAGCCAATTTTTTATTAGGCATCTCCTAAAGCCTCTCCTCACATATATTTTTTTTCTTTTACTTTTCTTTCTTTTTTCTTTTCATTAAGATCATTTTCAATCCTTTATTTTCTTATATTTTTCATGTGAGGATTATTATATCTGGATAGCCTTTAGTAATTTTAAACTTTACTTTCATCTTCTTAAAGTTAAAATTTCTTACCTCCCTTCACTTTCTAAATTCATATTAACTTTGAAGATTTTTCATAAAGTTTCATTCTTTTCTTCATATATAAAACTCTAGAATTCTTAGTGCTTACAAAAAAATAATTTCTTTTACTTTAAATAGAAAAGCATAGTCTTATCCTTTCATACTAAATATCATAACTTTAGAATTGACCTTCATTATTAAAGATTTTTGCTTAAATTTACTATAATATTTACAAACAAAAATATAGTTATCTGAAGTTAAATTTTGATATCCAAGATCATCTTAAATTAATTTTTAAAAAATTATAGTTGATTGAGGAAAAATAAAATCTAGTTTACCTCTTTAAAAGAGAATTTTTTTCCCCAAAACTTAAGTTTTTAAATAATAAGTGTTGACCTCACTTTTGGTTGACGTTTAGTTTTTCCTCTTTAGTTTCCTAGGGTCTAGCCATAGAACTTTCATGTTGACTATTCTTAGAAAACTAGAAAAGGAACCCTCGCCATTAGAAATTCTACACTCCTCCTTGCTCAACTTGAAGTTCCACATATTGGTCCTAACCTCTAGCACTTAGTAGGTGAGAACAATATAGGGGAGCTCAAGGAGAGTTCCCATAGGACTGCTTGCCCTTAGGGTTGACCCTGGGTGCTGGAGCTAAGGCACTCACTCTCACTCACAATCCCTCACAACCTTAACACCAATATTTTTTGACTTTGATCCTTTGATCTATTGGGAGACTCATCCAGATGGTCCCTTAAACCCACTTGCCCTACGATAGGGTTTAGCTAAGACCTGTACATAGAGGACCCAAATATGGACTCCATTGGTCCATAGCTCATGTAGGGTGGTTGTTACCCCAACACTACCAAAATACCCAATTTAACCTTTCACCCCCAAACCTATCCAAATTACCTAAACACCCTCGAATCCCAAACTTTGTCAAAATCCTCAAATTCACCCAAAATATCCAAACTTGTTCAAAAATCATTTCAAACCTTTTGAAAATACGCAAATTTTCCAAAACCACCCAAAATTACCAAAATACCTCCAAATTGCCAAAATTACAAAAATACCCTTGACACCCAAAACTTTCCCAAAACATTCAAAATCCTTCCAAATATCTACAAAAGCAATTTGAACCCTTCAATTGAACCCAATTTGGCTAATTTGATCATTTTGACTTAAACCCCCAAATTTCCTTTAAAGGCCCAATTTCCCCAAATTCACCTCAAATGTCCATCAATTTGGGCCTAATTTTCTTCAATATCAATCCTAAACTTAAATTAACTTTTTATATGGCAAATTTAAACCAAATACAAGCTTAATTTGCCCAAACTTTGAGCCCAATTTTGATTTAAGCTAAACCCCCAATTTTGGCTACATGACTTAATCCCGCCAAATTGAACCCCTTAACCTACTCAATTTGCCACAATTTAGGTTGAAAACTCTTCATAAAAATCATACACATAAAAATTGACCTTCAATTGGCCTTGGTGAGGCCTCAATTTCATTTAATTTTGACCTAAGTCCAAAAGCCTCAATTTTGCCCTAAATTGGCCATACCTCAAAATCCCACCAAATTGATTACCTTAGCCCCAAAATTGCTACCCATTTTATGTTGAAAACTCTTCATTATGTTCTTTTTGACCATTTTAAATAATCAATTTGGACTTAGCCCAAGCCTAGCCTAATCTCGACCCAAGTCTAGCCCAACATGCTCAAATGAACGAAATGATCAAAATCCTCCAAATTGAACCCTCAAAACAACTCAAAATCACTCCAAATATTTTCTAAACTCTTCATTACAATCATTGGAATAAAATTTATCAATCAATTTGTCCAATTGACATGGCTAGCCTAACTTAAACCCAACATCTAGCCATTTTGACCCAAATTGAACCTTTTAACCAAATTTGACTTAACCATGTCTAGGCCACCAAGACAATGATAACACAGCCACTAAGCTCCTCTTAAGGACCAAGCTAAACCACCCTAAACTCACCAAAGCATACTATGGACCAATGGATCCCCAAATTAATGGTTTTTAACCCATTTTTAGACTTAAATTGAAATATCTCCACCATCATCACTTACCATACGGAGTTAACCATCATTAGCCACCCCCTGAACTTCCTAAGCCAGGAGGTGACCACTACATGGCCAGCCAGCCACCTTTGTGGCCGTAAAATGACCAAACCTTGAGCCACCACCCATAAATTCAACCCAATTCAAACTCAGAGGTCAAATCAGCTCAACTGCTCTTTAGGGCTTCTCTGCCCTCCACATAAACAATATTTTCCACCCGCCAATTGGCCCTGGAAGGCAGCCTAGGCCATTTTACTTAAAGCTCACCTCCATGGCCAATGGGGGAGAGCTGAAACTTTCTTAAGGAAACTCTGTCAATTTGCTTCCAGAGACTCCCTAGGACCTCCTCAGTTCAAGCCTACCATTTTCCCCCTCTAGTTCCCTCTATGTAAGTTCAATTTTGAGCTCAAAGTTTCACTTAAAATCAACATATATTTCCCCACAGCTCTACACTGAACCAAATCTCAATTAATTATGCCCACACCATCCCCATAGTGAGAGGAGTTGATCCCCCACAAAAGCCGCCTCTCAAACAGCCTTTGGTATAGACTTCAATCAACACCTGAAATCGAGCTTGGTCGATTTCTTAGGCAATTCACCCGCGCTTGACTTCATCTAGAGGTTTGTTGGACCCAATCAAAGCTACTATAACCATCTGATAGAGGCCTCCCCTCTCAGACAAGGGTATTGATTCTTAACCCTAATCTGAGCCTAATTTTACTCTTCATACCTATTTATTGTATTTCATACTGTATAATCTATATACATAGGTTCATCTTGAGTAGATGAAGCTATAGGAACAAAATCCATGAGATTTGGTTGAGTTTAGAGGGAGATCTTAAGGTTTTAGTGTGGACGGTTCTCGAGTTAGGTCACCTGGCGATGATGTCGGGGAGTCGTTCGATCGCATAGGCTGCGTGGCATGCTAGGGTGGAAAATGTAGCAAATGGGAGTGTATCGCGTCACCGATCGGGGCTGCCTAGGATCCAATCAGCGTCGCATGGTTAAGTAGAAAAATACAGTGTTTTTTTTATTTATTTAAATGTCTGATCTTTAAAAATTCATATCTTTGCATAAAAAAAATTAGAAAAATAAAATAAAAATATCCTTTTGTTCGGTGAATAGAGAAGAACAATGTGGAAATGGTTTGAAGTTTATTTCATGCATAGTTTATTTTTAATTAATTAAATAGGGTTCTCACTCTTTTAACTCTCCATGCATGTAGACATTTCACCATGGCTTGATATTTTGGCTTGTTTTTGCCTCTATCATGGGGGATATTCTCTAATTTTTCCAAGGTCAGAGAAGACCTCTAGACAGAGATCCATATTTTTCACGTTTATGTCCATTATTTGCATAAATTAATCATAATAATTAGCTTGTTGCTTAGAAAAATCTAAAGCAATTTTGAAAGGTTTATTGTGACCAGCTAACACCTTGAAAAATTTTTTATGAGTTAAGTCATTAAGGAAACACTTAACTCTCACAAAACCCGAAAACACAAAGAAAATTAATTTGGGAATAATAATCATCTAAATGACTTGATTTTTAATTTCCAATAAAATATAAAGTTTAGAGAACTCCCCATAAAAATTTCTAGACATTTAGAGTTCATTTGATAACATAACTTGATTTTCTAAGTTAATTATCATTTTTATACTAAAATGAATTTTAATAATTAAAATATAACTCAAAAAATTATCCAAATTAGTTTTAGAAGTCCTCTGTGATCAATAGAATTTTCTAAAAATAAAATTGTAATTAAAATAAAATTTTCATTTTTAAGCTTATTTTTAAATATTTAAATAATTAAAAAATAATAATAATAACAAGATTAATAAAATTCATGGAAATGTTCTCAATTGTTTTCTAAGAACTTAGGAGCAATTGAAATATTTTTTTCTAATTTTTTAAGTGAAGATATTGAATTTTAAAGCTTAAAATAATTTTTTTAATGGTTAAAAATGATTTTTTTTTAATTTTTCACTTAAATAATTCCAACAACTCAAAAAAAGATAAAAAAAATATAAAATTTGTTTCTCTAGGTTCCTTGACCTCTGAAGGATTTAATAAAAATATAAAACTTAACTTTCCATATTTAAAATATTTTATAATTAATTAATACTATAGAACTTAAAATAATTCTAATAATTCAAATAAAACTCAAAAAAATCATGAAATTTGGTCTAAGTGTTTCTCTAGTCTAAGTCTACCTCCAGTAAATATTTCAATCGATTAGGCTTTTTCTTGATCAAGTTGTTGAATTTTCTTTGAAAAATCTTATTTTTGCATATCAATAATTATATAAATTAAATTAAAATTTGAAAAATCACATTTTCTCCTCTGATGTCTTAATTGACCAATGTGTAAGATGGGATGAAAATTCCAAAGTTATTTGAATTAAAATTGATGAATTATGAAGTGATAGAGTCTTACGGGCAAAAGTGTAATTTTGGAACACTTATGCTTAATTCAAGAAAGGGAAATGGGCAACCTTTGATCTTAATTAACATATTTGGATGACTAAATACAATGGATTAATTGGTCGAAACCATTCTCATTTTTTCCAATTAAAGGATAAATTTGAAATTTCCTAGATTATTAAAATTTGGAAGTTTGTCAAATTAAATGATCCTAGACTTAGGGGTATGATTTTGGATGTGAATAACTCATCCCCCATTTGATGTTCAAATGAAATTCAAAAGTCTTTATAATAAATCATCATCACAAAATTCAATTTCTTTTAAAAAATTATTAAGACATCCACTATGATCTTAAGGGCTTAGTAGTGACCTAAGCTAAATTAAATTTTAATAAATGAGGATTAGAAAAGTGAATGTAACTAGAAATTGAACACATTTAAAACACTACAAGCCCAAATTAAAGCTAACATTGGCTAAGTGTCTCAATAACACTAACTTGCCCCTTTAAGGGTCTTCACCATCATAATTCTCAAATTAAATTACAAGTGATTCCTCTACTCTTAGGGATAATGGAAACATCAATATTCACTGAGCATTAGATGTATTTACAGGATGAGTTATCAAGCGACATAATAAGTTTAAATTAGCTTGAGACTTTCCACCAGGCGGTGAGAGGGAAGCATGGACCTGCTTCTTTCTCCTGACCTTTTGGATACCTCGGAGGTCTACTAAACTCACTATGTCGCGCTTAATAAGATCATCCTTAATTGAATTAATAGGGGCTCACCAAGATATGATTTAGGATTTGGTAAATCATTAGAACCTTATTTTTCCACTTTACATAAAATGCCCTTACATGCATTTTGAGCTTCAGGTGGTGGAACGAGAAGACTTGTCATGTATGCTTTTACAGTTTACAGTACCATCCTTTTTTTATATATTTTCCACACTGTATTTTATGCTTACAAAGCTTGCATGTTAAACAATGATGTCACCCTGCATGAAAACCAAAACTGCTAGGATAGCCGTAAAACCAAAACTAAAACTAAAATCAATCAAGATAAAATTCAATGCCACAACATTCATAATATAAGAGAACTCAATTTAATCACAAACATCACAAAAACCACAATTGCAACTAAATTAAGACGTCTCTATCGGATGATCAGGATTCCCTCGAAAGAGGTAAGCTACGGTTGCTAACGAGGCTTCCCACATTCCAAATAAAAGTATGGAACTCATTAAGTTTAGTTTAGTAAACTCATTTGGATAAAGTAAATTCGTAGAAAATAGTGGTACCAAAATGAGGGAATCATAGGATCCTAACCAGTGTCACTCTAATCAACTTTAATATGCCCTCATAACATTTAAAGAACTACAACCATAGGGTCATCTAATTTGACATCATAACTTGACACACTAGAAAACTTAAACTCGCCACGACGAGGAGCTCGGAGCTATCATGGTGGGCAGTACGGTCATCTTCAACAGCAAAACCTACCTTCCCCAGCTAAACCATTCCTTCCTTAGAATTAAAGAACAAGCCATAGGATTTCGAGGTTTTTTGCTTATACAACATAAATTCTCACCTTATCTTTAGGTCTTTGTACAGCTCTGTTGTACAATATAAGCCCTAACTCATCTTAGGATTCCAAGGTTGTCGTTCATCACGACTTAAATCCTCACATCTTCCAGGATATTTTTGTGATCGTTTCACACAAATGTAAGCCTTAACAAATAAAATTGGCAGGATGAAACACCTAAATAATTTCTCCTGAAAACTGAAGCCAAACAATAGGATAGACTAGGAAGTCACTAAGGTTCTCCTCTAGATCCATGACATCCTCTAGTTCTTCCTCCTTTGGATTCCAAATATAAAATGTTCTAAATTTGAGTCATTCACATTTCACACCTCTTTTTCTGATTTCGTTCAAAAGTCCTATCCTTTTGAACTCCTTGAAGATAAAATTTCCTGATTTTTATTGGGAGTTTTCTTAGGTGACTTCGGTTATCTAAGATACAATTAACTATAGGGGTTTTCCCTTATAGAGTGCTTGTGTGAATCCAACTTAATAAAAACTAAATTTAATTCTTCATGTTAAATAGAGGAACTTGTCAACAAATAAAATGGTTTCGCAGACCAAACAAATGTTATATATTTCTTATAGGATTCTGAATATGAAACTTGACTCAGACATATTACAGTTACTAATTTAAAAAGCATAGGCTTTAAAGCATAAAATGAAACATAATATATCAAAGGATTTGCTAAAAAAATATAAATTAAAGACATAAACAGTATATTAAAGAAACTAGAAATTCTAAAAAATAAAAATCTACAGTTTACAACTACATATAAAAATAAGTTCAAGAGGTCCATAATCAAAACACATAAATTGTTCCAATCATACAATCAACAACAAAACAAAACAAACAACAACAAATAAAAACTGATAAAATCCAGTAAATCTTCATTCATCATCTTCCTCCTCATCATCTTCTTCTTTAAAGTTACCTTGCACGTATGTCATAAAATTGGGGCATGTAGGAAACTCTACATTATGATCGCCCCTCAGAAATCTAACCATGGCCTCTTAATATGCAATTTCATATTGTACTCTTCTCTATTTATAATCATCATTGTGAGAATTTCTTGATTCCAAACCACTTATTCTATTCTGCATTGCTACAGTATCTGATTTTTAAATCATTAACTATTCCATATTATTTTCAAGTGAAACAGAATTGAAAATAGATGGTCCTACAGCTGATGTAGAAGGTATATCACTACTTCCACTTCTAGATCCAACAAATGATTCAAATTTATGTAAGTTTTTCAGTAAGTTTCAGTGGTTGTAACATTTCTTCATTACTATCAAATTATACTCTTAATTGTTCATATAAAGTGAAAATTAGGGCAGGATAACCCAAACCACTTGTTATCCCACTTCTAGCATTACTTTAAGCATCATGCACAATAAGAGCACCAATATCAATAACTTTCATTTTTTTAATGCAAAAATTCAGTACTGCTCTTTCTTTTGTTACTTCACTCAGGTGATTAGTTGGATATAATTTTACAGAGATAAAGTAATGCCAAGCTTTTGATTGAACATTTAACATGGAAGTGGGGAAATTGACTTTGTGATTATTCTTACTCTTCCATTCTCCTCTTCCATCGGTAAGATTGGCAATTACTTCATCAAGTGATGAATCAGAAATCACAAATGTTGTGTACTCACAATGAAATTCATTCTTGAATAAATTCAACGTGTTTACCTCTAACATAAATGTGTTAATACGTAGTCTCACATAGATTAGCATAAAGTTCTTAAACCATGGGAAGAATGGCTACTGCAGTGAAGTACTAAAAGTATTCCCACTTCCAAGAAATATTCAACCTTTCAATTTCTCCTCCCGGGTTTGAAAATGCACGTTCCTGAATCGATTTATAGTTTCCATCATAGTGTTATAATTGTACAGAGCCTTCAAATTTATGAATTACCTCACATCAAAATTTCTCAAAGTCTTTCCTCCCTTTACTCTTGGAGCCAAAGGAATTTATAAATAAATTCACTTAAAATCCAAATAAATTCACAATATCAAAAATCAAACTCCAAAAGTAAGAATATTTGGTAAGAAACTTTTCACCATGAGTTCTCTTTCAACTTCTTCAATAAAAACTCAAATTTTCAGATTTCCATAATGTAGGAAAAATCCATGGTGAGAATAAAAATTTCTAAGTTAAAGTGATGCTCTTACAAAGGAAGATAGAATCCAAGCATTTTAGCCTTCAAATTTCCTCAAATCCACCAAATAGCAAGCCCTAAGCCGAGTTTTAGTTTTAGCTTAGAGGTAGAAGACGACTCAAGTAGTAAAAATGGGGTTTTATAGGGTTTTTTATGGTTTCAAGTAAATCTAGGTGTTTTCGGGAAACTGGCGCCTCTGGCGCCAACACCAAAAATTTTTAGATTTTGATTTTTTTTTGAAAATTTGCTACATATCGTACCACGTCAACCTCTAAATGACTTAATTAAACACTTATATTCATAATTAAACAATTGTCTTACACAAATTTTCACAAACAACATAAAATTCACATTTATATTTATAATCCAAACGATTACAAACCAATTTTTTCAAGCCGACACATCTAATTCAGCGTTAAAATCAAACCTTACAAACTAAAGTTGAAGACAAAATATTAAATACTCAACTTATGACACAGATAAATTTCAACAATAAAAGTAAATGAAATCCAACATAAACACATAACATATATAGGCAATAGTAATAATGAATTCCATACTAAAACTAGTTCAAACATCATGTTCACTTTCATCTTCTTGAATGTTTCCCATGGATTGGTAGTGAACGTACAAGTTATAAAAAGGTAGGTGAGGAAATTTGTCTGTCAAATCTTTTTCAACCCAAGCATTTTTCTTAAACATTCACACCTTACCTTCTTCAATGTACCTGATATGCTATAATTACTTCTTCATCCTTCAACTGAAATGATCAAATATATCAGAAGAATTTCAAATCAAATTCATAATATTTTGTACCTCTTTCTTAAACTTTTTTATTCTTTTCAAAATATCATGTGAACTATAAGGAAAGCGGACCTGAATAAGAGATGAATTTTGAGATGATTGATCCTTAAGAATATTCAAATTGTTCTCCTCCTCATTTCTTATGCAGTTGCAACAAACCTCTAGTTCCTTTGTCTTCCAAGGGAGAAGCACTTTTTCCCAACATTCATAAGGCACTTGTGATTGGCTGCATAGAAGGAATATTCTAGATGGATGTCCCAACCCAAAAGTCGATCCGTTGATAATCAAACCCAAACAGATTTTACAATTAAAGAACCAACATCAATAGGTCTTCTAGTTTGAATACAATAATTCAAAATAACACTTTCCTTCTTATTAAATCGCTTTTGCTGTAAGATTCAATAATGATGAAGAAAAAATTACATATCCATTATCTCTTGTCTCCCAATTTGCATCTTCATCAGTAAGAAATTGATAGAGTTCATCCATGTTGCCTGTTGTAGGGACAAAATTTGCATAGTGACAAATAAGAATGCTTTCAATCTTAAACATGTCATTTATTCTTGAAGGAGTGAATGGTACCCACCTTCCTTGAACATAGAAGACTCCTTGGTTAATTCCATCAAGATTAGTATAAAACTCTTTCACCATAGGAACTACTACGGCAACATTGCTATAATAAAGCACTTTTGTTGACCACACTTTTGGTTGAGGTTTAGTTTTTCCTCTTTAGTAGCCTAGGGTCTAGCCATAGGACTTCCATGTTGACCATACCTAGACGATTAGAAAAGGAACCCTCGCCATTAGAAACTATAAATCTTTCTTTGCTCAACTTGAAGTTCCACAGATTAGTCCTAAACTCTAGCACTTAGTAGATGGGGTCAATATGGGGGAGCTCAAGGTGAATCCCCATAGGACTCTCTAGCCTTCATGTTGACCTTGGGTGTTGTTCTGGAGCTATTTCACTCACTTGCACTCACTTTCACTCACAACCCTAAACCCAAAATTTGTTGACTTTGATCCCTTGATCCTTTGGGAGACTCATGTAGCTGATCCCCTAGAACCCACTAGCCTTAGGCTGATTTTTAGCTAGGACCAGTACATAGAGGACCGAAAAGGGAATTCCATTGGTTCATGACTCACATAGAGTGGTTGGCACCCCAATTATACCAAAATATCCAACTTAGCCTTTTTGTCTCTCAAACTTATCCAAATTACCAAAATACCTTCAAACTCTAAGCTTGGCCAAAATTCTCAATTTCCTCCAAAATGCCCAATTTTTTTCAAAAATTATTTCAAAATACTCAAATTGCCCAAAACCACCCAAAATTGCCAAAATTACCAAAATACCCTCAAGTTTCCCAAAATTACAAAAATACCTTTGGTAGCCCAAACTTTCCCAAAACCTCAAAATTCATCTCAAATGTCTCCAAAACTAATTTGAATCCTTCCATTGAACCTAATTTGATCAATTTGAACATTTTGACCAAAACCCCCAAATTGCCTTTAAAGGCCCAATTACCCCAATTCATCTCAAATATCCATCAATTTGACCCCAATTTCCACAAATTTTAATTCCAAACTCAAATTAATCATGCCTATGATCATTTTAAACCAAATTCAAACTTAATTAGCCCATGCTTTGAGCTCAATTTTGATCCAAAGCAAAACCCCAAATTTTAACCATATGATTCAATCTCTCCCAATTGAACCCCATAGCCCACTCAATTGCCTCAATTTGGATCCAAAAACCTTCCTCAAATTTTCACACATCAAATTTAACTATCAATTAGCCTTTCTCAAGCTTCAATTTTACTCAATTTTAGCCCAAAACCAAAATCCCCAAAAGTACCCTAATTTGGCCATGCCTCCAAATGTCACCTAATTGAATGCCCAAACCTCAAAATTTCCACCCAATTGATGTTGATAACTCTTCATAATATTCCTCTAGACCATTTTCAACCATCAATTTGAACTTAGTCCAACTCTAGCCCAACCTAAGCCCAAGTCTAACCCAACACCCCTAAATTGACCACATGCCCAAAATCCCTCAAATTAAACCTCCAAATCAATTCAAAATCACTTCAAAACTTTTCTAAACTCATTGTGAAAATAATCCAAACCAAATGTATCAATAAATTGGGCTCAATTCCATGGCTAACCTAACCCAAACCCAACTTCAATCCAATTTCACTCAAATTGAACCCATGCACCAAAATTGACTTAGCTATGCCCAAATAAAAAAATTAATGACACCACAGCCACTAGATGGACCCTAGTGACCAAGATAAACCCACTTATCAAACCATAGGAGAGTCATGGACAAAAGGTCCCCTAAATTAAGGGATTTGTTTCCTAAATTGCTTAAGCTAAAGAAATCTTTGCCAAAACTCATCACCATCCCAAATTAATTGTTGTGACAGATTCCCCTGAGGTTCGTAAGCAACTTGAGCACCTCCCCTGCCATCAACAGCCACCCTAGTCACTAGAGGAGCAAAAAATGAGAGCTCCCATGCTTAAACCCAAACCCAATTGCACCCACCTTAGCTGGCCACTTTCAATTGGCTTTAGCACTTTGAAGCCCTCCACATAAGCATCATTTAACACCCACTAATTGGCCTTGACATAGAGCGATAAAATTTCCTTTGGGAGACTCTATCCAATTGCTTTCAGACACTCTCCAAGAACTTGTAAGCCCATTGCAACTAATTTCCTACTTTGGTTCCCACTTTGAGAGCTCAATTTTGTGTTCAAAATTTGTCCTCAAATTAGGACAGATCTCCCCACACTTCCACAGTCCACCAAACTTCAATTAACTATGCACACACCATCTATGTCAAGGCTTAGAAAATTGTCCAAGGAGATGTTGTTCAAGCCATCCAAAGTTTTTTTAAAGGTGAACTCCCGGGAAAATACTTCTCTGCTACTACTATGGAACTTATCCCTAAATCTACCCAAAAGACTAATTGGGACCATTTCCGGCCTATCTCACTCACCTCTATCATTTCGAAGGTCATTAGAAAAATTGTGGTAAAACGCCTCCAGCCTCATCTAAACCTTTTAATTTATCAGAACAAATATGCTTTCATTAATGGACGATCCATCATGGATAATATATTGCTGGCTCAAGAATTACTCCTTGATATTGATAAGAAATGTTGTGGGGGTAATATGATCACAAAATTAGATATTTGTGAATCTTATGACTCTATTAGTTGGGATTTTATTATGGTTGTCCTTAAAGCAAGGGGTTTCCCTCCATCCTTTTGCCAAATTATCTTTAATTGGCTTAATTTAAATCATTACGGCCATTTAATCAATGGTGAGTTACATGGTTTCTTTAAAGTCGGTCATGGGATAAAACAAGGTGATCCACTTTTGCCAACTATTTTTATTTTAGTTTTTGATTATTTATCTCGACTAATTAATCAAAAGTTCCTTTATATGCCCAAGCAATGATAATAAATCCAAGATGCTTATCTCTCATTTAGCATATGTTGTGATGTGGTTATTTTCTCTAACGCTAGCAAGAACTCTATCAAGAAAATTTATCAACTTTTGGAGGATTTTTAGTTTCTCTCGGGTCTCCAATTCAGTATACATAAATGTCATCATTATTTTGGAAAATTGGTGAATCAGCGAAATGCCACATGGGCTACTTCTTATACTGGCTTCTCTATTTACCATCTTCCCATTAAATATTTGGGTGTTAATTTAATTAAGAGAAGGATGAGACAGTCTCAATTAGATGAGGTGGTGGATAAGATAAGGAAGTGGACGTTTGATTGGAAAAAGTAATTTCCTTTCTTTTGGTGGTCGTATTACCGTACTTTGAAGCATTATGCATGCTATGCCTCTGCATGTGTTGTAGGTTATAAAAATCAAGAAGAGTATACAGAAAACACTTAAACGGCGATTTAATAACTTTTTGTGGGTCGGTACTAATTCGAGCAGAAAATGGTGTTTGTGGAATAAAGTTTACAAACCTACCTCTGCTGGTGGCTTGGGTTTCAAACAACTTCAACACATAGCTGAAATTAATTTATTTAAACATTGGCTTAATTTTTGTAAAGGTTACTCTTTATGGGCCTCATACCTACAAGAGAAATACTGTAAAAATACCCATCCTTCTTTGGTTAGGTGGCGCAAAGGTGACTCGAGAATGTGGAAGAGGATGCTTTATATTAGAGATTGGGCTAAGGAGCTTATTTTTTGGGACTTGGGTTGTGGTAAAGTTTCCTATTGGCTTGAATCTTGGTCTCACGTTCCTCTTATGTCGGGACCTAAGGTGACTGATGATCTTCTTGTCTTTGATACTTGGCTAGATGACTCATGGAATATCCCATTTCTTCCCCGGTTGGTAGGGGCTAACATGGCTAACTTTATTTCATCGATTCCTTTTGATAATATGAAATCAAATTCTCCTATATTGAAGTTGAAGCCTTTTGGCTCTATGTCAAAAGATATTTATAATTATTTGCACAAGTTTCAAGAAATTTCTTGGGGAGATAGCATTTGGAATCACGTACTTACTCCCTCTATATATTTTTTAGCATGGAGGATCTTTCATCATGTAATCCCTTGCGACGATATTCTTAAACTTAAGGGGTTGAGATTGGCTTCTTGGTGCCACTTGTGTAAAGTTGCTGAGGAAACTGTGGAGCATTTGTTTTTCACCTGCCCTTTCTTTTCACAAATCTGGAAGCTTGGTGGAATGTGGTTTGGCACTTTATTGTCTCCGACTAGGGATCTTCTCTCTTCCATATTTTTGTGTAATCCAGATCAAAAGCGTAATCACTTTTTGGAAATTTATCCTTTTATCATATGTTGGTTTTTATGAATGGCCCGAAACGACATTAAGCATTGCAATACTACAACTTGGTGCACCACCGTCTTCTCCAATATACTATCGTTCTGTCACCGAATTCATAACTTCAATGGTATGAAAGATATTTTTTTCTCTGGTACTTCACATTTTCATTCTTGTGACATCTCTTCATCGGATCAGTTGCGGCGAACACCAATCCTTGTTTTTTGGTCTCTTCCCCCTTCTAGTTGGATTAAGATTAATACAAATGGTAGTTGGAAACAAGGTGAGGCATGTTTTGGTTGGGTGGCAAGGAATTATCGGGGCAAGTGTCTCCTTTACTTTGGGTCTCCTTGTTGTATGAAGTCCCCTTTACAGGCCGAGGCTCATGCTATTTTAATGGCTGCACAAATTGTTGTTTGTTTGAATTGGCACCAAAATCAAATTGAGATGGACTCCAAAGCTTTGTTTGATATGTTAACTCATGACACCAACGTGTCGTGGGACATTTCCTACTATGTTAACCGAATCAAACGAATCTCCTCTAATATTATGGTTGATTGGAAGTTCATTCATCTTGAGAGAAATAGACCGGAAAATTGGGTCGACAAACTCGGTGCTCATCACTCACAATTTTTTTTGGGGTGGTTCCACCTCATCCCTTGCAAGTTCTACTTATTGGAGACTCAATGGCTACTCCTTATATTAGGAAGGCTACTGGGTGAACTTATGTGATTATTTCTTGTTTGGTTTTGGAGCATTTCCTCTCAGGTTGTTAGATTTTTTGATGATATACGGAGGTACTCTAACTTACTGTTACAGGGTTTCAGTACAAATTTTGGGGTCAAATTGTGCGGTTTGCATTTCCTCTCCTCCTCACTTCAATACAAGCATTCCCCCAATTTTTTGGCATGCAGATTATACTGTTGTTGTTTTGATATAGTTCTTTTAACCTTTTACTATTTATCCTTTAAAGTATCTATATTTGAATTATGGTGGCTTTCGGTGAGAAGGTTTGGACGAATCTTTTGCAAGTTTTCTGGCGTTCTCTTCTACCAATGCTCAAGGTTGAAATTGAGAAATTTTTGAATGGTCTCAAACTCTTGGAATCCACAGACTTCCCATACTTTTGCCTTTCCCTACAATTTATTTCTATTATGCTAGGTATACTTTGTTTGGAGATACATGTATATGGCTTTGGGTATACCTTTTGTTTTTTTTTTAAGGGTGTCTTTTTGTTTGGGTTTCTATTCAGGCTCAGGAACCACCTAGCGAGTGTGTCATTTATGGTTTTGTTATTTTAGCGAGGGATCCTTTCCCTACCCAATTTTGTGTATACCCTTTTTTGTGATTAACATGGAAGGAGCTGCATAATGCTCTTTTTACCAAAAAAAACTATCGCCACAGTGGCAAGAGTTGATTCCCCACAAAAGCCCCCTCTTAAACAGCCTCTAGCATAGACTTTAATCAAAACCTAAAATCGAGTATGGTTAACATCATACCTAGATAATTCACCAGCACTTGAGACTTCATCTAGAGGTTTGTTGGACCCAATTGAAGCTACCACAACCATCTGATTGAGGCCTACCCTCTCAAACAAAGGTATTGAGCTCTAACCCTATCTTGAGCTTCTTTTGATTCTCCATGTGTAATGACTTGATTTCATGCTTGATAAACCTAATAGATATGTTGGTCTTTAGTAGTTGAAGGTTTAGAAACAAACCCCATGCTATTTGGTTGAGTATAGGCCAAAATATTAAGGTTTTAGTGTGAACGGCTCACGGGTTAGGTCACTTGGGGATGATGACTAAGAGTCATCTGATCACCCATTTAGTTAATCAATGGAGGAGATCAAGCCAGATGAATCCTTGGTGTGAAAAGGTGGGCTGATAAGGCTGATACGTGGTTGGCAGCGTCAAATGGTGGAGCGCCACGTGGAGACTTCAGAGTACACGAGGTTGAGGTGGCGTTGCTTGGATAAGTAGATAAATGAGGGAATTTTTTATTTAACCTAATTCTTGGTTTTTGAAAACATAATTTTGTGTAGAAAAATCATAAAAATAAAAGAAAACTACCCTCTTGCTCAGTGAACAGACAGAAATAACATGGACCAAAAATAAAAAATATTTGCCAAGTGTATGATTTTTAATTTATTAAATTTTCCCTGAGGTATTTTAATTCATTATGATTAAATACTAATCACCATAGCTTGACATTTTTAGGGTTGATTCTTTATGACAGAGGGAACCTTCTTTGATTTTCCCAAAGTTAAAGAGCACCTCTGCGCTTCGAACCCTAATTTTCAAACCTAAATGGCAATTTTGGTTTTATTTAAAAATTAAAATATTTCTTAGAAAATTATGGGATTAACTTTTTTAGGTTTTCTAAGATGAGAGGAGCTTAGAAAAATATTTTGATGATTTGAATAATTTTGTATATTTATGTTATTAATTAAATATTTTCACTTTGTATTAATTTATTTAAATTAAATGTAAATTAAAATTTGATAAAATCAATTCCGCATTGTTCATAAAAATCATTTTAACTCATTGTAAAAATTTCAAATTTATTTAAGGTAATTAGGTCATTAAAGTGGATTTTGTAAGTAAAAATAGTATTTTTGCACAAAAATAAATTATATTAAATTAAAAAAGCTTAGAAAAATTATGAAAAATAGTTCTCTAAGTTCCTTGTGATTAGGGGCATTTAATAAAAATAAAAGTTATTTTTGTGAAAATATTTTATTTTTAAAGTGTATTTTGAATTAAAAATAATCAAAATAATCAAAATTTTCAAAAATATAAAAAATGGTTCAAAATGTGTGTCAATATTCCCTGATTGCTTTGGACACCTTAAAATATTTTTCATGATTTTTTTAAAATTAAAAATAAATTTCTAAAAGCCTCAAAATGCATCTTTTATTTTCCATTAAAATAGTTATAATAGATTAAAAATAAATCATAAAAATATAAAAATTTGTTCCTTTGAGTTTCTTGGACTTATGAGGGTTTAATAAAATTTATAAGTAATTTTTGAAGATTAAAACATTTTTTATATTTAAATAATCATTAAAAATGACCTTTAAATAATTATAATAATTACAATGTTATTCAATAAATCAAAACAAATTGTCTAAGTATTTTTCTGACCCAGGCAAACCTCTAATAATTTTCCTATAAATTAAAACTTCATCTTGATTAATTAAATAAATTAACATTGAAAAATCCTATTTTCGGGTTAAAATAATTATTTTAAATTAAATCAAATTTTTAAAAATCATAATCTCCTGTCTTATATTTTAGTTAATCCATGGATGGGATACTCAAAGTTTTTCGAAGCCATTTGTATTTTGCTTGAAGAATTATAAGATAAGGAGCCCAAAGGCCAAAGTGGTAATTTTAGATTTTGGTGCCTTAATCGAAATTTAGGATTAACCATTGGGGATGGGTAATTTTGATCCTTAATGAATGCATTGGATGATTGAAATGCAATGGTTTAAAGGTAGAAACTCACTAACCACCTCTTTCACAATATCAACAAAATCATAAATTCCCTAATCATCATGACTTGGAAGTCAATTAAGATCAAACGATTCTTAAGTGATGGGCTTATGCTAGGAAGATGATAATTCAGTGGTCTTAAGCCTAAAATTGAGGATGATTTGATCTTTTAATTAGAATATAAGTCTCTTAAACCAAAATTGTAACCACCACCTTTTTCCCCTTTTATGATTGTTAAGGGCTTGGTAGTTTATTAGGCTCGATGTCTAAACTCAATTGATTGGATTTAGAAGACAACGTGATTGGTGATTAGTATCTTTAAACACTACAAGCTTGACTTTAATTGTGGGCACCATAATCTTTTATGACTCAAACCTACCTTAGGGGCACCCCCCCTTCCCACATAACTCTTAAATAAAATATCAATTGATTAACAGAGTGTCCTAGCGATGGGATAAATAGAACATTAAGTTTTCTTGAGCAAAAGGATAACCTTAGCTTAACCTTCAATGATTAATGGAACAATATGATTAGTTCAAAAATGAACTCAAAATGATTCAAGATATCTTCAAAGTTGTTTAGGGTCATACCCTGAGCACTTTGAAATCTTTTAGATATTTTGAAGGACGAGTTGAACTTGTCATATTTTGTTCTAGAATCATCCACCAAGAACATCAGAGGCTCAATAAAATTATAACTTGGGGTTCAGTAGCTATACCTTCATCTGCTCTTGCAATTTAAATTCTTTGAAAAATTATATATATAAACTGTCAAAGCTAACCTTTCAGATGGAGGAAAGAGAATAATCAATAGGTATGCTTTTAAATTATTGCATTTACCTTCTTGTACTTCTTGCTGACAAACCCAAAACCAAAATTTAAAAATCAAACAAGATAAAATTCACAGCCACAACATTCAAAATATAAGACAACTCAAAATTTAATCACAAAAATTAGGAAACAAAAATCACAACTAAATTAAAACATCTTCATCGAATGATCAAGATTCCCTCAGAAGAGGTAACCTACAGTTGGTAATGAGATTTTTCACGGTCTCAATGAAAGTATGAAACTCATTGAGTTGAGTTTAGTAAATTCATTTAGATTAAGTGAATCTGAAAGAAAATAGCGGTACCGAAACAAAGGAACTATAGGATCCTAACCGATGTCGCTCTAATCAACTTTAATATGCCTTAAAATATTTAAATAACCATGACCCTTAGGAACACTTTATTTGACATCATAACTTGACACATTACAAAACTTAAACTCGCTACGACGAGGAGCTTCGAGCTAGCATTATGGGCAACATGGCCATCTTTAACAGCAGAACACATGTACACTAGCTAAACCATCCTCTCCTTAGAATTAAACAACCAAGCCATAGGACTTTGATGTTGTCCACCTAGTGCAACATAAATCCTCAACTTATCTTTAGGCTTTTGTATAGCTATGCTACATAATATGAGTCCTAGCTCGCTTTAGGATTCCGAGGTTTTCATTCGTTACGACTTAAATCATTACATCTTCCAGGCTATTAGTTTGATCATTTCACATGAATGTAAGCCCTAATTAAATAAATTGACAGGATGAAACATTTAAATATTTCTCCTCTAAATCGAATCTATAGGGTAGTTTGTGAAGTCACTGAGGTTCTCCTTCGAATCTATGACATCCCCTAGTCTCTCTTTCTTTGGATTCTCCAATAAATGTTCCAAATTTGAGTCATTCCTCTTTCACACCTCTTTGTCCGATCTCTTTGAAAATTCATATTTCTTTAACCTCTTTGAAGATAATATCCCTTGATTTTTATTGATATTTTTAATGTGTCACTTCAATCATTTAAGATATAATTAACTATAGGGGCTTGCCCTTATGGGAAGTTTTTCCAAACCCAACTTAATATAAACCTTATTATTCTTTCATATTAAATAGGAGAACTTGTCGGCTTATAATAAAATGATTTTCGCAGACCAAACGGATGCTATATGTTTCTTAGTTTATTTGATCGAGCCTAACCCTCAAGTTTTGTGTTTATCTTTCAGGATAAATATGTAGCTTGAGGGGTACTGCACTTTCATTTAAACTATAAAAGATATGGAATCAGTTTGATTTCATATTTTTCTAAAACTTATATATATATATATGAAGCGGGCGACGGGATTTCGATTCTGGTGACTGACAACTTTCAATGGGAAACTCCTCAACTTTTTAGGTGTCGACAACTTCCCAGCATCTCTATGCAATAATCTACTCTACTCGAATATTTGGTGTGTTGAATCTTCGATTCACAAATCCTCACTCCTTGATTAATCTCTTCTTCACAAGAACTCGATCATATAACTTCTAAACATCAAAACTGATGAACGTTCTTTGGTTGAAAATTTCATTTTTAGCTGTTTCTTTAGAGTGGGGAGCCATAGGATTTGAAAAATGGTGACTTTCCATTTGTTTTCCGGAAGAAAACCAGCCAAAAATTGCCCAAAACTGCTTTTAGAATTGTCCAAATTCATTCCAGTAACCGCAACATTTCTGACGCATATTTCTGGCACTTATGGTGCCTGCTTTCTGAAAAATGGTGCCTCTGGTACCAATTCAGATTTTTGTAATGTTTCGTTTTATAACCAAATTCATTATGTTCTAAATAAAGGAGGTGCGACTGTAATGACAAATGAGAATATTGAATTAATACCAACAAGATAAGTCATTGGATGACGAATCTGCATAGATTATAGAAAATTATATTCTACCACCAGGAAGGATCATTTTCCTTTACCCTTTTTGGGTCAGATGTTGGATAGGCTGGTTGGGCACAGAAATTTTTATCTTCTAGATGGATATATTGGTTATCATTAAATATAAATTACTTTAGAGGATCAAAAGAAAACAACATTTACTAGTCCTTAAGGAACTTTTGCTTTTCAGCAAGTGCCCTTTGGATTATGTAAAGCACCTGCAATATTTCAAAAGTTGTATGATGTCAATTTTCAGTTCTTTAATTGAAAAAGAGATTAAAGTTTTTATGGACAATTTTTCTGCATTTGGAAATTCATTTTAAATATGTCTAAATTTTTTAGAGAAAGTTCTAGAACAATGTGAAAAGACTAATCTTGTATTAAACTGGGAAAAATGTCAATTTATGGTTGCAGGAAGAATTGTGCTTTGGCATAAAATTTTAGAAAATGACATGGAAGTAGATCCTGCAAAAGTTCAGGTTATATCAAACTTACTTCCACCTACTACTGTAAGAGGAGTTAGGAGCTTTTTATGACATGCTGGATTTTACAAGAGATATATTAAAGATTTTTCAAAAATTACTAAGCCTTTATGCCAACTTCTAGAAAAAGATACAAAATTTGACTTTAACTAAGATTGCCTTAAAGCCTTTGAAACTTTAAAAAAAATGGCCATTGTTTCTATAATTATTTCATTTGTTTAGGAGAAACCATTTAAATTAATGTGTGAAGCTTGTGATTATACAATTGGAGTTTTTATAGTGTAAAGATATGACATGATTTTTAAAGTTAAATACTATGCTAGTAAGGCTCTTAATGATGCTCAAATTAACTACACCACTACTAAATGAGAGTTATTAGTCATTGTTCGTGCTTGTGATAAGTTTAGGTCATATCTAATTGGAGCTAAATATGTTGTACATACTGACCGCTCTACTATTAAGTATTTCATGCAAAATAAGGATGTGAAACCAAGATTAATTAGATAGCTACTTCTGATGCAAAATTTTTATTTTGTGTTAGTTGATAGGAAAAGAATTGATAATCAAATTGTGGATCATCTATCTAGGCTAGAACATGAATAAATACTTGACTTGGAAAAGGAAATTATCGAAACTTTTCTTGATGGACAACTTTATACTGTAAAAGGATGGGAAATACTGAGGTATGCTGATATTGTGAATTATATTGTTAGTGAAATTTTACCATATGGACTAACAAAATAATATAAAAAGAAATTTATTTAAGATGCAAAATATTAATTTTGGGATGACCCATATTTGTACAAATAATGCAAAGATTTAGTAATGAGACGATGTGTGCCTTATAAAGAAATTCATGAAATTATCCAAAATTGTCATGATTCTAAATTTGGAGGTCATTTTGGTAATGATAGAACTGTTCTTGAAATTTTGCAATCTAGATTTTATTGGCCTACTTTATATAGAGATGTTAATATATGTATAAAAACATGTGATTGGTGTCAAAGTGTAGGTAATATTTCAAAAAAATGAAATGCCTCTAAATTTTAATTTAAAAATTAAAAATTTTTACGCATAGGGATGGGATTTTATAGGACCATTTATACCTTTTTTGGAAATGTGTATACATTGATTGCGGTGGTTTATGTGTCGGCATAATTTTAGGGGGGTCATCTTGTGGAAGTTGTCGGTCATCGGAATTTGAATTTTGTCGCCCTCTTCGGAGGGAAATTTAATTTATATATATATATATATATATATATATATATATATATATATATATATATATATATATATATATATATATATATATATATATATATNTATATATATATATATATATATATATATATATATATATATATATATATATATATATATATATATATATATATATATATATATATTCAGTTTAGAAAAAATATGAAATTAAACTGATCTCATATTTTTCATAGTTTAAGTGAAAGAGCGCCGCACCTTTGGCTATGTATCTATCTCAAAAGATAGACACATGACTTGACGGTGAGGCTCAATCAAATAAACTAAAAAATATGACATCTGTCTGGTCTGTAAAACAATTTTATTATAAGCCGACAAGTTCCTCTGTTTAATATGACTAATTAAATAGGGTTTGTATTAAGTTGGGTTCTTAAAAGTTTTCTATAAAGGCAAGACCTTATATTTAATTACATCTTAGATAACCAAAGTCACCTAAGGAAACTCTCAATAAAAATTAGGGGATATTGTCGTCAAGAATTTCAAAGATTATGAATTTTCAAAAGATCGGACAAAGTGGTGTGAAAGAGGAATGGCTCAAATTTGGAAAAATTTATTTTTTGAATCTAAAGGAAGAAGAACTAGGAGATGACACAGACCTTGAGGAAAAACTGGGTGACTTCCCAAGCTATCCTATGGTTTTGTTTCAATTTAGAAGAGAAATATTTGAATGTTTCATCATGTCAGTTTTATTAATTAGGGCTTACATTCATGTGAAACGATCACACAAATAACCTATAAGATGTGAGGATTTAGGTCGTGACGAACGAAAACCTCAGAAGCCTAAAATAGGTTAGGGCTTATATTGTATAGCAAAGCTATACAAAATCCTAATGGAAAGTTGAGGATTTATGTCACACTAGGCAGACAACCTTGAAGTCTTATGGATTTTTGTTTAATTCTACATAATGGTTTAGCTGGTGTAGACATGTTTTGCTATTAAAAATTGTCGTGCTGCCCACAATGCTAGCTTCAAGCTCCTTGTCCTGGCGAGTTTAAGTTTTCTAATGTGTCAAGTCATGATGTCAAATCAAGTGGTTCCTAAGGTTATGTTTATTTAAATATTATGGGGATTGTTAAAGTTTATTAGAGAGACACTGGTTAGGATCCTATAGTTCCTTCGTTCTGGCACAACTATTTTTCTTAGGATTCACTTAGTCTAAATGAATTTATTAAACTCAACTTAATGAGTTCCATACTTTCATTTAGACCGTGGGAAATCTCATTAACAACCATAGGTTTCCTCCTTCGAGGGATTCCCAATCATCTGATAGAGATATTTTAATTTAGTTATAATTTTTGTTTTGTTTTATTTGTGATTAAATTTTGAGGCGTCTTATATTTTGATTGTTGTGGCAGTGAATTTTATCTTGTTTAATTTTTAGTTTTGTTTGTGGCATGTAAGGTGACCTTAAGCATGCAAGCAAGAAATAAGAGGTACAAAAAAAGTAAATGCAATAACTTAATAGCGTAGCTATCGATTCTTCCCGCTCCTCCACCGGAAAGGTTAGCTTTGGCAATATTTGTATAATTTTGCAAAGAAATCAAATTGCAGGAGTAGATGAAGGTATAGCTCCAAAACCCAAAGTTATGAATTTATTGAGTCTCAGAAGATCTTAGTGGATGATTTTAGAATAAAATATGGCAAGTTCAATTTGCCCTTCAAAATATTCAAGAGATCTCAAAGTGCTCGGAGCATGACCCTGAATCACTTTGAAGATTTCTTGAAATATTTTGAGTTTATTTTGAACTTATCATATCATTTTATTAATAATTCAAGGTTAAGCTAAGGTTATCCCATTGCTTAAGGAAACTTGATGCTTCATTTCTCCTAAGGCTAGGACACTCAATTACTCAATTGATATTTCATTTAAGAGTTATGTGGGTGGGTGCCCCTAAGACAGATCTGAGTCATTAATGTTTTTGGTACCCACAGTTAAAATTGGGCTTGTAGTGTAGAAAAGGTGTTAATCATCAATCATGTTACCCTTTAAATCCGATCAAATGAGTTTAAGTGTCAAGCCTAGGTCACTACCAAGCCTTGAAAAATCACAATAGGTGAAATGATAACTAGCAAAATTTTGATTCAAATGACATGCATTCTTATTGAAAGATCACCTTGTGATCAATTGTAGGCTTAAATTTAATGAAATATTATCTTCCTAACTCAAACTCATCACTTGAGAATCATTTAACTTTGATTGAATTCCAAGTCATGATAATTAAGGGAATTACAAATTTGTTCTTATTATGGAACAGGTTGCAAGTGAGTTCCTACCTTTTAATCCCATTGTATTTCAATCATCCAAAAATGTTCACTAGGATTCAAATCACCCATTTTCCCTTTGTTAATCCTAAATTTTGATTAAGGCAAATAAATTTAAAGTTTACCCTTTGCCTTTAAGGCTCTTTACTTCATAACTCGTTAATCAAAATTCAAATGACTTTGAAAATTTTTAGAGTGTCTCATCCATGGATCAATTAAAACATCGGAGAAAATGTGGATTTTAAAATTTTAATTTAATTTAAATAATTATTTAAATGTAGAATATAGTATTTTCAAAGTTGACTTACTTAATTATCAAAAGTAAAGTTTTTATTCATGAAAAAATTATTAGAGGTCCCCTTAGGTCAGAGAAACACTTAGACAAAATTTCACAATTTTTTTTAAATCAAATCTTTAATATAATTATTTATTAATTTTTATGATTTAATTTAAATGAAAAAGATGTTTTATATACAAAAAACAAAAAAATTTATATTTTTATTAAACCTTTAAAAGTCCGAAGAACTCAGAGAAATTTTTTTTTTTACTTTTATGATTTTTAATTTATTTATTATAATTATCTTAATGAGAAAATTAGGAAAGTGCATTTTAAGCCTTTAGAAATTTATTTTTAACTTATAAAAATTGCAAAAAATATTTTAATGAGTCCCAAATGACCAGGGAACCATTAAGAAAATTTTGAAATATTTTTGTATCTTTAAAATTTTTAACTATTTTTAATCATTTTAATTCAAAATATACGCAAAAAATAAGTATTTTATTAAAAATGACTTATATTTCTTCTAAGTGCTCCTAATCACAAAGAACTCAGAAAACCACTTTTCATAATTTTCCTATATATATTTAATTTAATATAATTATTTTTGTACAAAAATAAAATATTTCCTAACATATCAACTATAATGCTTAAACATAATCATATAATTCTCAAATTTTTACGCTGGGTTAAAATGATTTTTATGCATAATGTGAAATTAGTTTTTCCAATTTTTTATTAGTATTTAATTTACATAAATTAAAGCAAGGTTTATGCATTTAATTAACTATAGAAATGTACAGAATAATTCAAATCATCATGACATTTTTACTAAGCTTCTCTGATCATAGGAAACCTACTAAAATTATTCTCATAATTTTCCAAGTGGTATTTTAATTTATATAATTAAAAGAAGTCAAAATATCCATCCTAGCTGGAAAATTATGGTTAGAATCTTAGAGATGCCCTCTGACCTTGGAAAAATCAAAGAATATCTCCTCTACTATGAGGAATAAAGCCTCAAAATTTCAAGCTATGGTGAGTAATATTTGAACATAATGAATTAAAATACTCGAGAGAGTATTTAATTCATTAAAAATGAGAGAGTCAACAAATAAGTTATATTTTTAGTCCACATTATTTTTCTCTGTTCACTGAGCAAGAGGGTGCTTTTATTTTATTTTTATAATTTTTCTAGAGAAAGATATGAATTTTTGAAGTTCAGGCATTGTTGACCTCACTTTTTGTTGAGGTTTAGTTTTTCCTCTTCAGTAGCCTAGGGTCTAGCCATAGGACTTTCCTGTTAACTAATCCTAGAAAACTAGAAAAGGAACCCTCATCAATAGAAATTATACCCTCTTCTTTGCTCAACTTGAAGTTCCATATATTTGTCCTAACCTCTAGCACTTAGTGGGTGAGGGCACTATGAGGGAGGTCAAGAGGAGTCCCCCTAGGACTGCCCGACCTTAAGGTTGGTCTAGAGCTATTTCACTCACCTACACTCACTCTCACCCACAATCACTCACAACCCTAAGCCCAAAATTTATTGACTTTGATCCCTTGATCTCTTGGAAACTCATGTAGATGGTTCCTTAAACCCACTGGCTCTAGACTAGGGTCTGGTTAAGACCAGTACATAGAGGACCCAAATAGGGATTCTATTGAAACCCTAAATTTGGTCAAAATTCCCAAATTCACCCAAAATACCCAAATTTGTTCAAAAATCATTCCAAACCATTTAAAAGTGCCCAAATTACTCAAAACTACCCAAAAATGCCAAATTTGTCGAAATACCCCCGAATTTGCAAAAATTACAAAAATACCCTAGGCACCCCAAACTTTCCCAAGACCTCCAAAATCACTTCAAATGTTTCTAAAACCAATTTGGACCCTCCAATTGAACCCAATTTCACCATTTTGACCAAAACCACCAAATTATCTTTAAAGACTCAAATTTCTCAAATTCACCTCAAATGTCCATCAATTTGGCCCAAATTTCCCTCAATTTGTTTCTAAAACTCAAATTCACCTTTCATATGACCAACTTAAACCAAATATAAGCTTAATTGGCCCATGCTTTGAGCCCAGTTTTGTTCTAAGTCAAACCCCCAATTTTGGCCCTATGAATTAATCCCACCAAATTGAACCCCATAGCCTACTTAATTTGCCCCAATTCGTATCCTAAATCTTTTATAACACTCCTACACACAAAACCTGATCTTCAATTGGCCTTGTTGCAGCCTCAATTTCATTTAGTTTCAACCTAAATCCAAAAATCCCCAAATTTGCCCCAAATTGGCTGTCACCAAAATACACCAAATTGAATGCCTTAATACCAAAATTGGCACCCAATTTATGTTGAAAACTCTTCTTGACATTCCTATAGACCATTTTCAATAATTAATTTGAATCTCACCCAACCTTAGCTTAATTTAGACCCATGTCTAGCCCAGCATGCCCAAATTGACCAAGATCCCAAAATCCTTCAAATTGAGCTTCCAATTGAACTCAAAATCATTTCAATCCTGCACCAAAAATCTTCATCACAATCATCTACACAATTTTGATCAATCAATTGGGCTCAAATTCATGGCTAGCCTAATCCAAAACCAAAACCAAAACTAAAACCAACCAAGATAAAATTCACCACCACAATATTCAAAATACAAGACAACTCAAATTTTAATCACAAACATCACAAAACAACAATTGCAACTAAATTAAGACATCTCTATAGTACAATCGGGAATCCCTCGGAGGAGGTAACCTACGGTTGCTAGCGAAGCTTCCCACGGTCTAAATGAAAGTATGGAACTCATTAAGTTGAGTTTAGTAGATTCATTTGGACTAAGTGAATCCAATAGAAAATAGTGGTACCGGAATGAGGGAACCATAGGATCCTAACTATTGTCGCTCTAATCAACTTTAATATGCCCTATAACATTTTAAAAACTACAACCATAGGAACATCTAATTTGACATCATAACTTGACACACTAGAAAACTTGAACTCGCCACGACGAGGAGCTTGGAACTAGCATGGTGGGCAGCATGATCATCTTCAATAGCAAGAGGAACTACAATAGCATATCCTTCCTTAGATTTAAACAACAAGTAATAGGATTTCGAGGTTATTTGCCTTGTGAAACATAAATCCTCAACTCATCTTTAGGCCTTTGTATAGCTCTGTTGTACAATATAACTCCTAACTCGTCTTAGGATTCTGAGGTTGTCGTTCATCACGACATAAATCCTCACATCTTCCAGGCTATTTACATGATTATTTCACATGAATATAAGCCCCAAATAATAAAATTGACAGGATTAAACACTCAAATAATTTCTCCTCAAAATTGAAGCCAAACAATAAGATAGATTGGGAAGTAATCGAGGTTCTCCTCCGGATCTATGACATCCCTTAGTTCTTCCTCCTTTGGATTCTACAATAAAATATTGCAAATTTGAGTCATTCTCGTTTCATAACTCTTTGTTTGATTCCATTGAAAAGTCCATTCCTTTTGACCTCTTTGAAGATAATAATTCCTGATTTTTATCAAAAGTTTTCTTAGGCGACTTTGGTTATCTATGATGTAATTAACTGTAGGGGCTTACCCTTATAGGAAGCTTGTTCGAACACAACTTAATATAAACCCTATGTAATTCTTTATATTAAATAGGGCAATTTTTTATCAAATA